>CM024574.1:5959623-6342905 GCA_014182395.1 Eucalyptus sp. ANBG9806169
TTACGGTGCCTTCTGTTTTTGTGCCTTTCGTTTTGCGAGAAACGGGTAGTTGGAAAGTTTTTTAAAAAAAATTATCGCGTGTATCATTTGATTGGAGAAACTAAATGGATTATTTATAATCAAATTATGCACGATACAGCAAGTAAAAAAGGTGCTCGTAGAATGAAAAGAAATCGTTTGAGCAGGTAAGCTCTTTATTAAGAAAATGAAAAAATAGTCGATGAATTTTGGTTTGATGTGTAATATTATTCTTAAACTTTTAATTTGTTCGATATAACTTGTAAATCATTAGTAAATGTTTAATGTAATTCATAAATTATATGAAAATATTCAACGTTATCTATGTTATGTGACTTTTAATTTGTTAATTTGAACGCAAACAACTTTTAAAAAAAAGAAAAGAAAGTCAAATGTGGATTATCCCAGAAAGATATTCATCTCAATATAATAATCCACATTATTATGTTATGCCCTAATTTTTGTTTTCCCTTTCTAAAGTAGATGGATGAACGGATGGACATGACCAACTTATCATTTTCAAAAACCCAACTCAACATATAATAATATGCATAATTAAATAATATCTGATTTGTTGTTCGAGAAAATAGAATGATGACATTAAATATTTATCAATAGTTTAGTAACTACAAAGAGAAAAAAATAAAATTCATTGCTGATATTGCACATTAAATCAGAATTGGCCCGGCTTTAAACGGTGAGAGGGCCCATCGTACGGGCCTCGGGCCTGATCTCGGGTCACCGGGCTGAGTCGACGCAGAAGCAAAGCACCTCCTCTCCACTTTCCCTCTTCGTTCGTCTTCGAGCGATTGAACCGGCAGCAATGGCGACTCCAGAAGAAGCTAAGCTCGACGTCTTCCTCGCGTGGCTTCAGGTTCTCCTTCCTTTCCCCGGACCATCTCCTCTTCACCGGCCGATTCTCGTCATCTCGTTTTCGATTCGCGTTTCGTTCGAGAGTGAAAAAAAAAAAAAAACGTTCGGCCGATTCTTCAGCCGAATGAGTTTAACTCACGAGTTACGGTTTCATGCGTCTGCCTGCACGCGCTGTGTCCGTCGGAGAGTTAGTGACGTGAATCGCGCGGCGTGGTTCTCGCGAAGTGTCGGTGTCGATTAACGTGACCTGTGTGTTCAGGCGAACGGAGTTCCACTACGAGGTTGCAGGATCAAGTACTGTGATTCCACCAAAGGCTATGGCGTTTTCGCGTCCGGCCAAGACCGCGACGGTAATCTTTTGCATGTTCCGATCAGTTTATG
Organism: Eucalyptus sp. ANBG9806169; assembly: GCA_014182395.1. Lineage (NCBI taxonomy): Eukaryota > Viridiplantae > Streptophyta > Magnoliopsida > Myrtales > Myrtaceae > Eucalyptus > Eucalyptus sp. ANBG9806169. The sequence goes on from CM024574.1 coordinate 5,960,896, forward strand.
CGGGCGTATTCGTTCGCGCAATGCAGCTATATATATGTGTGTGCTCGTAGCGTGTCTCTTTGTCTGGCTGAGTTGGGCTTCTGTTTCGCTGACAACGCACTACGAAAGGCAAAATTTGCGCGTGCGCAAGGTTATTTCTTTATTGTTTATGATCTGGGTACCATGCAAGAGTAAAGCATTTATGAAAGGGACTCTTAGTCTTGTCAAATGCAGGCATCGCCAGTTGCTGGTTTTAAGGGAATGGTTCTGTTATGTTCATTGACTGATGTTGCGATAATGGCCAACTAGAAAATTATCCAAAAGAAAAGAACAAACACTGGTGATTGCCCTGGTCGGTTGGCATCATTGGATTGGTACACTAACTGGACGTGGATATCACAAACTCTTAGTTCAGAGGGTCTATACCCTGAAAGCTTCCTCCTTTAGGTGATTAACATCATTTTAAAGAAAAGAAGAAGGATTTAACAGAGGGACTCCTTTATATAAGGGATAGTCTTTTGTCTTCATGATCATATTCATAGTAATCATTCCCTTCTGACCAAAAAAAAAAAAAAAAAAATAGTAATCATTCCCTGTCAACAAACACAACCCTCGTTTTCTCCACGTGTGCTCCCGATCGCTGCAAACTGTTATCCCCGTCAACAAACACAGCTTCCTCGTTTTCTTTTCTTCTTTTTTTCCCTTTACACGTCCTTTTTCTAGAGAAAATTTCAAATAAAAATCCAAAATATTCTCATTTTCTCGAATAAAGAGATATAGTAAATATTATTTCAAATAAATACTAGAAGTAATCATATTAATTTCAAATAATGACCTAAAATAATTATGATTGTTTCACATAAGAGCCTAATTTTATGGGCTCATCGGTCAACAAAATATTACGGTCAATCAGGGATATTTTTATCCAAACATAAGTTAAATTTAAATTAAATTAGATTAGAAATTTTTCTCAAAATAAAATTTATAAAGAAAAAGAAAAACACACGCAGGAGGGGATGCTAGGTGAGGGTCAGCGACCCCCACTCAGGTGTCAAAAGCCTCATCGACCATCGTTGACTCGTGCTGCCCCACTGGAGAAGGGGCGGGCCCTCTCCCTTGTGTTTTCCTTTTTATTTTTTTTTTGTTTTTTTATGAAAAATTAAAAATCAGAAAAATAAAGAAAAATTAATAAATTTAGAAAGATGAAACTGCCCATCACAATCGATGAGTTCAGAATATTCTTTATGACTGATATGAATATTTCAGACTTTTATTAAAAATAATGTCAACTTCATACTCTCATTTAAGAAATTGATAACATGTAATGTCCTTATTTAGAATTTTCTTTTTTTAAAGATCTTGTCGAAAATAAAGATTATTATCAAACACTTTCGAAGTTGGGTAAGCGACATGTATTGTTGGGATTTGTTTTTTAATTTGATTATTTCGAATATCGATAAAAGGTGGATATCCAAAATATGCTTTGATTAGTGATGAATCTAATAGTAAGTCCTAGCGATGGAATTATTCAGAAAAATAAAAATTACATGAATGATCTACAATTGAAAAGATTGAAAAATATTAGTTTATATTTCGCAATAGGTAATTTGTAAGATTGGTCAATTTGGGACTCAATGATGGCTTCCAGTATTAATTTATTAATTGTGGTTAATTTTTTTATTGCAAATTGCAATGTACGTGAGTTGTAACATGATGAGCATCAGTTTTATATGCTTGACACATAATTATTTGCAGATTTTTTTCCCTTCCTGTTGGGAAAAGAGGTGTACAAAAAAACCGATAACTACTTGAACCCCTCGGAACCGGCGGTTCTTGATTGTAGACGTGGACTCGCTCACCTAAACCAAATCGATAATATATATCTAATTCTTGAGAAAAATTTCCGAACAAAAAAATTAAGAAAAATTAAAACCCTAAATCTCTAATTTGAAACTCAATACTCGTTGATTGAGTGATCATCTTGTCTCACTCTTACCTCATTTAAATTGTCTTTCTATCTCAAGCTCAACACTCACAGACGGTAATAAAGTGGCGATGGTTAAATATATCTAGATTCCGTTCACTGATAAGGAATCACTCTGTGCCGTTGATTCATTCCAATTTTCTGAAATGGGATAATTTCTTGTTTGTGTCAAAACCGTCAGTATGTTTTTGGGTGTGGAAAAAGATCTTACAATTAAGGAGGGAATTTAGGTCTTTCTTTCTCTGGAAAGTTGGCAATGGACTTTCAGTTTCCCTGTGGTTTGACAAATGGCATCTTGATGGCCCGCTGAGTTCCTTAGTTCCGGATTCCTTCATTGACAGCTCGGGTCTCTCCAGGCGTGCTACCCTAGCGGATCTTGCTACACCCTTGGCCTATACCGTAAGATCCTTCTTACTTTGTTGGGATATTGATGTGCCGTTATTATTGAATGCCCCGGATCGTTTCCTCTGGTGCGGTAACTCTTTAGGTATCTTCTTTGTCGGATCGGTGTGGGATATCATTAGAAACAAGAGGAGACGAGTGCATTGGGCCTCTTTTATCTGGGATAATGCCTTGGCCCCCAGATTCTAGTTTCACCTTTGGCTTATCACAAAAAATCGCTTGCCTACCTAGGTTTCTCTCATTTCTTTTGGTAGGATTGATTATAGCCTTTGTGTTTTTTGTAATACCATGCCGGATTCCATTGATCACCTGTTATTTGAGTGTCACGTCTCTGCTACTATTGCCTTCTTCTGGGCCACTAGATGTAATCTACCTTGGTGAAATAGACCGTGGAGTGATAACCTCTTTTGGGCAATCAAACACTTATTCGGGAAGGATTTCTTTTATAAAATTGCTCGGTTCTTATTTGGAGCTATGTGCCACCTTATTTGGAAGAAATGGAATAATATTATATTCTGTGGTGATACTCTGGTGATCTCGGTGGTTAAGAATCATTTGATCAAGGCTGTTAAAGATAAGGCGCTCACCTTCAAGGATATTCCTCACCATACAAGAAATAGAAGACTCTAGAGAGGTTGGGATTTTGATCCCTCTATTTTCATGGGTGCTTCGTATTCTACTTAGTTGCTTGTTGGTGGTGGCTCCTCTGGCCTTCTTTGTTCGCTAGCCTGCTCTCGGGTGTCCTTGTTGACTCCGGGTTTTTGGGTTTTCTTGTTTTTGGCTGTTAGCCCTTGTTCTTTTCTGCCGCTTGGCTTTTTTCGCTGGCGCCCTTCCACTCACTAGTTCCTAGCTTTTGAGTGCAAGTTTTGGTGCCGGTCTCGTTGTATAGTGGTTCAAGTTTCAATATATACTTACCTTTCACAAAAACAAAAAAAAAAAAAGCTCACGGCCTCAGCTCTCAATTTTTAATAGGGATAAGTGTTGTAGAAGTCCTAAAATTTGTTACGAAAATGCATTTCAGTCCTAAAACTTGCAAAAAGTGTAGTTAAGTCCTAAAACTTGCTAAATTGTTTCAAATGAGTCCTAAAATCGACAGCGTTAGCATTTTCCGTTAAAAATGCCGACGTGGCATTTTATATAATTTTGTATTTTCCACATGTATTTTTAATTTTTTTAAAAAATTAGATTTAAAAACTAAAAATTAAATTTATTCTTATCTTATTTTCACCAAAAACTAAAAAGAAAAGTCAAAAAATTTATTTTTAAAAATTGTTAAAAAAAAAAAAAATCGCCAGCTCCTCTCCCTCGCCGCCGCCGCCCATCACTAGAGGGGCCGGGTGACGGTCGTTGGCCCTTGCTCAGGGCCGGCGAGGCTTGCCAGATCTCGGCGGGCCTTGTCGACTCAAGGCGAGGGTCGGTGACCGTTGCCCGCCCTGGGCAAGGCCTCGTTGGCCCTCGCTTAGGGCCGGCGGGCCCAGATCTAGGCACCTGCGCGCGCGAGCCGAGCGAGGGTGCCCCGATCCGGGTCCGTCGCCCCTCGCGGGGGCGGCGGCTGCCGCCCGCCTGGACAGTCGTCACCAGCCCCTCACGGGGCCGACGAGGCCTCACCTAGGGCGAGCGACGGTTGCGGCCCTCGCCTGGGGCCGGCGAGGCCCGGCCACCCCTGCCCAGGGCCGGCGATTGTCACTCGGCCCCTCCAGCGATGGGCGGTAGCGGTGGGGGAGAGGAGCTGCTGTTTTTTTCTTTTTTTTTTTTTGGTGAAAATAAGATAAAATGAATAAATCTATTTTTTTAGTTTTTAAATCTAATTTTTTAAAAAATGAATAAAAAATAATTAAAAAAATCCATGAGGAAATTATTTAAAATGCCACGACGGTATTTTTAACGGAAAATGCTAACGGCATTGATTTTAGGACTCGTTTGAAATAATTTGACAAGTTTGATGACTTAAATGCACTTTTTGCAAGTTTTAGGACTGTAATGCATTTTCGTGACAAGTTTTAGGACTTTTACAGCACTGATCCCTTTTTAATATGAATCTAATTTTTTTTATTAATTTCGTAATTAAAAATAAGGAAGTATTTTGTTTTTTTGCTTTACTTTTGTTTGCTAGAAAATCTTGCATTGAGTGCAAAAAGCTTGGTCAAATTGGTGGTCTAGTTCTCAGGTGGGTCCTGGAATCAATAGGCATTTCCTAGCTCCAATTTTTCGAAATTAGTTTTGTACGGGTGGTTCCTAGTTCTATGGTGGGAATTGCCCATCCAAACCATGCTTACACCTAGTTGGGAATGGTTTCGCAAAGCTATTTTGTTACCCAATGATGTCACTATTAGGAAAATTCCATATAAGGATATGAAGCTATTATTTTCTCAAATAATTGCATGAAGTAAATATTGTTTCGAATAGGGCATGGAAGTGGCCATATCAATCTCAAATAAGAGTCTAAAACGACTATGGTTGTTGCAAATAAGGGCCTAACATCATCGCCCAACTAAAAATTCCAATTGACTAAGGGCATTTTCATCCAAAAACAATTTTAACATAAATTTTGGTTAAATTAAATTAAAGTTTTTAAGACAAAAAAAAAAAAAAATACAAGGAAGCTGGCCCTTCCCACTTATGTCCACCGCCCTATCAATGGTGGAAAGGTGGCGACGGCTTGTTGTCGATGCCTTAGCGAGGGTCCATGACCCTTGCGTACCAAGGGCAAGGTCTAGTAGGCCCTCACCAGAATCAAGAGAGGGCTCGCCAAACCATCACCGCCAATCTACTAGCGATGGGGCGATGGATATGGGCGGATGGCTTGTCCGGTCTCTTTTTTTCCTTTTTAAGTTTTATCAGTTTTCTTAATCTATGAATGTGTTTTTTTTAAAGAAAAAAATAGAAAAGGGAAAGAAAAAATGAAAAAAAAAAATCTAAAAAGTTAGAAGACAAAAATGCTCTTGACAGTTGGTGAGGTCAAAGCATTTTTTGAGACTAATGTAATTACTTCAAACCCTTATTTGAAATAATATAAAATTCAGGTTATTGAAAAAATGATGACATTTTAAGTCTTTATTTGAAATAAGATCAAATTATTATCATTATTTGAGAAAATCATGCATTTTGAGCTTTTATTTGAAATTTTTCCAATGTTATTTTATTGCACATGATATAACAAGTCACTTTAAAATAAGAGCATCACAAAACGCATGCCAAGTAATACAAGATTCTTGGTACACGGATAATAATAATTAGCCGATTATGCTTGACGCTCTTTTGATTGCGATAATATTTCTCGTGATTTTGGTAGTTGAGAAAAAAAACTAAAAAGGTTTTGAACCTATTTGTCCGAATGTTGATTTAATTTTAAACTTTTCTTTTGATGATTTACCAATGTAATTCTTTCGGCCATTTCGACCAACAATCACTAATGTGGACACTAACAACTTTACGTGGAATGTCAAATACCGACGTGTGTAATTTTTTTATAATTTTTATAAATTTTCTATTCTATTTTTTTTCCACTGTGGCTCGACCTGAGATGAAAAGAAAAGAAAAAATTTATAATTTTTAAAAAGTAGAAAACTTTATAAAGTAGTAAAAATTGTTGATGTCGGTGTTGGCCATGGTTGTTCCATGTAGAAAAGCCAGCATCTACATTAGCGATCATCAATCAAAATTAACTGAAAATATTATATTAGTAAAATGCAACTAAGTCGATCAAATTTAAAAAAAATTACGATTGAGTTAGTATTTGATTCGGACTTCTTTTACCATGGGAGAAGAGATCATTATTGTGAATTATGCGACGATAACGGCCTTCCCTCGGCATCCTTGGGAATTTAAGGCTTTGCTTGTTCATACTCATAAGATGCAAAAAATGTTTCATTATTTCCACCATATTTAAAAAATTATTCAAAATCAAAAGAGGTATAAAAATTTCATACATGAATTCACATGTCAACATTCATGTATTGTAAAAGTTTCAAGGGATGAAAGAAAAAAGATCGAAATATGTGCCCGATTGGGATTAAAGAAAGTAAGAAAAATAGTCGGGACACACTTTTTGAATTCCAATGATCTCGAAACTTTGCATGGAACGTCGTGTGTGGAAAACTAATTCCGAACTTTGTGTTTTTCTCTCTAAAAATAATTCATGTAACTTTTTAAATTTTTGGATATTACGTTCGCACGCTAAATTAATTGAAAATTTTGATCTTTTCTCTTAATACCTTGTGGAATTTGACTATACGGTTATACTTTTATCAAGGTGAATTTGGTTCAACTTCACAAATAGATTCGGGTTTAATGCAAATACTGATACCCAAATCTCTTTGGAGAAATAGAAATGGCATTTAATAAAAACTATTCTCAAATGGATTTTGGGTTTAAGTAATATTTGGTGATTTTTTTTTTTATAATGGGTTTTGACTATATTTTTTTATTAAAAAAAAAACTCAAGCTCTTCACTAGAGATGACAAAGGGCTACGGATGCGTTTGGTTCAGCATTCCTAATGGGCTTTCAGCCTCTAAAGCCTCTTCGGGAAACAACCGCCAGATTTGACTCTTGCTGCAGCTGTCGACGCGTGACCCAAGCGAGATCGAGCTTCATTGGTTGCCTTTGTGCGAAGAAAATGAAGAGTCACAAAGAGGGATAAAATCGAAAAACTAAAAATTGATGATAGAAGTTTTGGAAGAAAAAAACATTTTAATCGTAATTTAACATTTCATAAATACTATTTCAGAATATTGGATGTAAGTAGTATTGGGCTTTCAATATTCTTAATGCCAAAGCTATTTCAAAATATTTCCCAAACGTTTTAGCATTTTTCTTAAAAGTTTTGGAGGTCAAAAGCCTGTATAGAAAATTGAACCAACCCCACAAATCCTTTTATGTTTATAAAAAAATGTACAAATTATACATAAGAACGCACTTAAAAATAAATTAATCCGTATTCTCGAAACACTCATGAGTCAAATCCTAGTCATAAATAGGAGACATTCTAATCCTCAATAATGTGTATTTCTTTAACATCTGGAGAGAAAAATTACCGAATATTTCGGGAAGCTTTATACTTTTTTTTTATTTCTGGGAAAGCTTTTGGATGAGTTTCCTCTAAAACTATATCTCGAATACTAAAAGATAATTTTTTCAAATTCACAAACCCATTAGAAAATTTAACCCAGCGTAATTCGCAAGAGGGGGCTGGCAGTGATATTTGAAGGAGATTTATCGCGAGACGCCGCGCAGATGAACGAGGAAAGCAAATCCAATCCGACCAGAAGTCTCCGTCTCGTCGTCGCGAAGCTGGAGCGGCCTCCGTCGCGATATTCAATCGAATCGAATCCGATCGGAGCCTGTCGCATCCGCCTTTGCACAATCCATACGCCGCCGCCTCTTGATTACTCCTTTGAATCCAGCTGAATCGCCGATACCCGTCGCCAGCATGGGCTACGAAGACGATCCGTACGGTTCCGAACCCTAATTATTTTCTCTTTTCTTTTCCCTGTTTCTCTGGCAATTTCAGTGGTTAATCGAGGGATTCGTTGCGGGTTTCTTGTTCCAGGTACCGGGACGAGGATGGCGAGCCCTTGATGGACTTCGACGACATGCCGTCGGATCGGGAACAGTCGCCCGCGCCGCGGCAGCGGCACGATCACTTCCTCGACGACGGCCTCGGGGACGACGTCGGAGGGGACGACTGGAAGACCAGCCGCGACCGGTCGCAGACGCCGGTGTACGACCGGGATCAGTCCGAGTCGAAGTCGAGGCCTCGGAAGAGGTTGGTGAAGAAAGGCGCCGGGGGCAGTAAGGCCAGCAACGCGGGCCTGGATGACTTCGCGGACGATGGCGAGGGTTTTCGCGGCGGAGGAGCTGGGGACTTTGCGGGGGAAAGCTCGGAGGAGAGGAGGTTGAAGAGGAAGAGTGGAAAGGAAGGTGGCAGTGGGAAGAAGGAGAAGAGGCACAAGGGGGAGAAGAGGCACGGGACGAAGTCGGGGATTCCGAAGAAGGGCGCGGTTTATCCGGGAAGAAGTTCTAGGGATCATGACGGGGAAGTTAAGGAGATGTGGGAGACCATCGCCGGCGGCGATTCTGAGGTATTTCATCAGTTCCTCTGTCCCGGGTTGTGGATGCCTGTCTCTGTGCTGCTGATTGATGTAGGTGGTTCGGGACTGGTTTTGTATGTTAAGCATCGATCCCTGGCTGTTCAGTGCTTTTGAGGTAGCTTTGCTTGCGTTCTGATTTTCAGGGGAAAAAAGTTTGGATATTGGTTCATCCGAAGCGATTAGATTTGATGTTTGGCAGTTAAATTTTTTTTTTTCCTCTCCTGAACTGATGTTACCTAATGTACGATATTCAGCCTGCTGGTTCCGTGAGTCGATGTCGAGGAATTCCACACGCATTTTTGTTTCTTGTTTGGCTTTTGGTTTCAATGTCTACTGTTTCCATTAGTCCATAGACAAATTTGGGAATTCCACGGCCTTGGTTTTTTCTGGTTTGGTATTCGGGCTTTTGGTTGTCAATGTACTCAGGAATTCTTTGTTTGCTCATGCTCTAGAACCTTCAAGGCAACATGCTCAAGTTCCTTTGTTGCCTGGAATTGGTTATTTTGTTCAAGCATTCTTGGTTGCTTTAATTTTTGAAACCTTGTTACATGTCTCTTTCCCGTGACAGGATGATCTAGATGGTGTTAGGACTGTGGACGATGATAATTTTATAGATGATACTGGTGTTGATCCTGCGCAAAGGTATTACATGGATAATGAACCAGCTTCTCCTGGTGATGCTCCTCAGGTCAGTATTCAGTTCACGATTAGATTTGTACCAATCAATTCTTTCAGGGCAGGGTTATGCCAGTGTTAATGTCAACTGGATGCATACCTATGGTTTCTTTCCTCTTTCATTTGCAAATTGCTACCTATCATTGATTGAGCTTCATCATTACTGATAAGAAAAAAAAAGTTTGAGAACCGTTCGGTATTGCCTTTAATTTGCTAGGCAGAGGAGGGTGATGTGGATGATGACATCAAGGAACTTTTCAGAATGGGTAAGAAAAAGAAAAAGAATGAGAAGAGTCCTGCAGAAATTGCTCTGCTGGTCGAGAATATCATGGCTGAGCTTGAGGTCACAGCTGAGGAAGATGCAGAACTTAATCGGCAGGGAAAACCTGCTATCAATAAGCTCAAGAAATTGTCTGATCTGACAGACGTTCTATCTAAGTAAGCTATTGTCACCCTAGTCTGATCTGCTTGCTTGTGTTCTAACTGTTTAGGCTCTTTAATTTATCTGTCCATGATGAAATGTGGCACCGATGCAGGAAGCACCTTCAGCAAGAGTTCTTAGATCATGGAGTCTTAACACTTTTAAAGAACTGGCTTGAACCTCTTCCTGATGGAAGCTTACCCAATATAAACATCCGTGCTGCAGTTTTACAGATATTGACTGATGTATGTTCACTTTTTTTGTCTTCATTGTTGTCTGGAGCAAGTGTGTAGCTGTTGCTTCATGCAAAACCTTTTTTAGAACTTGAAAAACTGCTTCTTGTCTGCAGCTTCCTATTGATTTAGAACAGTATGATAGGAGGGAGCAATTGAAGAAAAGTGGCCTCGGAAAGGTTAGTGTTTGCCTTGTGAGGGCAACAGTTAGTCCTAAAATTCCTATTATATGTACTTACCTGTACTATATGGACTGAGTCACCCCCTTGTGCAGGTTATAATGTTTTTGTCAAAATCTGATGAAGAGATTTGGTCCAACAGAAAGCTCGCTAAAGATTTGGTTGATAAATGGGTAAACCACCGATCCACTCACTCCTAAGTCCTAATGCCTTATAATATGCAAGTTTGAAATTCTTGACATTGTTATGTGTCATGATTAAAAGTGAATTACTACATCGTGGAATAGCCTTGTTGTGCTTCAGTGGTGCCGTTGGTTGATAAATCATTGAGCTTGTGGCATTGCTTACCCTAGAAAGATTCGTCTCTAATATATTGGAGCCGAGAGTTAGAAAAGTTACCTTTTCGATCTCCTTGGTACATTGGTCTTCATCTAAAAGACATTTGCTTCTGGCTTTGGTTTTTTCTTCTGTTTCATTGCTGCCTTGCGTAGTTTCTAACCATGAATTTAAGAATCTTTGCAATTTGGAACCCTGCATAGTTCTGTTTTTACTGCAGATGTTATTTTGGTTGATTCAATTTTTTTCTTAAAACTTTCTTTTATTCATCTTCGTCTAAAATTTCTTTTAACTGCCACATTACTGTCTTCGCGGTATTTGACTTCTGGTGATTCTTCTGGGTTGCTCAATGATTCTCAGCTTCGCCTGCTTGTCATCGATCTTAGTATTTTCTAGTTCATTTTGAAGACAACTTAAGCTCATCTGCTTGATGATTGGTAAATAGAGTGGGGTTGCGGCTAGTTTCGTGGATTTTTGAAGCAATGCATAGGATGGCGATTGTGCACATAAAGAAGATAATTCATCATGCATCAGTGTTTTCCAAGGATTCTTACACTGCTTGTATATTTGACGGGGTTGCAGAGTCGACCAATATTCAACAAGAGCACAAGATTCGAGGAAATGAGAAACTTGGAGGATGATAGGATTCCCTATCGAAGGCCGTCAGTGAAGAAGTACTTTCTTATTCTCGTTACTTTTGCATCTTCGCTTTTCTACCATGTCCATTTTCTGTCAGGAGCTTTAGGTCTTTTCCCCCCCTCTCTGTTGTGAATTTTTTAGTTTCCTTGGATAACTGTCTTATCTGGATGGTGGATTGTTGGATAGGCCTGCCGGTAAAGATACTGGGATGGAGTCTAGAGACGGTGATCTTGACGCTGATGTGTTCTCACGGTGATTTTTAATCTCTAATTAGCCTGATTAGAGATTCTTGTGCTGGCTTTGTCGGTGGTTTAAATGCTTGACCTCATTGCAGAGAGCGCAAATCTGGTCAGTCATCCTCTAGGCTGCATGCGTCAAGGCCTGAAGCTACACCTTTGGATTTCGTGGTGCGTCCTCAATCTAAGATTGATCCAGATGAAATTAGAGCCCGTGCTAAGCAAGCCATGCAAGATCAGCGCCGACTAAAGGTTAGTTGTCTAATATTCTTATGATGGACAATAAAGGATTTTTGTCATGTACTCTCATTAGATCTGGTGCTGGGAAAAATGAGCAACTGTTGGGTATCTTATACTGTATGAATATGTTTTAGGAGTGCATGAAGAGGAAAATGCAGGTGTTCGTTGGAGGGACAACCAGTCTGCATTTCCTATCCAGTGTGGCAACTGCATGCCATACTTAATAATCTTTTTCTTAACAGTGGTCGTTTCACTTCCTCTGTGCCGTGCATAACCACCTGGAACCTGTCATTTAGTCTGAATTTCTTATATATGAATTTACACTTGAGATTTGGAGTTATGGAAGATCTCTTTCTTAGCACCTGCTTGGGTAAATCGCTACCCAGTTGTCCTTCCTGGTACAATAACATGTTCCCTCATATTTTCGTGTGTGGCAGATGAACAAGAAGTTGCAGCAGTTAAAAGCACCGAAAAAGAAGCAGCTTCAGGCTACAAAGCTTAGTGTGGAAGGCCGTGGTATGACGAAATATCTGTGATAGGCAACCACACTCTCTAAATGATCCGGATGAAATGTCTGCTGTTCATCAGGATGGATGGGCCAATAAGGGGGCATATTCAGATGTGCACCAGCGGATTTCAGATTCTCATACATGGAATCGGCGTCTTTTCCAGGCATGCACAGCTACTATCAAAGCTGAAAGATCCATTTGAAATCGTATCTTCGATTTGAAAGTATTGTTTAATTGACCATTTGACAGATGCCTTTGTTGGGGCATATATCTGATGCTTCGTATTCTTATGAGCCTTTGAGGACCTCAAAGTTCTGTGAGTAATTTAAGATTAGTTCTTTCAACTTTTGGTCGTTGCGTTACCTGTCGTGGATGAACTTATGTAAAGTTGAAAGCAGAGGAAAAGCAGGAAGCTGCTCAAAATCTTTTTTTATTTATTTTAACTAAGTTGTTTATGGACTAAAATCGCAACGTCTTATAAAAAAGCTGTCGATTCGTGAATGGGTTGTGGTATCATTTCCGATGTCGTCCTCAGATCATTTCTGAAAAATGTTTAAGTTGAAGTTCTTGGCAGCTCGTAGCCTTGCTCAGGAGCGCTGGTATACAATTGAACCTAAGCGAATTTGAGGCCGGGGTTTCGGTTTCTTTTGTCTTTTCTTGACCTGAGTGTTGAAGCAAATGTTACTCTGGGATGATTCTTGGTCTTTTTCAAGCTTTTGAATTAAGTTGTGCGGTGTTAAATCAACAAAGTGTTGACTTTAAGTTTGTAAGAGAGTTTACGGTGCCTTTTATTTTGCGCATTTCGTTTTGCGAGAAACAGGTAGTTTTAAAGTTTTTTAAAAAAAATTATAGCTTGTATCATTTGATTGGAGAAACTAAATGGATTATTTATAATCAAATTATGCACGATACAGCAAGTAAAAAATGTGCTCGTAAAATGAAAAGAAATCGTTTGACCCGGTAAGCTCTTTATTAAGAAAATAACAAAATGGTCCATGAACTTTGGTTTGATGTGCAATATTATTTTTAAACTTTTAATGTATTCGATATAATTCGTAAATTATTAGTAAATATTTAATGTAATTCATAAATTATATGAAATGTCATCCATATTATGTGACTTTTAATCTGTTAATTTGAATGCGAACAACTAAAAAAAAAGTGTCAAATGTGGATTATCCAAGAAAGATATTTATTTCAATATAATAATCCACATTATCATGTTGATGCCTTAATTTTTGTTTTCCCTTTCTAAAGTAGATGGATGAATGGATGGATAGGATCAACCTATCATTTTCAAAAACCCAACTCAACATATAATAATATGCATAATCGAATAATATCTGATTTATTGTTTGAGAAAACAGATGGATGACATTGAATATTTATCAATAGTTTAGGAACTATAATGAGAAAAAAAAAATTCATTGATGATATTGCATATTAAATCAAAATTGGCCGGGCTTTAAACGGTGAGAGGGCCCATCGTACGGGCCTCGGGCCTGATCTCGGGTCACCGGGCTGTGTCGACGCAGAAGCAGAGCACCTCCTCTCCACTTTCCCTCTTCGTTCGTCTTTGAGCGATTGAACCGGCAGCAATGGCGACTCCAGAAGAAGCTAAGCTCGACGTCTTCCTCGCGTGGCTTCAGGTTCTCCTTCCTTCCCCCGGACCATCTCCTCTTCACCGGCCGATTCTCGTCATCTCGTTTTCGATTCGCGTTTCGTTCGAGAGTGAAAAAAAAAAAAAACGTTCGGCCGATTCTTCAGCCGAATGAGTTTAACTCACGAGTTACGGTTTCATGCGTCTGCTGCACGCGCTGCGTCCGTCGGAGAGTTAGTGACGTGAATCGCGCGGCGTGGTTCTCGCGAAGTGTCGGTGTCGATTAACGTGACCTGTGTGTTCAGGCGAACGGAGTTCAACTGCGAGGTTGCAGGATCAAGTACTGTGATTCCACCAAAGGCTATGGCGTTTTCGCGTCCGGCGACGACCGCGACGGTAATCTTTTGCATGTTCCGATCAGTTTATGCGGGCGTATGCGTTCGCGCAATGCGGCTATATATGTGTGTGTGCTCGTAGCGTCTCTTTGTCTGGCTGAGTTGGGCTTCTGTTTCGCTGACAACGCACTATGAAAGGCAAAATTTACGCGTGCGCTAGGTCATTTCTTTATTGTTTATGATCTTGGTACCAGGCAAGAGTAAAGCATTTATGAAAAGGACTGTTAGTCTTGTCAAATGTGGGCATCGCCAGTGCTGGTTTTAAGGGAATGGTTCTGCTACGTTCATTGACTGATGACTGGCCAAATTAGAATTTATCCAAAAGACAAAAAAAAAAAAAAAAAAAGGCACTGGTGATTGCCCTTGTCGGTTGCATCATTGGATTGGTACACTAACTGGATATCACAAGCTCTCAGTTCAGAGGGTCTATCCCCTGAAAGCTTCATCCTTTAGGTGATTACATCATTTGAAAGAGAAGAAGAAGGATTTAACAGAGGGACTCCTCTATATATGGGATAGTCTTTGTCTTCATGGGCATAGTAATCATCCCAATGATGTCTGACTTCAAGGGCACAGAACTTCTCCAGATGAAGTTTGAAGGAAAATGATATGATCAATCTAATAAAATATCATGCGCAATGGCATGATGGGAATCATATAACCAACCCCACTTAGTGAGATAAGGCTTGGTTTCTCGTCATTGTTCTTGTTGATATGATCCATGCTGTTTGGATTGGTTCATGCTTGGGAGCAATTTGATTGCATGCTAGGGCAGAAGGCACAGCTACTTTTGGGGACATTATTTATTATTTATTGGCAGATAGGCCAAGTTTACATTATTGGTGATCTTGGATGCGTGGCAAATTGATTGGGTATATGATCTGACAAACCATCCATGGTTCAAGACAAACTGTTCTATAATCGATATTGGATGATGATAGAGCCTTTGCCTAGTTAAGCATTGCAGAATAATTTGCCAAAATCAGTAATTATGTCAAAACTTGATTAATATAGTTGAACAACTAGATCGCTATCAAAGATCTCACTTCATAATATTGTGGGATAAATTTCAGGAGTTTTAATGGTTGTTCCACTAGATTTAGCCATTACTCCTATGAGAGTTTTGCAAGATCCTCTTCTTGGACCTGAATGTAGAGCAATGTTTGAAGAAGGAGAAGTTGACGACAGATTTTTGATGATCTTATATTTGACAGTAGAGCGCCTTCGCAAGAATTCTCCATGGAAGCCGTATGTTTTATATATGTTTATTGGCCATTGTATTTTACTGCTCTTTCCCTTTCTTTTGGATGGGAGCTTTTTATTTATTTGGCTGAAGGTTTGTGTTAGGTACCTGAATATGCTTCCAACCAAGTACAACAGTCCTCTTTGGTTCACTGATGATGAATTTTTGGAGTTGAAGGGGACAGCTTTACACCGTGCGACCCAGCTGCAGGTAAATTTGAGTCATTTCTTGCACTAAAAACTAACGTTGATATTGCTGTAGAGTTTCGATTCTGTTGTCATCACTGTTCCTGATTCGGCTGCAGCTTTTGTATGAGATGTTACATTCTAGAACCTCTAAATTATACTTATACTAGGTTGGTTACTTTGCATTTCAATGAATGAGTCATAATATTAAAAATGATTGATGTTCCAGAGAAAACAATTGCTGTCTTTATACGAGGATAAAGCGAAGGATTTGGTGAAGAAATTCCTTGCTCTAGCTGAGGATTCAGAAAGGTGTGTGGTCAACATGTTAATTCCAACACGTCTCGAACTAAGCGTAATGTTTGCACCTATGTCATCTGTGCTGTGACCTGGTAGTCTTCACTGATATAGCGTTCTCTAATGAGTAAGGAGATGCTTGTTGTGTATATCTATTTTAAAGTGAAAGATCATTGCTTGTTTTTCACAAGTATTATGTTGCAGCCATGTTTTGGCCTCTGCCTAAATTTTTGCTTGAGTTATCTAGTGCCTATTTTAATTGATTTCCTGTTGTCTAGACTTAAAATTAGAAGTATTGTATTCTTGAAGTTTTACATGAAGCTCTGTGTGGAAATCCAGGCCATCAGTTGAGATCACTTGCTAACAGTAATTGTTACTTGTAATTTTTATTATTTGCAAATGTAACCATTAGTCTAGATGGTGATCTTGGTTTTCATTGAGTATTAATGTTCCTGTAGCTTTTGCTGCTCCCTCTGATAATAATTGTTCCCTTGAAAAAAATTGCTGGTGGCGAGGGACTGATGAACTTTCCATAATTATGGCAGCATGGTATATCAGCATGTAGTTAGAAGTTGAACCAGAATAGACTACATGTGTCAATGGATAATCCAAACAAAGTTAAAAGCATATTACGGAGAAAATCTAGAACATCAAATTACACTCTCTATCTTTGCTATATAAAGTGATTGGAATAAGCTTCCTTGTTCTGTTTTAGAAGATATCTGAATTTCTTAATTCTTAAAACTGGTCCATGAATCTGCCGCAATTCATATATTTACAACCAACAGGGGTTTCTTCCCTTGTATCATATGGATTGTTATCAGCTGCCGGACTCCCTTGGTCTTTTTCTACTTTTAAGATAGAAGGCTTTCCTATTTGTTGATTTTTGTATCGCAGTTAGTAAAGCTTTTCAGCTTTATCTTTTAAAATAAAGAAGTTGACTGTTGACTGTGACACAAAATATGTCATCCACAGAACAAAATATGTTGAAGGTTATACCTATGAAAACAGCAGAATGGGCCATTTGATACACCTCCAAAAGGAGTTGGGTTGAGGTCATCTTAGTTTGATCTGCTTAAAGTCTTAGAGAAATGAATTTATTATAGAGTTATTGACATTTTTGTCGTTTTTTTTCCCCTCCAGTGATGTTTGTTTTGAAGATTTTCTGTGGTAAGCATCTCTATACTAGCTGCTTCTTTTTTCACATTGCAAGGTCCACTACTTGGGCTTTTATGTGCATGATGTTTCACCTCACTATCTTTTTATCTGGGTAATTGTTATTCCTAGGGCCAATTCTGTTTTCTGGACTCGTGCTTTGAATATTCCTTTTCCACATTCTTATGTATTTCCAAAAGAGGAAGATGATCGGGATGCAGATCACTGTGAAGAAAACATTAACGGTGCTTCAGGTAATGACGTGCCATGCAAAGTATCGACTGATATGGAGGAGCAAAGGAGTGAGCTCTTTTTATACTGAAAAGAAATGTTTTATTTGTCAGTGTTAGGTTTTTCAAATGCTAAACTGCTGTGCAGTCCCTTTGTTTGTTCTTTTGTTTAATCTATATGGCTGGCTTGTCTCAGGACAACATACTGAAGCATCCACTTCAATACAGGAAGAAAAGGTCTGGGTTGAGGGCCTTGTACCTGGCATTGACTTTTGCAACCATGGTATGCTACTTGTTCATCTTCTCATATCGTATGGTTCTATACCTGTCCTCAGTTTCGATGGCTTCACTTGTTTTCTTTTTGTTTTATGAAGTGAGAGTAAGTTATGTCTCATTAGTAGATTATATCAATGGTAGCCACAATCTAAGCAAAAGAAGGATGTAAGCTGCGGAGGCTATTAATATGTTTTGAGCTTCCGTTCAAGGGTTCTCTTGTTTTCTCTTTTGCATTGTCGGTGGTCACTGCATCCAAACAATTCCTGATTTTGCATGTGCTTTACGATGTTCGTGGGTCTTTATACGGAGTCCACGAGCAAGGCCTTTGAGGGTTTTTTCTGAAGTTTCATTTTAGATTGTGTTAAGATGGAGTTCTTTTCTTTTAAATTTTTAAGAGTTACTCTCTTTAGTTGAGGAACAAATTAAATAGTTTGCCATGGAAGCAGTCCTGGGCATAATGACAGTCCATGTATGTGCAAGCTAAAGTTCCTTAATTAAGCTTGAAGGACGTTACAAAAGTTGGGTCATACCATCACACTCACTGAATGATTTTTAGACTGCTGGAAAGTACTTTGTCAATGCATGAAGAAATATTGCAACATAATGTCCTAGTGCCTTTTGCTGGCTTTGCAACTATACACTCCAAGGACCTGGGCTACATTATGCTTTGTTAATTTTCACTCCTACTGAGTCACTATCTTGATGATTTGAATCAAGTTATTTTTGGCAAAAGTGTCATTTGTCCTGCTGCTTGTGAAATGACTTGCTAGATTTTAAGCCTGGAGCAACATGGGAAGTGGATAGCTCAGGATCAACAACCGGAGTTCCTGTCTCTATGTATCTTGTTTCAGGTAATATTCCTCTTCCTGGTTCAATTTAATGTTTCTCATCTTTGTTATTGTGTTCCTTTTTCTCTCTCTCCTTTTCCCACGGGGTGGGGGCAGTTGCAAGCTGTAGCAGTTCTATTATACTCTCACCCCATTTTCCATCATCTATTTCCTTTGTTGATCAAGTCAAATGCCCTCTCTCTCACCCAGTTTGATGTCCCTATTTCATTTCATAAACAGGAACAAATTTTCGTTTTCACCAAAATCGGCCTTTTGACAAATTAACCTATGGCATGAGATGATAAAAGTTCTAGATTACTTCTAACATCATCCATTAAAAGTTTTACATTACTTCTGACATCATGCATTCCCTTTTTGGAAAGCTCTGCAGGAGCCATTTGAAAATGAAAAAGAGGTCCGCATCAGTTATGGGAACAAAGGCAATGAGGTAATTGGGAGGCTAAGCCTCTAAGACCTTTATTCTCTTTATATTTGTGTTTGAGGCGGTAATAGCTAGTGGACTAAGTACCTTATTCCTTTAGTTATTTGTGGATTGCTTGTGCCTGTGAAAGTGTCAATGCCTGTTGACTTTTTGCATGAATATATTCAATTTGTAACTTCAGCAGAGGGAACATTCTTTTGAGTCACTGTGCCATGACACAGTCTATAACTGTTTGATTTGGTCATAAGAATCTGTTTTCTTCTTGTCCTACTAATGCTGATACTCCCACTGGAGCAAGCTGTGTTATTTTACTACTTCTCAAAGATTCTGCTTTTGGGTTTTTTTGGTGATATTCCTGGTCATGTCATGATGCTATAATTGTCTGCTGCTTTGCTCTTAGAGTGTGTATTTCATTTTATATCTTGTTAGCAAGTAATCAGGTATATCGGTTTTAATCTAATTTTTTTCATATTAAACGCAGGAACTTTTATACCTCTACGGATTTGTGATTGATAACAATCCAGATGATTACCTCATGGTATGCTGTTTTAATAAGTTTTAGGATTGGTTCTCATGCAATTGTGCTTGATGTGGAAGTGAATTCTTGTAGGTCCATTATCCTGCTGAGGCAATTCAAAGCATTTCCTGTTGTGATGCTAAAATGCAGCTTCTTGAGGCACAGGTCAGATATAGATGTGTTATTTCTTATTTAGATACTTTGTCTTACTAGTTTGTGGAATACACTCCTCTCTATCTTTTGTTTACAGATGTAACTATCTGTAGCAGAAAGCCGAACTCAGGTGCCTTCTACCTAGAAGTTTATTGGATCATGGCTTCTTCCCAACGAGCTCTTCTGAAAAGGGAGGAAGCAGCAAACGTGAAGCAGATAGAGGAGTATGCAGTTATAGTTGGAGTGGCCAGCGTAGGATGCCTTCATACATAAACAAGTTGGTTTTTCCTGAGAACTTTTTGACTGCCTTGAGGACCATCGCGATGAAAGAAAATAACATTTCTCAAGTTTCGGAGTTTCTGGAAGAGGTGCAGTTTGTTAATATGTCTTTGATACTGTCTAACTGCAGTTTCTTTCCTCAATACTGTAGATACGGTTCAGTTCACCTCTTAGGTCTCTCCACAACTTCTGTATCGTTTCTTTTTTGTTTCTGCCAAAAACTTCAGCGTCATTTCAAGGCTTCCATATGAGTCTGAAGAGAGCATATTAAGGGCAATATGCTGATCTGAGTTGATAAATTGAATTGATGCTTTGCTGTAATCATCGATTAAGACCATGAGGCCACATGATGAAAGCTCGAGTAATATGAGTTGACTTGCCTAACCTGTGCTGGGCTGAGCAGAATAATGGGCATTTAATAGGTTGGTCGAATTGGTTTATAGCTTCTATGTGCTGAATTCTATTTAATGGAGACTGTTATAACATATAATTACATTGAGCTTCCTCACAACTCAAGCTGAGAAGAGACAAATACTTGTATGAGTAAATGTGTTCTAGGATATGAGAGTAGCAGAGGAATTGTTCTATGTAATTATATGGGAACCTTCACCAGAAAGTAGATCAGAGTGTGAGCCAGATGCCTGCGTTATATAATTACAGGAGAAATTGGTGACGTTACTGTCTTGGAAAGACTTTACCTCTTGAAACTTCTTAGTCTATTAGCAGACAACATTCATGGAGGTCTTAGGCAATCAACATCCTCTTAGAACTAAAAGATAACAGATGATGCGGCATCTAAATGAAGCAAGGGCTTGATCTTCCAGTGGGAAGCACAAAAGGTGACATTGGAGGATTAGACTTAGTGAAATGAGTGTTCCATTTGCTACTTAGTTATTCTTCAACCGATGACGTAAACTTCAGGATGGCAGGCCTACAAGAAGTGGTGCTGCTAAAATCAAATTGTGGAATCTATATCTTTTGCAACTGAAGACTGATGATGTTTTTGTCAAAAGTTCACTTATTTCCAAAACAATATATTTTTCTTTTCTCACTTCTTGACCACTAATGGGGCTTACTGCCATATTGAAGCTTGTTGGATCTGAAGAGAAGAGGCAACCATCAGATAGAGAAGTCCAGGCAGCTATCTGGGAGGTTTGTGGTGATTCTGGAGCATTGCAATTGCTTGTTGATCTTCTTCAAACAAAGTAAGTGCTCATAAGAAGTATGAAGTTGACAGTATCATATTGTCCTTAAGTAGGTTATCGTTTATAAAATTTATAGGCATGAACAGTTGAAGCAAATACCAGCATGACTATGGGAAAGAGGAAAGCTATGATAGAGATTATTAGATACAATGGAACAAAGATGACAATCAACACGTGTCATGCAAGGGCATATCACTCAAAGTGCTCCTCGGTTCTGATTACGTGAAAAAGTAATTACTGCTGCAAAGTTGCGACAAAAGAAGACAAGATGCTCCTAGTTAGATTAGATCATCTGGCGGGTTCTAGCAATATGTTCTTCTTATCGGTTAGGATTACATTAGCAGTAATATTACTCGATTTTATCTGGCTGTTGTTTTATCTTTGGTTGGGTCTTGGTGTCCTTCTCCTTGCTAGACCTAATAGGCCTCTAAAGAATCAAAATCAATCTGGTTCCTTTGTCCGTTTTTGGTATTGCTACTTTTGAGCCACTGGTCTTACTTATTAAACTAAGTAAGAAAATTTCAATGGAAGCAGGGTTAAGAGAACAAGAGAACTGGAAGCCTGTGATACATGCTTTAAGCTTCCTACTGCTTGTAAAACTTCAGAGATAGGCAGATAGCATGTCCTTTTAAAGCTTCCTCAATAGAAACTTTGCTCTTTTTAGCTGTGTTTATATTCCGAGACTTCTCATTTTCCTCCCTTTGTCCCCTTTTCTTTTCTCTTGATCTTGACCTCTGTTAGGACATCTGCACAGCTTAATGTTCTTGATTGGTTGAAATTTTTTGCTCTTGATTTCTGCCTGGTGAGATAGTTTTCTAGTCACTAACAGCATCTTTGTTATGCTAGAATGATGGACTTAGAAGAAGGTACTGGAACCGAGAGTTTTGATGCCGAACTGCTTGACTCGGAAAATCTTGAGCAGCTCACGGTGATTGAGAAGGGTCAAAGGTGATACTTTTTGAGCTTATACATTGAGTCCTTCCCTTAAATTTCTGCTATAACTTAAAGAAATATTGGTTTTTCTTGTTTGTATGGGCATATTGTATGCAGGACCAGCTAATTTGTTTCAGGATGTCAGATATACATCCATTTGTTTATTATGAGATGAATTGACAATTGGAATTAGTGAATTTAGAACTTTATGTGAGGAGGCAAAAGCGTAGACAGTCTTATCTTAGCAGAGTGAAACAGTGGTATAGATAGCCATAACCCATTGGAGACGATACCTCATTTTTGAGTCCTCGTGGCATTGGTTTGTTGACAGTTTATAGACTTACTCTAAACATTTTTCACTTGAAAACCATCACCCTTAAAACTGGGGAAATGCGTTGTGCTCTATCTTTTTCTTTCGGGCTTGAAAAGGATCTCATTATTCTTTAGTTTCCTCAGATGCTAGATGTACTTTCTCATCATTTTTTCATGCTGTTGTGGCAGGGAGTTGGATGGCTCGATGCCGCAGAATGTGGCCACTAGAAATAAATGGTATGCAATCGTGTATCGGCGAGGGCAAAAGGAACTAACGCGGTTGTTCTTGAGGGAAGCAGAATATGCATTGCAACTAGCCCTGACGGAAGGTAACTGAACGTTATGGAACCGATATTCTGCTTATTCATTCGAGTTCAAAACTAAATAAACGGGTGCAACTTATGTTCACTTTCTTGATAGATACAATCGGGCATATGTTCTTTAACTTCTTTGCTAAATTATGTATTTTTGCATATCGTAGGCCGTGATGTACGACTAATTATCTCTTTGACTAATTGTCTCTCTGATTGGACTTCAAAGCTTTGCGAACCAGCATTTTATGAGGATTTCTAATCTTAACGAGGAAGTGCTCTATAGAGTTACTTACAAAACAAGTTCCCATCCAGGAACTTGGTTGAGCCATTCATATTGAGATTATAATCTTCCCATTTTCAAACATCAAAAAGCAGTTAACATCCTTACACTGTTATCCTCATCGCTCTAATACGACCAGCCAAAAAGTCCTACTTTTTATTCTGCCCTCTACTCAAACGCATCATCTTCAGTCATTCGTCTAAGCCGGCAATATTTCGTAGCGTCCAACCGAGGGCATAAGCAGCTGCAGCGGCTGTGGCACCATATAAGACGGTAACGAGTGCAGACAGGGCGTAGTTTTGACCAGCAATCTTGGCCTTGGCTATTCCCAGGAGAACGAGGGCGAGAACAGATAGCACGCACGCTCCTATGAACTTGATGGTGTCGCTGTCGGTGAACGGTATGAGGATTATGAATGAGAGAAGAGGCGCGCTTCCAAACACGATGAAGGAGACGAAGGTCACGAGCCCGTTCTTCCATGGCTTGTCTTCTTTATCAGGCGGAGTCATCCCCTTTTGAGCCATCATCTTCTCGTCCACCAGTATGTCCTTGTATTTGGAGAATACATTCACGACCTGGGCAAATGCAAGTCTCGTCAACGAAGAACCGACAACATGGAACTAAATCCTGCATATATCAACAAGGAACTTCAAATGTAGCGTCTTCGATCAGCATTTGGAAATGGAGTTGTCTAATTAGAGCTAATATATATGCTGAATTTGCACACCAAAGGCGGAAAAAGGTAATACCGTCGCGGCATCCTCAGCAGACATGCCGAGCATTTGATACTTGCGGAGGAGCTCCACCTGCTCAGGCTGGCTTCTGTTTGTGACATCCCACTTGGTCACGGCTCTCTCCTCGGCGGCGACATCCTGCTCGGTGGTGGCCGATACATAATCGCCACATCCCATCGATATTCCATCTGCGACCAGGTTGGCAAAACCCAACACCAGCACATCCCCTGAAAAGGAGAATCGATCCACTTCACCCTTGTGGATTTTAAAGAATCGCCCTCACAAGATACCAAGAATTGAATTCTGTAACGGCGTGCAAGAATCCATAGTACGCAAGGACCGATTGATCTAGGATTTTGATGCAATTCTCCCTAGAAAGGGAAAAGACATAAAGTGATGCGACTAGGCCTGTTCATTATATCACAATATTGAAACGTTTATGCCGAAAAGCCATTAGTAACGAGAATACTATCAATTGACTTCTGATGCAAACTTTGTTCCAAATGCCTTGGACCAACACAAAACGAGAGAATTCCAAGGTTGGTTAGCAACCCTAAGATGGTGGAGTAAGAACTCTTTCTGGGCACTGCCTCGCTTGTTTCTCAGCCGTCCTCAATGACAAGAACAAAGCCACTTTGACTCTTGTCCTTGGATGTACAAGGACGGACAGAGATTAATGACACGCTAATCCTCGGGATGTTCAAACGAGGATTCCCCGTTAATTTCTTCCTTTCCTTGTGCTCTGCGAGATCGAGCATGGAGTGTTATACTATCCTCATTCCGTAAGGTAAAAATCCAAAGTAACTTCCAAGTTTCGTTGTTTTTCTTAATTTTTATTGATTATTTAAGGGATTTGTATTTGCATTATTTGATTAATCGGTAATCTATTACCAAAAATGTTGATAATTAAATGTTTCACAACATTGACGCGATGTAGTCATTCTTAGCTCAGGTAGCTCAGGATTCCCCAATATTGGCAAAATATGATACCTACCTATTGATCATAGCAATCAATTGCGAAACTTAAGAACGTGTCATTTGTAGAATCTTAATAATCACATCCGAAGGGACGGGGACGGGGACGGGTCCTATTAAGTGATTTACACCTCAGATTGCCCCCTTAATAGTTATTGTTGCTTTATGAGATTCCTTCAAAGACTTTTTTCGAAGCGATTGGCCGACGTGAAACAGGCCGACTCTTTATATCTAAGGTATTGGAACTAATCTGCGACAATCCAACCTAGCTCCTCTAGTAACTTGGGACGGTCCGATCCGTACTACGTGGCACGAACTCTGGCGAAGGAAGTACGTAATCTGCCTGTAGAAATAATGGCTTTTTCGCTTTTTCATGAACCTCACACTCTTCGGATCGTCCCATTACCCTAAAGATTACTTAAGATATATATGATAAGAATACTGATTTACACCGTCCCGTCCTCGCCATTGTATAAAATTCGAAGAACGCATTCATTCGTTACCGGAGGTAAGGTGGCCGGCGGAGATGGAGGAGATGAGGGAGAAGCAGGTGACGATGGCGTCGAGACCGGCGTACACGATGCTCTTCACGATCTCCCCCTTCCATGGCTCCTTCGGCCTCTCTCTCCTCCTCATCCCGTCGCCGCATCCTTCCACGTCGTCTTCGTCTTCTTCTTCGTCTCTCAGCAGCCGCGCGGTGCTTGTCGCGCTGTTCTCCGCCATGTTTTCAGCTCTACCGACTTGAAGCTGGAACTTGCACAACGAGCCAAAGAGCTTTTTTTATCTTCTGCCCTTTTCTGACCGTCCCGTGTTGTTGTCTTCTTATGTGGTTTTCACCGCCTGAACGAGCGCCGAAAGTGGTGAAAGAAAGGCCGAGTCGCTGTGCATGCAGGTCGCGCGACACGCGTCGCTTTTGCACAAGCAGATGCCACGTACGGCCGGCCCAACAACGTGATTTCTCTGCTCTTGTTCGTGTAAAGATTGCCAGAAAACACCAATCACTAAAGTTACAGAGTTTTCTCGGGCTGGTATCTGATTTTCTCGGGAAAATTTGAGGGAGAGTCAGATAACATTACACGTTTTCATGAGTTTCAAGAACGATTGCACCTTATCGATTTTGCAAAAACAAACGAAACTCTTCCTGGTTCAGTGATGGTCTTTCTTAAGCGAATCGACCTCTTAAAGCTGGTAAATAGGACCTGATGCCACCATAACTTGAAAGAAAACATAACCGTACTCAATGAAATTGGCAGCTTCAATAATGCTTCCACAAGATGGTCAAGGAAAAGGGGGGAAAAAGAAAGTATTTTTAATCTATGGAACAAGGTGCTGCCGACAATGGTGCTGGCGTTCAAGCTTGTGATGCCCGTTGGTAGCGAATCGTTTCAAACCAATGGCCTCTTTTCTTCTTCTTCTTCTTGGCTCTGTAACTGGGTTTCTTCATCCCGATGATGAGTTGATTTCCCTCTACTGGCATCGGTGGATGGGGTTGGTTTTGAGGCCCTCTTGTGAGGATTGGAGTCGGGCAAGAGCTTCAGTATGATCCCCATGGCTATGAGCAAGAGGCCCGTGCCGTGCTGCCCGGTCAATGGCTTTGTGAATATCAAGTATGACAGCAACAATGTCACTGCCTTTCTTGCTGTAGTTATCTGGAGTAGACAAAAAAAAAAGCGATCAGCACGAACCCCCAAAATGACCAGTAAGAGGTGAGTCGAAACCCAGAGTGGGTGGCCCAGAGGTTGGAAAGATCCAAGTAGGCAATGTTTCAACAGGGTAGATCAAGCTCATGAACACCCCATGTGGCATAGGAAAAGGAAGTTACATTAACATCCCATGTGATGTCTAAGAAACTCCTTAAGGACTCCTATCTTGATATTTATTCTCCTATACTAACAAAAGTCAGTGATGATAAGTCAACAGAAGGAAAAAAAGGAAATGGTTCTAAGTTTGTACCATGGCTGTGGTTGCAGCTCCAAATATGGCAATGAGAGAAAGGACCGAGACTTGGCCGATGAATGTGGCCATTGCTTCAAACACCAATACACCATATACATACATATGCTGCACATTTCGAGTGAAAATACCCATTGTGAGGCGTCTTGCGTGAAAAAAGTTAATGAAACATTCATTCTGCAATTAGTTGAGCGAGATCCATGCCTCTTGTGCGAGGCCAGAAGCTGCTCTGTCCACCTCGCAGATGGAGTGTATGAGTTTCGATATAATCATAGTCAAAGAGTTACCTTGGAGCATGAATTCCATGCTGTAAACAATTCTCCTGTCAAAAGCATGGGTGGGATCAAGAAAGGCAATCCCATCACAGTTGAACAGAACAACATCTCCATCTGCACAAGAAGATGAAATCGATGAAAACATGTGGCTTGACACCGAAATTTTACATATAAAAACCAATCCCGAAGGAGCGATATGAGATGTGATTCACCTTACCTGTGTGGTTTCAGGGTTCAAGGTAAAAATGGCTTCTTGCAAATTACCCAGGAAGGAGTCCATAATTAGAGCACCCGAGACCATCACCACACCAATCACGCTGAAATTTGGCGATGTATGAGCATCGGCCAAGGTGAAAAGGATCAGACCCACCACTAAGAGAATTGCAGACACATATTCGTGAGCCGGGTACTTCCGCCTCAGTCCTGGTATGAAGGCGCCCATTATCATCACTGGCAGAACCTAAAATTCCAGTCTCTGTCAGGGCTAGAACACCAAAGGACCAAAGAGGCTTACTGCTTGATGATGTGATGTCCAAATAGATACATCAAGCAGAAGTTCTATATCTTTGAATCTCTACTAACACAATGATGCATAAAAACACAATCCATGAAACCTTATGATATCTCAGACACAATCTCTCTGACATGAAAGACTCGGAAAAGTTTGAATTGGCCGAAGACCTAGGACAAGCATTTCAAGAGTTGGCGTGGTCTTCAGTGGACTGTAAGACTATCCCATTATGTAAATTGGTGGAATCCAATTCACACAATCATCCTATGATAAACTACTAGAGTATTGAAATCTTTCAAATTAATCAAGCCTAAACCTTGTAGCTAAACTCGAATCCCTCAACAATCATTAGGAACTTCATGTCCCATGTATGCACTTGTCTTGTTAGGACGTCGTAACACATGACAGAACAATGCACACTTAGGATCTATCAGACTAGTCAAATGCAAAATTTTCCCAGAAATGGCTACCTTTGTTGATTTGAACATGAGCTGTGCAGGGTAGTTGAGGAAAGCCAATGACCCCTTTGTGAGCCCATGTGAACCCATAAGCACTGCAGAGAGTTTCACATAAGTCTTCCATGGATTCACCATTTTCTTGGTGCTGAAGCCTTGGAGGTAAATAAGGAACAGATACACAAATCCTTGAACAAATGTGAAGTACCAACCATAGCTGTCGGAAAAAAAAACAAGACAATTTCGCAAACTTCTTCAATTAATATGGAAAAAAAAAAGGACGAGTTAAATCCCGGAACGAGGATCACCAGACAAGAACCCGCTGAAAAAAAGAACCTGAATTGAAGCCTGTTGTACACGTATTCCTGAGAATTAGACAATGATCAATATTCATCTCGAAACATAATACGCTTTAAAGAAACGGGTGTCCCCTAATGAAGCTGAACTGAAGTAAGAAAAGAAGACAAGACTGAGCAGTATCGTCTGAGCAACTTGCATGCACCTACAATCCGTGCAAAAGAAACCCAACATAATGAAATAAAAGAATTGTGTCGCCACTTTTCTCAGCGATGAGACAGAAAAGATACATGATAATCAAGAAAAAGCAGAGCTCCATGAAGTACCTCGCATATGCCATTGACGAGGTAACCAAAGAAGAACCCAGATGAGCAAATAATGAATTGCTGCCACTTCGGTCTCTCCGAAAGCGAGATTCCGAACAAGGATCGAGCTTGCTCTTCGCTCTTCATGACTTTAACATGAAATTTCCGAGACTCCAAACTCGAGCGATCCCAAGCAAGGAACTTTCGAGTGCTGGGTTCTCCAGTGGACTGATCGCATGACCAGAAGCAGTTGAAATAGAGGAAAAAACGTCGTACTTTGATGATTGTTTCGAGGTGACAATGACTTGACTTTGGCGGAACAGACTCCTCTCTTGCCGGCGTCGCGAAAAACAGAGGAGGAGAGAGAGAGAGATTACGTGGGAATGAGAAAATACAAGGATTCTATACTGATTTCCAAGGGGTCAGTCTTGTACATGTGATGACCATCGCGAATCATTAAACAAATCATAGGCCGGATTTCTTAACTTATTTGGAAAATTACCCCAAAAAAAAAAATTCGAAAGAGACTAAATTAAAACAAATATAATAAATTCATAATTTTGTATAATTTTACTTCTTTGGACCTTGATTAAAAAAGACCCCTCTGCATTGATTAGACTTGACTTTTTGAGATTCGAACACGACGAATCCACAGCATCCAAAATATGGTACAAAGGTGAAAAGATGGAGAGCAAGAGAAACAAAGAGGAACGGGTGTGTTTGGTTTAGCATTTCCAATAAAAGCTCCAATGGACTTTCAGCCTTGAAAGCCCCTTGGAAAAATGCTCGACCGTTTAGTTCAACTTTGAAGTTGGCTTTTAGCTTTTAACTTGCCTTTAAAAGCCCAAAACTAGTAGGGATTAGGCTTTGGGCTTTCAGCATTTCGCTGAATGCTAAAATTATTATTTCTCTTCCAAAATTACCCTCATTAAATTTTCATATTTCCGATTTTGCCCATATTTATTTATTTATTTTTAATTGAAAAAGGAGGCAGCCCTTTGCCGGATATAGGCAAAGGGCTACGGCCGCCAGCGAGCCAAATCTAGCACCGAAGGCCGTCAGGTGGCCTCTGGCGAGGGTCACGGACCCAACCGAGGGCCGCCGGAGGTCGCTCAACCCAAGGGCCACGCGACGGCGGTCGGAGTCGCGACCCTCGTGAGACCCAGGCGAGGGCCGCCTGCAACTGTGAGACCCAGGCGACGAGGGTCGCCCGAGGTCGGGCGACCTCCGGTGGCGGCGCCAAATCTGGCTCACCGGCGGCCGTAAACCCTTCGCCGGACCGGCGAAGGGTTTTTCAATTTAAAAAAAAAAAAAATCTTTACCAAATGTACATTCAACTCAAAGTCCATTTATAAATTTTTTTACCAAACACAATTGCATTTCCCCAAATAGCTTTGGACTTTCAGCATTTGCATTGGACTCAAATGCCCTTGCAAATGCTGAATCAAATGCAGCATTGAAAGGATAACGTCTCTGCAAATGGCAGCAACAGACGTCACAAGCCCCATGACATCAACGGCACGTTCGGCAAAGGTGGAGCAAGATGTCGAAATGGCGAAGGCCGAAGCTTTGCATTGGGAATCGGCGACCGACGTTAAAACTAAATAGCCTCGAAACCTGCCGCAGCTCCAGGGCTCTACACCAGTCGTGACAAAACTGGGTATTGGAGCCTTTCAAGATTCATCCACGTGGCTCGTTCAGGCCTCTCCTGGGAATCGTCATTCGGTTCCCACCCGGAAACCAACGACCGGCGCCGAGGTTGGCGAGGAGGCGCCTGTTGTGTCTTTGTTCGAAGTCTTGGTTTCGAATCACCTCATTCGCATTTGCCCTTTTCTTTTGTGTTCCAGTTCTAAAATCCATAATGAGATTCGCTAACCATTCCTTATGCATAAGACTAGAATCAAAACATAATCATGCGTCAACAAGAAAGAAATTGACCAGATCATGGGTTTCGAAATCATGTAAATAATCACACTAATTGGTTTGCGGGTATTGAATATTTGTTTTCCTGTCTTTTTTTTGCACATGAATGCACGTACGCCTTTCGCTAGTGTAGGAGGACATACATGATGCGACCCAATACCATTCAATAGACCTACCAAGTTTAGGAAGAACATACATACTAATATGGACAATCAAATGCTCTGTTCAGACCCAAAAAAAAAAAAAAAAATTGCTCTGTAACTCCAAGTTCCTCAAGCATTTAACATCCGTAAATAGTCATCGATTATAGACATGGCCGAGGAACGATAACCTGAACCGAAGAGATTATAGTGATTCAGGTAGTGGTACAGGAGGTAAAGATCTCTCCTCTTATCGTATCCAGGCTGCTCTGGTATCACCTGGGAAGGATCACATCATGATTAACGATGAAAAAGAATCGCACAAGATAACGTTGCGAAAATTAGGCGTACCTTGAAGTAGGCATCATAGAAGGCTCCTGAAAATCCAGCACACCAGGACATTCCAAATTCTGCCTCATCATGTCCATCTAGGAAAAGAAACTAGCAAAATCGGCTCTCCAACAAAATGAAAGAAAATACTCTTGCAGGCAATGCTCTTCAAACGTGTGGAGATCCACAATCGCAAGGGCATCAATCAAACTCATGACAACTATTATGTTACCAATAGATAGGGACAATCATTGTTAGACGGAGCTAAGGCCTTTGGCTATCTGTAAACCTTTGCTCCAAGAAGGTTTCATGATATTTCATAAGTTTCCCCTTCTTAATTCCCGGTAATTCTAAGATCTTTTACCTTCCCCAAACTTTATTTTGTTTTCGTTTTTTATAACAAGCTGAACTAAATCAGAAGCCAAGAACAAGTTTAGAAACCAAACCGCCCTCAACTGAAGACTAAACATGAGACAGAACAAATCTGAGAGCATCGGTATCTAAACAGTCCGACAAAACAAGAAATGTCAACAATCTTGGACTTACAATAACATGCTGGATCGAGTATGACAGGCTCGCCGTTCTTGTCAGAGCTTATGTTTCCACTCCACAAGTCTCCATGCAATAGGCATGGTTCTATAACCACGCCCTCAAATAGGGGTCCCATGCTTTTCACTAGCCTCTGTCCTGTTGAGTTGCTGGCGTCAAAATTATGCCATCACATAGGAGAATTAAAGGACATAAGTCTATACTACAGGGTATGTTGACAGCATGATATGCGTTCAGCTTGCATGCTCGAACCATTAACTAGTAGAGGGAACAATCCAAAATACGTGCATTTCCGCAATGTTAAAAAAGAAATCAATTTCAAAGTTTGAACAAATATTGTATTTCTTTTAGTGCTCCAAAGGTTTTGCGTTTCACTCTATCACGCTTCAGCTCTGGTGTCATTTTCGACCCATGAGAACTGCTTTAACCCTGACTTACAACTACAGGAGTGAACATTGAATGTGGGGAAATAACCAATTTAAACCGAAAAAGGGCTCAAAGGAGGTTCAAATAGTAGCTTTTGGAAATTCATAGGGCTTCTTTTCGGTATGACATGTAACAGCATGCCGCAATAAGAGAATGTGATGAACATGGGAAAAAGGTTGCTTCAAGATATCACCTTTGTCATATATTGATCTATCTCCATACTGCTCCAATGCCAACTTTAATTGGTAACCAAGTCTATGCTCCCCATAAAACTGAACCCAGTCAGATGTCCAAGTGTTTATTTGTGGAGTACTACAAGGCAAGGCAACATATATGGGTCCATCAGAGCGCAACCCTATACAAGTGCAATGTGAAGTGCCTCTGTGCACCCACCATGTGTAAGAGAGAAGTAATGACGCAGAAAAAGAGCCTACCTGCCAATGGTATTATCAACATCAAAGCCAAAGCCTTTTGTAGATTTCCCTGCTTTATGCATTTCAGCAAGCTTCTTCCCTAGGGCAGGCTGAGTACCAATGTACAGTCAAAACATTATTGTTGCACTAATTCTGGGAGGCATCAACTCCATAAGAGGTCACAGGTGTCACCTGATTGCCTCTTGATGTTCCGAACTCGATAAACTCCATGATTATGAATGAACCACCGGTTGGAAGAGGTCCCACCTGGACTAACAGAAAAATTCCACACTCTTGCATGGCATATAGAAATCATAAGCTTCCTTTCTGTTATGAAAACGGATAATATGTTTCCTGACCTTGAACGGCCTAGGCACATGGATTGTCCCCGTCTCATACATGGCACCTAAACCAAGAGCTTCTCCCTCAAACATTGATGGCCCGATTCTCCTGCTCCAGTTTTCAATACAATAAATCCTTCTGCAGTCTATCACAGATAGAAGCACTTACATAACATATGCATTTGTGGCCAACATCTCTAAGGTAACTTGCTGGATTGTCTGATACTTACCTGTTTGTCTTAACGAAGAAGGAACCGGCATCTGTATCGTACCGACTAGCCGAATTGATGCAACCTCCGCCAACAGAACTTATCCTTGTTATTCGAGTAGCCTTTCCTTCCGATAGAATCCATTCCCGAATTGGATCATCACCCATCGCTGCCACTGCTACATTAAGAAAGATCATACATCAAATAAAATCAAGCCAAAACAGAAGTTCACAACACCAGACATCTCCCAAGACAATGCCGCATTGCGGCTTCCATGGAGTTCTGTACATCCCAAATCAATCATATCAGTTGGCCTTCCTTATTGTTTAAGCTACTACAAAAGTGAAGCAGCAGCAGCATTCTTATTATTATTGATAGGCTTATAACATGACTTTGCATCACGTTTTTCACTCACGACTCACATTGCATCAATAAATGGATTTACCGCGTAAATCGCTGTACTTCAATAGCCAGACAGCTTGAGAAAACCATGCCACAGGGCAAGAAACGTAGCAGCATTACAGACTCCTTACTATCGACTTAGCAGCATCCTGGGAACTGTCTATTGACAATCCTAACATGCCGAATACCTGGATTTGAGAACTCTCAGCTAACTAAAGAGGCCGCTGCCCAGTTATCATTCGATCCTATGCACATTCTCATCATGCTTTGTGCTTGTGCCATTAAGAGTAAACCACTATGAATATTCTCAAATGAACAATCAAATACAAAGTACCCATCATCCCCAATTCAAACAATTCTCCACAAGAACCCATTGCACATGAAACCGTTTCGTCAGCAATCAAGGCTAGAAATTGAGCACAGAAATAATAGCAGTGACAGATACAAAATGCTAGAGACCCTAAGACCGGTTGGCGAAATTGGTATAGAAATTAACGTGGCAGGCCACACTCCCATTGCTTGCTTGGATTTTATCCAACTCCTTTTAGTATCGTCAAATTCAATATATCGATTTCGCAACCAAGCTTGATGTCCCCAGCATTACTCAACACAAAAATCCCATGTATGTTTTAGCACGAGCTGATGATAGAACTGTCTAATATCACATAATCAGAGGAAAATTCAAGAGAAACGATCATAAAAAAAGGGGAAAAAGAGAGAGAATAAAAAGCAGAGCTTGATTGAATCAACCCGCAAGTGTGGAATGGCGAGTACACAGCGAGCGAGCGAGCACTTACTGGCAAACGGCTTGCGTTCGGTGAAGGCGAGACGAGGAAGACGAGCGAGCGCCGGGAAGCAAGAGCCCGAAGCGATAATCCCCACGTGTCCCACCATCTCCCTCTCCTTCTCTCTCTCTCTCTCGCTCACGTCTTCAACCTGAATCTAGTAGTCTCCATGCCCGCACGTGCCGAGGTGATTCCTTTTTCTTTCTCCTTTTTCTTTCTCCTTTTTGCTTGATCTTTTCTTCGTCAGTGTTTCTTCTTTTACGAATTTAATTTACAATATTCTGTTTCGGACGAAAATCGAAACATGAGTCATTCTTGGGATGCATATATTTTTTCATTTTTCTTCTTGAAAAAAAAGAAGTAAATTTTTTCTTTCTACTTCTTATTTCTGTTTTAAATTATTCCCTGATCACTTTTCTTCTTCTAAGAATAAAACAATTAACTGACTTTATTAAACAGATGTTTATTCTTTTCTTGTTTTGAGGGACAAAAGAATAGAAAAATGAAAAAATAAATTGATTATCAAATGAACCCTTAGGATTTTGTCCCTTTCCTTGCTTGTTTCCATGGAGCGGACAAGAGTAGATGAATGAATCAAGGGGGTCCTAAGAGAAACCCTTTTATAAATGGGGAAATTGAATAATGTGTATGATAATGAAAAACATGCTTTATAACTGTCACAAAGAAAATGAAATAAGAAGCCTTCCTCATCATCGTATGCTGGAAAACTATGATGTAGACGGAGTACATGAAAAGGCAAATGAGAAAGTAAAGCAAGTTAATAATAATCATTACAAGAGTCCCAAATTGAGGGTGGGAAAAAGGGACTATCTCAGGTGTTGAATCACTATCACCCTGCATCAAACGAGAGGACTTTGCTCATGTCTCCCACACAAATTCCTATTCGACACGTCCTATCTTATGTTACCAAACAATTTCCTTTATTCTTTTTCCTTTTGAGTACAGGATGTAATCAGACATGCGGACACTAATAGAAAGAACTCGCCGATGACAGTTGCCGGGACCCCTTGATCCGCCAGCGTGCTGTTGTGGATGGAATACAAGTCCCTGTAAGAGCCTGAGGAAAATGATTTTGCCATTTGATCATCTACTCGTCCGTGTTCCCTACAGAGAGTCTGGTTGGTCCAGGGGAATGGTCAGGAAAAGGCTCGGGATTCTCTTGGTGATCGCTGCTTTGCTCTGAGTGATCGACACCCGGAATCAACCAGCGACGCGAATTGTCCGTCGACATGTTGGATTCCTCGACAGAACTCATCGTTTCAAATGCATCGGTTCCCAGAGACCTCAACAAGAATGAGTTTTGCAAGCGCAAGCGGCAGACGGGGCACGTGGATTGTTTCCTTAGCCATGTATCGATGCAGGAGAGATGGAAACTATGGCTGCATTTGGGCATGATCCGCAACACTTCTCCCTCTTCGTACTCCCCTAGGCAGATTGAGCATCTGCAGGACCCAAAGAGATCCACCGTTTATAGCAAAGCAATATATAATGACATCTATCTTATCCAACGAACCATTTGATGACATTAGGAGCTCGAGCATTCATAAAGGACTATCAATCAATCAGCGCATAGAAATTTCAGTGTATGTTCGATTTCTGACTAAGTAGTTGATAGATGTGCCTAAACTTACTGTGCATCTTCGACAGAGCTAAAAGCCTTCTGGTCGAATTTCATCGTCGGGATCGCAGCTACCAGAACAGGCTCAAGTCCGCTCACTCGATGCACTGCCTGTTAAGTATACCACAAATTACAAATCCCCAATCGTCATTCAATCAAAATAAAACTCACAACAACAAATTACAAAGCACGTATGCAATCACATATTCACATCCATTATAAAGTT
This sequence comes from Eucalyptus sp. ANBG9806169, assembly GCA_014182395.1. Taxonomy (NCBI): domain Eukaryota; kingdom Viridiplantae; phylum Streptophyta; class Magnoliopsida; order Myrtales; family Myrtaceae; genus Eucalyptus; species Eucalyptus sp. ANBG9806169. Next base: position 5,996,351 of record CM024574.1, read on the forward strand.
CATCCACCACAATTGGTTGAAGCAGTAAGATCACCAAGTCTCACACTTTCTGGTCAATTCAATCAAAGCCCGGTATTTTCTTCTGCCAGAGTGAAGTTTCATCATACTCCTTCAGAAAATTCATCAACCAGGTGAAGTGCAAACTATCGCGGTTTAAACCAATTCAGAATTCCAGACACAAAGTACTCGACTGTGGTGATATGGAGAGCGAAATATCCCCCAAACAAGAAAGACCCAACTTTGCCACCGGCCAATGACGAAATATCAAAATGGGTTCCATCATTACCTGCTCCACATCGATTATTGAATCGAGCTCGAACATGGGCCTCGGTTCATCCCTCCGCATCCTCCCGCAAATCAGTCTCGTGCACACGAACACAACGAAAGCCGCACTCATCCCAAACCCAATTACAGTGGTAATCAAATTCATAGCCGAGCCCGTCATTCGCAAAGCTCAAAACCAAAGGGGGGGGCAAAAGAACCAAAACCAGAAGAAGACCAAGAAGACGACGAAGGAAGAAGAAGAAGAAGAAGAAGAGGAGTCGTCCCTCCAGTGACGGAAGTCAAGTATTCTCAGAGGAAGAGCCCCTTTTATCCGTGATCGGGATGCCGTGAAGATTGCTCCATTTTTTGGAGTCTTGCTTTGGATTGACTCGAGATCGTACAGTGATTATTAGAATGGATGGGCGATGGATGGGCTGGTGAAGGTCAAGAAGATGGAAGAGATGATGACTCTGGAAGAAATTGCCAGGGCTCCTTAGTATTTCTCTCCTCTTCTTCACCGTGTTATTACAGTATGTAACGCGTGGGGGGCCCACGAGAATCGGGACCTCCCAAATCGAGCACCAATCATAAGATGCATGGAACATACAACAACCATCTATCCTTAGATTTACCAAAAAAAAAAAAATACAAACTACATAAAGTCAATATATGTAAATATCTGTAATCAATTAATTACCCATTGCCCATATCAAAATCGATTGAATTTATGTTAAATTAGTTGGACTGGCGGAGGTTTCGGCGTGCGTGGTGACAACTGCTGAGCCGAGATGGGGTCGTCATCGGACGGCGGAGGATGGCCGACGGATTTGGCCGCAAAGGATATCCAGCGGCGGAAACAGTGGATAACGTGTCAAGATCAACGGAGAGGATTGAGCTTCCAACGCGGGCGTGGAGAATCTGGAGGCTTTTTATTTTTTTCAGCCTTTTTGCTTTCTAGGGGGAATTTGCTAATTTTGAGGATAAGGCCTGGATTAAATACGATTCATGTATTTCTGGGTCTGGCGTCATTGGTCGAGATATTCCGGCCGGCACTTTTCAAATCACGGGAACGAGAGGTCCCATCTTTTGTCCCTGTCTTCTAAGAGCTTGCTAGTTGCTGAAAAAAAAAAAAAAAACACTTTGGCCTCAAAATTAGGAAAAATAAGCACGAAAATAAGCTTCAATTGTTTACAACATTGTTTAATTTAGAGAAAAGACACAAACAATTCATAAACTTTAATTCAAAATATGACTTGATCCTTGAATTTACAATTTGTTCAATGTGAATATTTAATCTAATCCTTAAATTATATGAAAATATTCAATGTCGCCCTCCATTAGTTCAAGTTAACAAAATTTATTGATATGACTTTTAATCCGTTAAGTTTGAAAGATGAACAACATGTGGATTATTCATGTAAAATGTTCATCTCAAGTCAGGATGTCATAATTCAAGTCATGAAGATTTACATGTTAACATTTGATTTTTTTCTCTTGTCTAAAGTAGATGGATAAAAGAATGGATATATTGATGTATCACTTTTAAAAATCCAACTCAACATAAAAATAAGGTTTGATTTATTGTTTGAGCAAACGTAGAGACTACGTTAAACATTTACTAATAGTTTTGAGATCAACTTGAACAAATTTAAAGTTTAAGGATGATATTACATATTTGATCAAAGTCTGCGGGGACCATTTATGCCACTCTCTCTTTACTTGGATAGACAAATGAAAGAATTGAAAAAAATTAAATATATGATTTCCCTTTTCCTTTTTGTCTGTAATTAATTTCCCTTGATAAAGCCAAGTAGAATACTTGGAAGTCTCATCAAGGTATTTGTTCTACGCCATTGTTTAGTTGCCTAAAAGAAAAATTCGTTCCTTTTCTATTTTTGTAATGTATTGACTTTAATGGTAAGCTGATAAAAAGCATGAGCTTAGTCCTCAAACCACGTCTTCAGGATTCCTGGTGCAATTTATTGTATATACGTATCTGTTATTCTCCATTCTAGAAACTGGAAAGTAACCATTTTCTATTCGCTGCCGCTATCCTTATCATATGATGCGTCAATATAGACCCTTGATTATCTAAATTACATTTATTTATATATTTATGCTTATGTGAAGTGGTATTTGTATTAAGCTGTATACTTAATTCTTCGGTATATTTAAAAATAGACTATTTTGCGTAGGAAAATAAATTATTTGCTGGGTCGTGTCTAGCTTGTTTGAACGCAATACCTTGCGTGTTAAAGCTACAGTATAAAGTGCCAATTATTTACTAATTCAACTAAACCTACAAAAAAAAAAACTAAACCTTTTTTGACCGACAAAAAAGAAAAATAAACATTTTTTTGGAACTTCGGAGTTTGCATTCAACCTATTTGGTGACATGCTTGGAGTAATTCAAGAGCACATAATCTTTACTACCTCAAAGGCGGTCGGTCGGTCGATCGAGTTAATTAAGATTACTCTCAAGTGATTTAGTGCATGATTGATTTCATGAAAATTCTTATTTTCAATTTGTGTATCAATTGAGCGTAGACAACTTTGATATTATTCCAACTTGCAATTGACGGCATGATGGTGACGAGCTCGGTCGAGCAGTGGCTAGCAAAAATATAATATTCTGACCGCTCATTCGAGAATCCAATATCTTGTATGAGGTAATAAGGGTGTCTAGGGGAAAAAAATATTTATTTTCTAGAAATCTTAAACATGTTTCCACGTCACAAAAGATTTTGGGCCAGTTCGGAGCCACTTTGAGTTCGTGCTTCTTCGACCCGAAGGTCCTGATTGGCCCAGAAGAACAATGAAACTTAACACGGGCCCTGTAACCCGGCCCAAAAAAACTTGTCCATTTCGGGCGGGTCGGACCGGGAATAAATAGGCTTCGTCATTAATGTGCGTCTCTCGTACGAATGCTTTTCTTTACCCGAAGGGCACTGTGCTTCCTATTCTTACCTGTAAATGGATTCCACCGACAAGCAAACGAAGCAGGCCCTATAAATGCACTTCATCAGTATTGCGCCGAATTTATTATACTCTTAAAGAAGAAAATAACCACATTTGGGCATCATGCTTTAATATCCATATCAAGTTGGAAAAATCAGTACAAATGTAACGTTATAGTGGTAATAAGTGCGTCAAAAATTGCAGAAAAATTATAACGAAATCTTTTATAATTTGGATATGCAGCTTAATCATTAGACAATCGTCTGCAATAAGGACCAATGTTATTCTGTTTTTTTTTCTAATGTGTAGTGAGTTTAATTACATTTATTTATACGACAATAGTAAATCCCAATAAAAATGGGCAATTTCTTCACCCATGTGCTCATTAATTGAACAAGTTAGATTGCTTTAATTCGCATGGACTGTGTTTAGAAATGTGTTAATCCTGATATACCACCTGATTATTCTCTGAAAGAATAAATTATGGTACGGAACGGATGTTTGCATTTTGAACGTGCTACCGTCGTTAGCCGATGGACCAACCCATCTTCAATGATACGAAACACCGACCGAAGGTCCACACGTGGGAAATGCACAGCCCCACGAGGGCAGGAGTTCGCACGTGGATTTGCCCGCCCCGTCACGCTCTCGTCGCATCGACTTTCGAACAGCAGAAGCACATTCAAATTTTTCACCCCATCCCAACGGTAACTGGCGACTCCCGATCTCAGCCGTCGATCCACCATCATCCCGACATTTAATATTCCTGTCCGAATCCACCCTGGTGGGAAATTATTGGCTTCGCGAAAAAAGAAATTCGATAAATGCGGAGAAAATGAGAATCTGAAGAGACGAAGACAGCGAGAGACCTGCCTGCCACCTGATGTACTTCTCTCTCCATCGCATCCCGCAGAGAAAAGAGAGGAGCCATTTTGCAGATGCGTTTTGAGTTTTTGAATGCGACCGTCTTCTCAGTTTCGAGAGTTCTCGACCGTTGTCGCCGCGCGTTCGTCGCTCGAGAACACATGTAAAATTCTCCGGGGAATTCAGCTTCCAAGTGTTCTCAGATCGTCGCTTTGGAGAAGGAGGACAAGCTCCCCGAAACGACGCGTGGGTTTGATTGCTGATTTTGGAAGTGATGATTTCCGAGAAGTGAGAGGACAAAGAAGCTTTTGAAGGTGAAGGCGAAGCCATAAACTTGCCGAAGAGTTCTCGGAAGGTTGGTATCTGTCAAAACGAGTTTTGATCTGCTTTTCTGAAACTTACCCAGTTATTATCGTGCGTCGGTGTAGTGGTTCGCTTCCATTCTGAAGGTAGCAATTTTAAGTTTTTCAGTGCGCGTCGCATCAATGACTTTGGGTTTCTTTTGTTTTTTTGTTTAAATATAGTCCTTAAAGCAATTTCAGGTCTTGTGTTCATTTGTTTGGCCTGTATAATGATTTCCCAGAGGGGTTGGTCTTGACTATGGTTGAACTGAATTGGAATACACTACAACTGTTATGATAGAGACTTTTACCTTCTCTTCAACGCAAAGTCTCACCACAAAGTTCACATCGCAGGGAAAGCTAGATAATTGTGAGAATTCAGCTAAAACTTCCATCTTTTTAATGTTTCTTTAAGCGAAAATGACCTTTGGATTTAGATGGGCATAAACCTTTAGCTTATGTAGATGGGTTAAATCTGCCGCTGATATTCCATTCTTTTGTTGGGTGGTTGAGAATGTAAAGCTGTAATTTTTATTCTGCATATGAATGTCTGAAGAATGGATTAACAAGATAATTTCCTGAGAGCTAATCTCTGCTTCTTGATCAGTCAATTGGATGATTCACGAACGTTCGACGAAACTTCTTCCTGTGCCGTATGCATCTCTACAGCATTTAAATTTCTCTGCATTGAATGTTAGAGCTAGAGAAAGTGGTAGAGCATGATCAGTGCGACCTCTTTAGGTATTTGTTTATTTGGGTCCTGTCCCTTTTTTTATCAATGACTTCTGAAGCTATTATTGGCCATCCATTTGTTATTTTCCCTTCGGGTTTGCATCACACGCTTTTCTTGGTTTGTATGACGCATAACCATATAATAATTGCAACTACTCTGCTGTCTTCTAGGTTTCTTCAACAAGTTGGTTCTTTCCATTTTCCTATATTTCCTTGCATTCTCGTTTCCCTCAATCTCAGCTCGATTGTCTTGGGGACAGCTCGTCATAGATTTTTTTTTCATTGCCAGATTAAAACTATGGTGGAAGAAGGCAAAATTGAGGTTCTGGGGAATCAGCGGTCCATTGAGGATTGGTTGTCACATGCTCGTGAACTCCTTCCGGTGGCATTGGATAGAGCCAGAGAGGTTAAGGGATTCCCAGCTCGCTGGAGGAAGATAATTTCGAAACTGGAGCAGATTCCCTCATGCTTGTCGGACCTGTCGAGCCATCCTTGCTTCTCAAAGAATGCGCTTTCTAAAGAACAGTTGCAGGCAGTGTCCAGAACTCTTGCAGAAGCAATCGAGTTGGCCGAGTCGTGTTTGGGTGAGAAGTACGAAGGGAAGCTGAGGATGCAGAGCGACCTTGACTCTTTGTCTGGAAAACTAGATTTGAATCTGCGGGACTGCGGTCTCCTGATCAAGACCGGAGTGCTCGGGGAGGTGTCGGAGCTGGTATCTGCACCCAATTCTTCAACCAAAATGGAGGCCGTAACAAGTAGCAATATAAAAGAATTGCTTGCGCGGCTTCAGATTGGTTCATTGGAGGCAAAACACAGAGCTCTGGATTGCGTACTGGAACTTATGAAGGAGGATGAGAAGGGCTTATTCGCTGCGCTAGGACGTAGTAACATCGCTGCACTAATCCAAATGCTCACTGCAACATCTACTTGTATCCGTGAAAAATCCATCACAGTCATATGCTCTATCATTGAGTCAGGGAATTACAAGAATTGGCTTGTGTCGGAAGGTGTTTTACCCCCTCTAATTAGGCTTCTTGAGTCCGGAAGCTCGGTAGGTAAAGAAAAGGCTGTGATTTCTGTTCAGAGGTTATCCATGTCGGCTGAGACTTCACGTGCCCTTGTGGGTCATGGAGGGATCCAGCCGCTGATCGAGACATGCCGGACCGGGGATTCTGTTTTGCAGGCAGCGGCGGCATGTGCTTTGAAGAACATCTCGGCTTTACCGGAGGTCCGACAGAGTTTGTCCGAGCAAGGCATCGTAAAGGTAATGATCAATCTACTTGATTGTGGAATTTTACTCGGAACCAAGGAATACGCGGCGGAATGTTTGCAGAATCTGACTGCAGCCAACGAGAATCTACGGAAATTGGTAATTTCAGAAGGCGGGGTACGGAGCTTGTTGGCTTATCTAGGCCGCCCATTGCCCCAGGAGTCCGCGGTTTCGGCATTGAGAAACTTGGTCGGATCGCTGCCCCCGGAAAAACTAGTGTCTCTCAATTTCCTTCCCCGGTTAGTCCATGTACTCAAGTCCGGATCATTAGGTGCTCAGCAAGCGGCTGCGTCGGCCATTTGTAGGGCGTGTGACTCCGAGGAGATGAAGAAACTGGTCGGTGAAGCCGGGTGCATCCCTCTCTTGATCAAGCTGCTCGAGGCCAAGCCCCACAGCGCCCGCGAGATTGCCGCACAAGCCGTTTCCAGCTTGATAACTCTGCCCCAGAACCGCAAGGAGATGAAAAAGGACGACCAGAGCGTGCCTAACTTGGTCCAGCTCCTCGACTCGAGCCCTCAGAACACTGCGAAGAAGTACGCGGTCTTATGCTTACTGTGCCTCTCGTCGAGCCAGAAGTGCAGGAGGATGATGATCTCCCATGGGGCGATCGGGTATCTGAAGAAGCTCGCCGAGATGGACATTCCGGGGGCCAAGAAATTGCTGGAGAGGTTGGAGATGGGGAAGCTGAGAAGCTTGCTCAGCAGGAACTAGTGAAGAGGGAGCTAGACCCATTCGTACGGTCCTAAAATTTCCTCTTCTTGTCGTATCATGTATGAGCAATATCTCATTGTCCATGTAGGGATACTAGTCGATTAGTCCATGTTAGTATGTCGCGTTCTTCATGAGTAAAACTCAAAATGTTATTTATGCTAATTGCTAGCCTAGAAGTGTCTTCTTGATGGGTGAGGTTCTACAGGTTTCGTCTCCCTCTGCCATACGAATCTAGAGCTTGAGCTCTTCTTAACATTCGAACTTGTTTGCAACCTCCTTATGGAGTCTGCGATTTCATCGATGTTCTAATGGCAGCTTACGTATAGTCTCTCAACAACCCCTATATAGGGTAGACGATTGGCTATAAGACTAGACCACATTAGAAATGATGGACGCACAGTCACTAAAAAAATTCAAAATTTCAATTATTGTTGGAACAAGAAAACTTCAATTTGATGATTGGCCGTACCATACCCAGATTATATGATTTCAATTATTATTCGAACTAGAAAAGTTCAATTTTGATGTTTGGCCATATGATAACCCAATCTGCACAGAATTATTAATGAAGGCCAGCACACATATTTCAAAGAAATAGAAAAAGAACTGAGGAAGAAATGGAAGCCCCATAATATAATTTGGCGGTTCAACCGAACAATTATGAGGGCCGAGAAAAAACCCCACGCCATGCGTCAACCAATGTTCATATTGGAGTGCCGTGCCGAGCGGGACATGCCCCTATCATGATTGTGCACTACAGAAACGGAGAGTCGATGACGTGGAGCACTCGCATTCTCCGTCACACTCAACTCTCTCTCTCTCCAAAATAAAGCGAGAAAAAGTTGACACCAACAGCCATTAAATGAAAAATGTGTAGTATGATCTCATGTACCTCGTGGACATCCAATTTATTTGATGTGATTCAGGTACTTTTGATATATGTTTAGGGTGTGTTTGTTTCACGGAAAACGTAACGTTTTTTGAAGATGTCTTTCTGGAAACTATTTTTCAGGAAAATTGTTAGTTTTCTTTTATTTGATGATACGTAACTGAAAGTATTTTTTGATGTTTGAATTGCATTTGAAAAATGATCGAATAACATTTGACATAACAATTGACAATAGTGTGCCTCTTACTTCCAAATTAATTTATTGAGTCCATATTACTTAATAAATGGATTTTTCTCGATTAGTTTAGTAAATCTAGAATTTGAACCTACAAAATGAAAAAGAAACTTGAATTCATACACATATTTTTAATTTTTTTTTTTTTTTTGAAAATGAACACGATTTCCAATTACAAGAGCAAGTCAAAACGAAAGGGAGGGGGGAAGGAGAAGGAGAGAGGGGAGGAGGAGTTAGGGTTTATGTTCATAGTTAAAGAAATAAAAGAGAAAACTAGAAAAAAGAAAAAAAAAGGTATAATAATAACAAATCTAAAATTTTTAATTAGAAATTCTTTTTAATAATAAATTTTTTATTAAGCAAGGACCTTAAAACATTTTGGAAAACTTAAGCTTTGGAAGGAAAACATTTTCCGTTGACCGGAAAAATATTTTCCGTCGACTCATTTTTCTAAACGAACCAAACGCCTAAAATGAGGAAAATGTTTTTCTGAAATTGTTTTTCGCAAAACAAACACACCCTTAATTTAGTTATTGAATCATATGAAGATGCTTAAATGATGTCTAAATTTGAATTAATAAAAAGATAAAAAAATTAAATATGTATAAAAAATTAAGGAATCATATATTACATATTAAATTAAAAATTCAGGAATCATATTAAATAAATTAAAATTTTAGAAAAATAGCCTTTGCTAAAATTTATGTAGTACAGAATCGTCGTTATCCCGAAAGCCCAAAAAAGAAAAGCTCAAATAGGCGAAATTGCGAATTTCGAGGACACGTCTGCTGGCACTCGCATCGGTACAGAATCGTCTCCCTCATCCGGTCATCCCCTCCTGCCATTTATAAAACGTGAATATAAATATCGTAAATATCCACGGGAGAGAAAAATTCCTCCGGCGAAGAACGTGTTCGCTTGGCCGTCTCGTCCCGTCCCGTCCCGTCCCGTCCGTCCCCTCCGGTGCCGTCCCCCGTTTAGAGGTATGCGCAGGAAGGATTCCGTCGTCTGAGCTGAGTTTCGTTGAACCCGTCGTCATTTTCACCTCGTTCCTAGCTCGGATTTCGCGTGAATCGCGGTTTCCGTGATCCTCCGCGACTCTCTGCTCTTCGAATCGAGCTGTACGTGGCTCTGTGACGAGCTCGTCTTTCGATAGGTGTAGGATCGATGGCGGTTCCGCTGCGTTGCTTCCTTTTCCCTGACTCGTCGTGCGACTCGTTAGGTTTTCTGAATCCATCGTCGTCGATCTGAATTGATTCAGCTGGTGTTGAGGTGAAATTTGTAGGGGACGGATGCGTTATATATGGAGCTGGGAATAGATTAAGCTATGCTATAGTCTGGTATCTTAGCTAGGGTGGCGGGGCGGGAAATTGAACTGAGTTACGTTGCAGTACGCGATTCTAATTTGACGTAATTGTTCAGTGCTCGTTTAATTAATATCCGGATTTAATTTGGCAGAAAATGCTACATTTTCTAGTGTTTTAGATAGAGAAAGTCCGTCCCTAGCTTGTAATTTGGTATTTTGAGACCTGGAGTGCGCATGTGCGCGCGTGATGTGGTGGTTTGGGGGTGTGGGTGGGGGACTGATGGGAAAATGTTATATTGATTGCGGAATTGTCGTCTCTTTTGGTTAGTCTCTGGGTTTCTGTACAAGTTTTGGAAGGTGAACTTTCGCACTTCTGGGTTGAGGCTGAATTCCACGGAATATTGTTTGCTCTCGCTATCTGTCTTCTAGATTTCTCGTGGTTTCCAGTGCCTTGGTTCTCTGTCAAATGAGAAACCAAGACCAAGCTTTTTATTTTTATTTTTTTATGTCATTCATGCCGCGTGAATAGGGTTCTGGGAAATCGGATGCATTTTTGTTGGCCAATGCTCCATATTAATGTTCAAATATGATCGCCTTCTTGAAGGAGCCATTCATGTGCTAAGTTACGTTGGTGTTGATTACTGCGGATGTTTTGACTTCAATTATATGCATGGTTGACTACACACATATTTTTTAGTCTTTTCTGATTCTCAAATAGTAAGCACCATGTTTGATTTTTGCAGTTTGATTAGGTTAAGGATGAGTTCTTTAGACGTAGCTAGAGCCGAACTTGCCCTCACAGTTCTGTATCTGAATAAGGCTGAAGCCAGGGACAAGATATGCAGGGCCATTCAATATGGATCAAAATTCTTAAGTAATGGAGAGCCTGGTACAGCCCAGAATGTCGACAAATCGACCAGCTTGGCACGAAAAGTATTTCGTCTGTTCAAGGTTAGGCTACTTTTCCTAATTATACTTTATGTTACATTTTTTCCGACAATGCTCAGATAGTTGCAACTTTTTTATCGGATATAGTTGTGGGTTTGACTCTTTAGCTTTCTGTTTCTAAAAGACTATTTGACTGGTTGTTGACTTATTTTCCTTCAAGTGTCCGGATGTATCTACCTTTATTAAACATTGCATTTATCTATAATGTTCTTTCTCAATTTCAAGAGATGGTGATATTGACCTGGAAATGATATATATTGGACTGATTATTCTAACTCAGATTCATTGCTGTTCCATTTCATTTTTCAAATGCAGTTTGTCAATGATCTGCATGGTCTTATCAGCCCTGTTCCTGAAGGGACACCTCTTCCTCTTGTTTTGCTTGGAAAGGTACAATTAAATGGCCGATAGAGCATTCTCTGAGATACCTTTTCTTTTTCTACAGATAATGGACTGATTCTCTTTTATGCATATGATCTTTCACGAATTTTTGTTTGTTTGCAGTCCAAAAATGCATTATTATCGACTTTCTTGTTCCTTGATCAAATCGTATGGCTCAATAGAACTGGCATTTACAAGGTATGAAGGTTGCTATTTTCTGTGTCCGGTATAAATGTGGTTGCGTTAGATGTTAGGACTGAAGGACCTTGATATTTTGTATGGTGCAGAACAAAGAACGTGCTGAGCTACTTGGGCGGATATCACTCTTCTGTTGGATGGGTTCCTCAGTATGCACTACCTTGGTTGAGGTCTGTGGCATTCCCTTATTATTTAGCTTGTTTTAAATTTCCTAAATGAAACAATGTAAACTGATTTTCGTACAATCTTTTGGTGATTCTTGAATCAGCTTGGGGAGATAGGGAGGCTGTCCGCATCAATGAAGAAGTTGGAAAAGAATCTAAAAGATGGTGACAAGTATCAAGTATGGTCACAATGCTCTTTTCTAATCAATCAAGTCTTCGTCCATCTGTCACCACACCCATTGTTGCTTCTTGCCTTACATTGTCAGTATTCGGTTTCTGTGGTGTGATATGTTCTATTCCTTTTGTACTTCCATGGCACAGAATGAGCAGTATCGGGCTAAGCTTAAAAAATCCAATGAGAGGTCTCTGGCCCTGATTAAGGCGTCAATGGACATCGTTGTTGCGGTGGGCCTGCTTCAATTGGCACCTAAGAAAATTACTCCCCGTGTAACAGGAGGCTTTGGATTTATTAGCTCTCTTATCTCATGTTATCAGGTAGTTGATCTAATCTCTTCTTGTACTTCACCTGAACATGGTGTCATTAGTGCAGTAACAAACTAGAACCTATGATCAGCTAAATGCACCATCCTTGGGATGTTGATAAAGAATTTCTATAACAAAAAAATTTGTCGATGTTGTCAGCAAAGTAATAACATATGATGTAGCACTGGTGGTCTTCTTGAACAATTTTTTCTGATGACCAAACATTGTGAAGATAAAGCCATTTTTTTTTTTGATGACCCAATAATGAAGTATTGGGTTAATTGTGATGCTGCTTAGACTTCTTTAGTTGCACGCGGATTTAGCGTTTCACATGCCTCGTATTTTGAAGTGATTATTGACGTGTATTTTGACAACTCTTTATATTGTGAATCTTCATCCATCTGTTGGTAATTAATTATGGTGACATTTACGCGAATGCCTCTGTTGCTTTCATGCAGTTACTTCCTTCACCACCCAAGTCAAAGGCATCCTGAGGAGAGAAAGCTTATTCTGATCATACAGCCTCTGTATCACTCCAATAATCGCCAAAGGCCTGTGCTTGAATCTGCAGTAGTGTATGATTTTTGCTTCAGCTTGCTGTCTCTTAGGGCGATGTTAAAACTTGCCCATTACTTGTGCATCTATGCTTTATTAAGTTATCTGTTGATATCTATGACAAATAATGTGCCTTGCTGTTGTCTTTGGTCTTGTTCAATTGTTGCTGTTAGGTTCTGTATGACATCAGACAATAGTTGCTTGAACATGTCTTATTCAACCTGTTTTAGGAGGTATGAGCAGGTAGCTTGACTTGATGGGTCTGGTTGGCGCTTGAGATTTCTCTTGCTTTTGGTTAGTTGGAAGCATGTGACAGGAGCGATGATCTCTGACTATATTAACAGCTCATTTGAGAAAAAAAAAAAAGATGTTAGAAGAGCTCTTCTCGCAGATTATACGAGGAACGAACCTAATCACAATGCGACGGATATGTAGGAACATGTGGATTTTCATGGAGAGATTGTGTTTTGGATATGAGTGGTTTGATCCAATGAAGGAAGTCTGGTGGTAGTAATCGAGATTTACTTTTAGTCGTTGCTCTTTTATCCTCTTCTGGAGTATCATGGCAGTTTTTTCAAACCTTAGGTGTGTGAATTCTTATCAGGGGACCCAGCTTCATGCTACTCGTTGTTTGCACGATCCGCTGACTTCTGAACATGGGTGGTTAGTTCTGATGCGTCACCGCATGGTGGGTGACCATGCATGCGATTTCTTCTCGTTCATGCTCTTCTCCCTTAAGAACACGCATGTGACTGGGTCCGTCAAAACGTGCAATTTCGACATTGCATGTTCGTGTAAGTCCAACGTCGGACGATCGAAACGTGATCATTACGGAATGTATCAGTAATTTAACGCCGCGATCATAGCGACACGCTATTCTGCGTGGGTTGCATTGCACCTTGTGGAGAAAGATCACACCAAAGTAGGGGTCCAATATAAAAAACACCAGATAAGGGAAAATCTAAATAAAAAGAAAGAGTAGACAGAGGATATTCATTTGTCTCAGGCCCACTCGCTTGTAAATTAGTATTTATCTTTCTCTGCAGAATCGAGAATCTGCAAGTCTCTGAACTGAAACTTTTGGGGTCTTTCTTTGCATGTCTACTTTACTTTGTCACGAGAATGACCCGACCATAAAGGAGTTAAAAGGAACATTTTCTTGAAAGTCTGGTAATCATTAGGGGACAAAAGATCATTTGCAGATGATCGGATCACAATTATGGGAGGTCAGAGCAGTTCTGCTATCATATGCCGTGAACCCTACTTAACCGTTCTAAGCATCCCCTCTTTGCAAAAAGGGCCTTTAAGCTTATTTTAAGCTAAAATTTTATTGCCATTGTTTTAAGCTAAAATTTTATTGCCATTAAATCAAAGGTACACATATGATAAATGTCGTCCCGTAAATCTGTGCCTAACTCAATTTGGGAAGAAAAACAAGTTCCTTATTGACGATACGCCCACGACGGTCTTTTTCTCGCAAACTTCATATACTTTTATAAACATTTCTATGTTAAATCCATGTGCCTTGTTGGTTACACGTGGTGTGGAATCCATATGTACCAAAAACTTGCGAGCATCTTTTGCGATTCAAGATGAATTTTAGCAGCGTTGCATGTAAAATGGCTGATATTATCTTGTTCATTTTTTGTCTGTTTAGAAATCGATCCAGTTAAGGCTTTGCTATGATAAACTATACATGGCCGATTTCGTGAAATTGGTCAAGACTACTTATTGATGTCAAATCATTTATTCGGTCCATGCCACATTAATAGCATTTATGCAATTTGTGTATGTAAATGTGGCAAGATTGGATTGAGATATGTCCTAAAGCTGAAGGAGATTTTTAGGATTCGAGATATATGCTTGAAAAAAAAAATTCTTTGGTGTTACCGTCTTATATTTCGAAAATTCAACACGATTTACAATTGCATGTGTATACCTTCTTCTTCTTCTTCTTCTTTTTCCCGAATCAAGGGAAATTCGATTATCGCAAGTTTGCAAAAAGTCACTCTGGCTTTGTCATTTAAAGGGAAAAGTACAAAAAAAAAGTTCTAAACCTATTATATTGATATCAATTTAGTCATGAATTTTTCAATTAGACTAATTTAATTTTAAACGTTTTGATCATTTATCAATGTAAATTATTTAGTCAATTTTGGTTGAAAATCACTAATGTGAATGTTGGCCGTCTTATGGCATGACTGATGTTGGTGTGGACAATTTTTACAATTTACTATTATTTTTAAAGATTTTTTTATATTTTTTAATTCTTTCTCCATGAGTCATTGGGCGAGGTGAGGGTTTGCCTTACTAGCTTTGGGAAAGGCTCCACCTCATTGGGATTTGGTGAGGGGTGACCTCATCATCCTCAAGTAAAGCAAGGCTCACCCTTGCTAGATCCAGGGAAGTCGATTGTCACCTAAAGTTAGCTAAGCCAACCCTTGCTGGCCTCTTGCGAGGGCAACCCCGGACAGTCATATCACGGAGGCCTAGCAACCGGTGGAGGAAGAAGGAAAATAAAAGAAAAGAAAAAGGAAATTTTCAAAAAAATTATTAAAATCGTCACGTTGGTACTTGTTGGGTCACGTGAAACGGTTGGTGTTTATATTAGCGATTTTCAACTAAAATTAGTTACATAAATTATATTGGCAAAATATGAAAATGTTTAGGATTCAATTAATCCGGTTGAAATTTTTATAATTAAATTGGCACGAATGTAATAAATTTATAATTTTTTTAATAATTTTCCCAGTGGACATGAAGAAGAGTACGAGGGACGAGAGGAATTAAAGTATAGTTATTGACACCACATGTGTTCAAAAAGGTGAGGCATTTATCAATTGTCAGCTTCTTCTCATCACCATCACCAATCGCCATGGTTGTCCGATGATTAAGAAAATAGAAGATGACAGAACCTGGGTCAATTCTCGAAAAAGAGTAAGAATTAAGAAAAGAGGCACGAAATCCGGACCCCTCCTACTGTTTTCCAAAAAGTATAGCTCACTCCATCCTTCAATTCTTTTACCCAAAAAAGGAAATATATAAAAAAAAAAACCAGAAAAGAAAAGAAAAAAAAAAAGAAAACGCTGAATTCTGCAAAATTTTGACCCCGGAGAGGAGCAGAGCACGTAGTCGCGGACGAGCGGAGCCTGGCCGGACTCCTGCGCGCCTATCATCCCTCATCCCAATTCTCTCTCTCTCCACGTAATATTCTTGAAACGTTCACTTGTCACTTTCTCTCTCTAAAAACAGAGCGTCGCGAGTCCATACCGACTCTCCGGCTTCTCTTCTTGTTCTTGTTCTTGTTCTTGTTCTTCTTCTTCTTTTCTTGATATTTACGCAGTTTAGCAACAATGGCCAAGGGCTGCCCTTGCCCAAACCCTCTACCCTATTTCGCCACCCGGACCAACAAGTCCACCCTCCTCTACCTCACCGCCACCTCCTTCCTCTGCACCCTCTCCTACCTCGCCGCCCTCTGGCGCCGCTCCGGCGACTTCTCCCCCGCCTCCCCCGCCACGATCTTCCCATGCAGAACTCCAGTCTCCGTTGCGGCCGCCGCCGGTGATCCCGTTCCTCCGCTCGACTTCGCTGCCCACCACTACTGGGACATCCGGGCACCGCCCTCCGCGGCGGAGCGCGGGCCTCGGTTCCCGCCGTGCGGCGCCAACTTCAGCGAGTACACCCCCTGCGAGGACGTGGCGCGGTCGCTGAGGTTCGAGCGGGAGATGCTCGTGTACCGGGAGCGGCACTGCCCCGAGGGGGGCGCCGGCGGCGAGCGGCTCCGGTGCCGCGTGCCGGCGCCGTACGGGTACAGGAGGCCGTTCCGGTGGCCGGAGAGCCGCGGGACCGCGTGGTTCGCGAACGTGCCGCACAAGGAGCTGACGGTGGAGAAGAAGAACCAGAATTGGGTCAAGTTCGAAGGCGACAGGTTCGTGTTTCCCGGCGGCGGGACCATGTTTCCGAAGGGCGCTGATAAGTACATTGAAGATATTGGGACGATGATAAATCTTAGAGATGGGTCTATAAGAACCGCTCTCGATACTGGTTGTGGGGTGAGTTCCTTTAAAGTAAAGCTTTCATTTTTCATTGCATTAAAGGAGTGATCACGATCTTTGTGGGGGATCGGTTCAAGAATCACGACGGCGCGACTGACTCTGTCGGTTCGGTTCTTGGTTCTTGAATCTGCGGTTTGAGATTATTTCGTTGCATGTTAGCATCTGCGGAGTGCGGACGCATTGCTCTGTTTTCTTGGTTTTTTCCCTTGAGTGCATTCTGCTCTACTTTTCTTGGTTGAGGGGTTGCTGATTCATCTGAAGTTAATGGATATAGGCGGGTTCGATTCAATGTTCCTAAAACACGTTTGGTATCTTTATGGTAGGAGGAATAGAAATGGTGTGGAAGGGAGTAACTATGCAGGATGAAAGAGAGAGAGAGAGAGAGAGAGAGAGAGAGTATTCAAAGGTCATTTATTGAATATGGGTCGGGGGGCAAAAATTGAAGGAAGAGAGGTAATTTGGGTTTCCTCGTGGGAAGGAATTTCAAAGAATATTTATGGGATAATTATCCATTTTGTATTCATCCTTCATAAACGCAGTGCCGTTTCTGTAACGTATATAAAGCCAGATAATATGGTATGTAAATCTAGGAAACCTAGACGTTGGTACTTGGTAGGAGATAAGTATTAACAAGGGAGGATTCTTTTTTCTTTTTGTCTTTTTCCTTTTGGCCAGATAACGAGGAAGTTTTTTCTGAGAAATATTTCTTTCTATCAAGGCTGTAAATCTATGAAAAAATGCCTTCTACCAAACATGAGTAATTTCGAAGGAAAAGGATAGAATTTTGCAGCATGCAAAAATCTTGAGGTGTAGCGTGTGTCATGAATTCTTTCAAACATTAACCGAAGAAATCATTAATTAGAGCTTATGTTCCCTTGTTCAAGTGGCGAAAGAGACGTTCGCTCATCTCAGTTATCGAAGCTTTTTGTCGTCCAGAAAAAACCATGCTGCAACTGGTCCAGCTCGCCTTGAACCGTTTCGACATTCAAGAGGTTCATTGATATTGTAGTTAAGTGCTTTGATGATGGCAAAGTTGGCAAACCAAAGCCATGTGCTGGTCACAAAGTCGACCATTTACCCACTAGCATTTACTCTTGATTACTTCTCCTTTGCTTGCTTAGCAGACAATACATCCAACCCACTGAATTATCCCTTCGTAATTTGCACACAAACATCATCACATTAGCAAAACCTCTAAAAAAAATTGGCTTCTCTATATGGTAAGAACTGTAATGACAGGAAATGTTTTCATTATCGAGTTATGACCTTTTAGATCAGACCAAGTCATGGTCATGGGACCGTAGAAAAACCCTCAATGGGAACAAGGAATAAGGAAGAAAGAGTGCTTACGCTTTTGTCCTGGAGTTCTTTTTAAGCTTTTGAGATTGTGTGGAACTTTCCTGGGGTTGCAATATGGGGCCTTGATGGAATTCTGCAGGTGGCGAGCTGGGGCGCTTACTTGTTGTCGCAGAATATCCTGGCGATGTCATTCGCGCCGAGGGACACCCACGAGGCTCAGGTCCAATTCGCCCTCGAGCGAGGTGTCCCCGCGTTGATCGGGGTCCTCGCCTCCAACAGGATTCCTTACCCATCGAGAGCTTTCGATATGGCTCATTGCTCTCGCTGCCTCATACCTTGGAGCCAATACAGTAAGTTTCAGTGGCATACAAAGAAAAATTGGAAAGCTTTCCAATTCACTAATCCTCTCATTAACCAATTGCTGATGCTGATAATCATGGGAAAAGATCATCGATAATCTTGTTCTATGTTGATGCCAATTGAATTATGATTAGACTCGGCCTATCATAAATTAACTACAATAAGTGAAAACACTGGGGTTGGTTGCCCCTTTTTTAGGCTCTGTGTAGGCCTAGTGTGTTTGTTATGTATTCCACTTGTTTTGGTCTATTCAAAATCATTACTATATGATTATCTCTAATAACAAGTTTACTTATGGATGAGCAGATGGACTGTACTTGATTGAGATTGACCGGGTCCTTCGTCCCGGTGGGTACTGGATCCTGTCTGGCCCGCCCATAAACTGGGAAAGGCATTGGAAAGGATGGGAGCGAACAACTGAAGATCTTAAGGCGGAACAGACTTCGATTGAGACTTTAGCCCGTAGTCTATGCTGGAAAAAGTTGAAGCAGAAGGAAGACATTGCAATATGGCAAAAACCAACGAACCATGTTCACTGTAAAATCAACCGGAAGGTGTTCAAGTTCCCTCGTTTCTGCCAGTCACAAGATCCGGATATGGCCTGGTAATACGGTTTCCCAAATTGAGAGTTTTCATTAATCTTCATTCGCAATCTCCAATACTGCACACAATTACTAAATCAAATCCTTTGATCCCATCTTAATCCAGTTTCTCAGTACAACAGCTGTTATTTGCTTAACTTTGGTACTTTACTAGGTTGCTTTTGTCTTCAAAGCAAATTGTCCTCTGCTTTTGCCATTTTTCTTCCTTAGGATCTCCAGTACAGTGGGCAATAAAAACCTAATTCCATGATCAATCTTGTTGCTTTAGCCATGTTTCTTTTGTTGTATTATGATATGAGAATCAGAACATTTATTGAATCACCTAACACATAATAGCATCTACATTGGTGCACAATAACCAAAGGAACTTTGCTATAAACAGAGGTCTTAGGTGGCTTGAACTTTATCACTTGTTTTGACTTCTTTTTCTACCAGGACTTTCCCTGTGAATTAAACCGCTGATAATTTACAAAAAGATATGTAATCGTGTACTTTTATCCTTGCAGGTATACAAAAATGGAAGCTTGTTTGACCCCACTGCCCGATGTGCCAGACAACAACATTAAGGTAGTGGCGGGAGGCGGGCTAGCAAGATGGCCTGAGAGGCTAATCTCGGTACCCCCAAGGATTAGCAGCGGCAGTTTGGAAGGAATCACAGAGAAGACGTTTATAGACAACACCGCTGCATGGAAAACACGGGTTTCGCATTACAAATCTCTGGACAGTCAGCTGGCCGAGCTTGGCAGGTACCGCAACTTGCTCGACATGAACTCTTACTTGGGAGGATTTGCAGCTGCGCTGGTTGATGATCCGGTGTGGGTCATGAACATCGTCCCCGTGGAGGCTCAGGTGAACACTCTCGGAGTCATCTACGAGCGCGGGTTGATCGGGACTTATCAAAGCTGGTAACATTATTGTCTTCCTTACTGAACACTACCTTCAACCAACAATGAAAGGGACATCTTTACTTCCTCCCAGCTGTTCTTGTTGTTGCGAGAATCTCCATTTGTCAACTGCCCATTTCTTCTTGTCCTCACATTAGACCAAACCCACTTCCTTACCTCTCTCGGTCCGCAATTATTGATCCTTACCAATGAAAATTGATAGGCATATCAAGAATGGTTCATTGGATTGATATACTGGGTGATATGGCAGACTTCTATTAAATGTCAATTACGATTTACTTGTTCAAAAGACTGTATGTCGTTTGCCACATCATTTTAGTATACCAATTCAGGAAACCAGCTTTAAGCATACTGATATTAACTTTGTTCTACTCGATTTTGCTTGGAAAACCCATTGATTTTCTAGCATTCCTGTGGCAATAGGTGTGAGGCCATGTCTACTTATCCAAGGACTTACGACCTCATCCACGCCGATTCGGTCTTTACCCTCTACAGAGACAGGTACAGTGAGTTGGTAGATGATTTATCTTATGACCATCGACAACACTAGGGAGTTTCGATGTCTTTACATGGATTGTGATTTGGTCTACCGTTGCAGGTGCGAAATGGAAGACATCTTGTTGGAAATGGATAGGATCTTGCGGCCCGAGGGGAGTATCATTTTCCGTGACGACGTGGACATCTTGGTGAAGATCAAGGACGCCATCGATGGAATGCAATATGATAGCAGGATTACGGACCATGAGAATGGTCCGCTTGAACGAGAGAAAATACTCTTGGCAGTTAAGCAGTACTGGACATCACCAGCTCCTGAATCAGATCAGTAAAGGAAAAAAACAGAGACTCTTGACAGGAGTTCCTCCTCTTGCGGCCTGTCCAGTTTTAATTCTTTTCATTGATAAATTTCCAGCTTTTTTTGCGTGAACAATCTTGATAGAAATCGATTTTTGGCAATTTCGTGGTGCTCAAGGTGTAAAGATGCAAGGGTCCTGGAAAAATTGAGAACTCTTTGGAGTATACAAATGAAGTGAAATGGCGTTTGGCGAATCAAAATTCTGAGGAGTAACAGTTGATGTAAAGGGAGACGTCGAAAGAAATGGGTCAATGGCTGCTATTTATGTTCTGTGTTAAAGATTTGGATTTTTTTTTTTGGTATTAATGTATAGTAATAAGTGTTGGGAGGTATAAATAATCACTGTAAAAATGTTCGGTGGCTTTTTTCAAATTATATTCAAATTTATATTCAAATTTACCTTGAGTTATCAACTTTATTTATCTTGATTAGTAACCCCTTACATTTGTATATCTGTTATCAATCAAAATTAGTGCAATTCACTAACTTTTGCACTAACTATGGCATTACTAGTTGGCGGTGCATGCCTATGTTTGGCTTTCTTTACACCATTACCACATGAAGACAACCAAAGTAGGTAACATTTGAAAGAGCAAATTTTCGTGGTTCGGCAATACTTTAAAGAGCTTGCTATCACCATTCAAGCTAGAGTTGAAGGACTTGTACATAAACGGACCATAAAGGTATTGAAATCTTGAATATTAAACTCCCAAGTCTCAATCAGAGAGGATAGCTCATAAAATATAATTAGATTGAGAGAATTTAAACTTTAAGATTTATAATTAGATTAGGAGAAGAGAGCCCCACGTGTAAATCACGAGGGAAAAAAAAAAACAAGAGAATAACAAGAAACACAAACAAAATCAGCAAGAGATGGAGGGAAGGGTGAGACTAGCTTAAACCCTCCCTCATGGCTAAAAGTTGAAGGCAATTATGGAGATAAGAGAGAGGGAGAGAAAAAGACTTTTTGACTGCAGATTAAAAAAAAAAAAAACTAGCATAATTCAATCAATGAAAAAGTTAATGAGTCACTTAATAATTGCATAAATAATAGATAATTAATTTAAGTTAATTTAAGACGTCAATAAACATGAGAAATGAATCTCGCAAGCAGTGAGGAAAATTTTTTGGTGAAAGATAAGAGAAGTCGATAATTTAGAAGAAAAAAACAAGTAAAAAAACTTCGGTAACTAATTCGATTGCACAATGATTTATTAACTCGATCAGAAGAAAGATTGAAAATCATGTTGATTAAGGTTGGCAATAATTTAACGAGATGAAAAATGAGACAAATAAAAGTGGGTAACTCAACAGAAAAAAATGGGTAATTTTTATTTTATAAATATATATAAAAACTTAAAGAACAGTTGGTGAGACTTGCATATCAAAATTCTGGTTGAGCCGGACAGGGCCTAGTTCTACCCGGTTGGGCCTTTTTCTCTCAAGCCCGTTTCCGCAATCCCGTCCACATGGGCCGCTATCGAGCCCGCAGCAGACCCGCTAGCGGGAGCTAATCTCCCTCTCTCTCTCTCTCTCTCGCCACTTCCCCAAACGACATAACCAGAGAGAAAGAAAAGAGAGAGAGAGAGGAGAAGCCTCTTCACTCTTCTTTCCTCCTTAACTCGAATCGCCCAACAGAAAAGCACTGAGAAATCCTCCCCCAACCGTAACCCTACCTCCGCTCCGACTCCCTCATCCCCCTTCCCTTCATCCGGTTCCGCGGTCGCCGAGCCCCCCGCCCCGGCGATGGAACCGGAGGACGAGATCTACGAGAACGGCGGCGGGGAGCAGCCGCCCCCCGGAGCAAGCCCATCATCAGCGGCGAGCAGCTCGACGTCGAGGCCTACGCGAGCCTCTACAGGGACCGCACCAAGGTCGCGCGGCTCCTGTTCATCGCCGACCGCTGCGACAAGGAGGGGATGCAGCTGGAGGCGCTGCGGATGGAGGCGCTGCGGATGGCGTACGACGAGATCAAGAAGGGCGAGAACACGCAGCTGTTCCGGGAGGTCGTGGATAAGATCGAAAAGATCGGCGGGAGTCTGGGGGACAAGTACGGGATGGACGCCGCGTGGTGCGAGACCGTCGATCGGAGGGCCGAGCAGAAGAAGGAGAAGCTCGAGAACGAGCTCAATTCGTATCGAGTATGTCGGTTTGTTCTTTCTTTTCCACCGTTTTGGTTTGTTGCTTTTGTAGGGGTGGTGGTTGTGCACTTTGTGAGGAGCGTGTTTGTCTTCGTGTGAGATCGTAGATAGGAATGGGAGAAGGAAGAAAAACCAATGTTCCGTGAGATATCGGAAATGGTTAGATTATTCTGCTGTGATTATAGAAAGATGCTTGTGGAACGTTCATACCGTGTCGGCTTGATAGACAAGCTTTAGAACCATTTTGTGGTACGGTATTGTTTTCACGCAGGTCTTTGTTCTGGTGGATGACTTTTGATAGTGCTGATGTTGCAAAAGCACCGGAATTACAAATTTCTTTTCCTGTACTGATTCTTCAAGTGATGTGGGCCAATGTAGTGCGGCCATGCTCGTGCCATTTGATTTTGCCAGTTGTCATATGACTCTGATTGTTTTGTTGTAAACTCATTGGTGATTCACTCTGTAATTGGTTATGTTCGTCTGTCATTGATGATTATGGAGCAGCCTTTGGTATTTGGGTTGTGTCACGGTTTAGCAGTTGGTCAGTTCCGGGAGATGGTTTTGTTCACAGGACGAGCTTGAAATCAAAGTCCCCTCCTCAGGGATGATGTTTTATTAAGCTAAATATGCTGGACAGCTGATGATTATGGCTTATAAGGAGGAACTAGATTTAAATATCACTCCTATTCATTTATTTGTTTACGATTGACATCCTAATATGGCACTATGAATAGACATGTGTTTCTGCATGTCTAACATCTCATCTTAATCAGGTGCATAAGCTTAATGATTTTACCATTTCCTCCTATCTGATGGTGCATCTAACATGGAGTATCTTGTTTGCAGACAAATCTGATCAAGGAAAGTATAAGGATGGGTTACAATGACTTTGGTGATTTTCACTATGCTCATGGTGCCCTCGGGGATGCTTTTAAAAGTTATGTCCGTACTCGTGATTACTGCACAACATCAAAGCATATCATTAGCATGTGTATGAATGCAATCTTAGTGAGCATTGAAATGGGTCAGTTCACTCATGTTACAAGCTACGTCAGCAAAGCTGAACAAACTCCGGATGCCCTGGACCCGATAACTGTTGCAAAACTACGATGTGCTGCTGGACTGTCTCATTTGGAGACAAAGAAGTATAAGCTTGCTGCTCGTAAGGTGTGTCAACCTATCACGTGACATCTCCTTCATTGAAGCATGCTGATTACCTATAGTTATCGCCGAAATAAGTTTTTCTGTCCATCCTATTTATGTCTTCAATGGTAGTTTGTGTATGGAGATTTGAAGTGAGTAAACATCCAATGTGATAGTTAAATGATCATGCTTGGCGAGTTTCTTTTTTTAGGAGAAGAGGTAGTTCATTTTCTGAAATTTAAAAAATGGCACAAAGTCCTATAGATTTCTACTGTATAAGTAAATTGACAAATCTTGACCTTGGGGAGGTTGCTGAATTACTTGACACTAAAAATTGAGTTCCGCAGCAAACAATTTTTTTGGGCACCTAGGGGACTCCTGCCTTGGTTAACCGCTTGCTGTGCGACGGGGATTGTCGCGACTCAATGGGATTAGTAACATTAGTTGGATGCCCTGCAAGGTCAGGAGACCGATGTGGCGTTTAGATGGGCAATTTATCGGTGAAAGTAATATTTAGGCAGTTTTTATTTGATCAAGCATTTCTCATTAACTTGTTAGTCATTTGGGTTTGCTCTTTGGGGCTGGAAAGTAATGCCTTCCATATGCTTACAGTTCCTGGAAACTGGTCCCGAGTTGGGGAGTCACTACAATGAAGTCATTGCACCTCAAGATGTTGCCACATACGGGGGACTCTGTGCTCTTGCAAGTTTTGACCGGACGGAATTGAAGGCACATAGCAACTGCTCAACTTTTGTGTTCAAGATTTTCAGCCAGTGATTGGGAATTTGCTTTCTGACTGACATGTGTTTCTTCCTTTATTTTCTTGGCAGAATAAAGTGATCGACAATCTCAACTTCCGAAATTTTCTGGAGTTGGTCCCAGAAGTGAGGGAGCTTATTAATGATTTCTATTCTAGGTAGCTTTTCTGCCGCTTTGCTTTTTTCCTGCTTTCAATCTTATTACCACCTTTGTTTGATTGCTGAATTAGTCTTAAGTTTGATATGGCATTAATTTCGTGCTTCTTCATAGATCTGTGGATGGGGAACTCCCTGTTCCTGATTGTTCTCTTTTTCGCGCAGCCACTACGCATCATGCTTGGAGTACCTTGGAAACCTCAAACCGAATCTATTACTTGACATTCACTTGCACGATCATGTGGAGACACTATATGACCAGATCCGGCATAAAGCTCTGATCCAGTATACGCATCCTTTTGTGTCTGTTGATTTGCGCATGATGGCCAATGCTTTCAAAACCAGTGTTGCTGGGCTAGAAAAAGAGCTCGAGGCTTTAATAACCGACAACCAGATACAGGTCTGATTTCTTTTCCTCCCTTTTTTTATATAGATCACTAGTAGGAATAATCATGTGGAGCTCTAAATAATTAGTTTGTCCCTGTTTGATGGATATAGGTTTTATTCTTTTGTAAATTTGTTGCTGCTGGAGTGGTTTTTTTTAGGGGTGTGCTTTTTATCTTCAATGCATGTGTACTGTGCTGCTTCCTCAATCCTTGCGCGCCACTGGAGCTGGTGTGCTGAATTATCAATGATGTCACTGCAGGCTAGAATCGACTCTCACAACAAAATCTTGTATGCTCGGCATGCTGATCAAAGGAATGCCACTTTCCAACGGGTCTTGCAAACTGGCAGCGAATTTGATCGAGATGTTAGATCGATGCTACTAAGAGCGAATCTTATCAAATATGACCACAATCTTAGGGCATCAAGGAAACTTTGAGTTTACTCTGAGTCATCCAATGTACTTGAGCTTTACCAAGGATTTTGATGTATATTCATCTGCTAAATTTATCGGTGATGGCGGAGGAATCCTCCAGTGCTTCGACAAGGTTGTCTATCTAATGTCCATAGCCACCATCGATTGGATGAGGATTTGAGGTCTCATTTCAGAAAATAACAATTGGCATTTGTTTTCTTTACGTACTTTATTAGTTTTGACGACATCTTTCCATCTCGTGCCTCTTCAGCGGCCTCGCCTCTTTAATACTTCTTTCTATGTGTAAACTCTCGAATTTTAGGCGCGAGTCTTGTTAAATCGGTTTGTCCGAGGTTTGCATTTCTTCTGTCTTTTGGGTTGCCTCCCTACTTCATTGCGTCGGGATAAAGCCAACAGACTCCAATGCACCAGGGAGAATTTGGAGATCTACAGCGGCCGACCGCACTGCTGTCTAGAATGAGATGCCTTTGTGCTTAGAGGCGGGAAGCTGGAGAATTTGCTGCTCTACCGTTTCGTCGTGACGTGCCTACAACGAAGTCTCTTTGGCAACAGTAAGTAGTCTTTCCGATCTAGAGTGAAATGGCAGACATGACATCCTCGACTCTTTCCACTATCTCGCGTCCTAATAAGAAAGTAAATACGAAAATATCAAGTGGCAATGATTCGACCGAGAAAAGAAAAAGTGGCAATTTACCATCTTCTCATTTTGGTGGGGTAGATAACCGTCATGGTCACTTCCTTTTTAACGTTGCTGCATATCTCATGGTACTAAGCCAACTTAAATCAGGGGATGGACCCTTTTGATAGATATTAAAATACTTTTGTCTCGAGTAAAACTTAATAATATTTTTCGCGAAATTCTTCAGCAAAATGTTTTCCTTTTTTAGGTTTGGAAATTCATTTCCTTAATCTTAAGGCAGTAAGTGAAGGAAGCAAGAGCTGTGGAAGAAGATCAATGCGAGGTAAAGCGCAGAGGAAAGAAAACTAGACAAAAAAAAGGGCAGAGGAAAGAAAACTAGACAGAAAAAAGGACGGACACGAGTTGTCCCTATGAGGCTGATCGTCTCTCCATTGCGGGACGTCTTGGCCAAAGCTACACCTCTTAGCTCACCTAAGGGTGAAAGAAGATTGTCGGCAGAGATGTATGCGCGTGTTGTTTAGATGTGTCTTACCTTCTTCACCTCCGTGAATTCAATATCTGTCTCGCCCTTATTTTCTTTTTCTTGCTTGCTTTTCCGACAAGATAGCAGATCTTATGTGTGTCCTGCTTTGTCCAGTCCAAAGAGCAATGCTAGTCGGTCATCTAAGACCAAGAGAACATGGCCGAGATTGGCAAGGATTATTCTTTTGACATCACCAAAGCTGAGAAAATATTTGATCACTTACTGAAAGATGGGCAGTTGAAGCTTCCAAAAGGGCATGTGATTCCATCGGCTGATGAGAAAAAAGGGAGGATATTTTGTAAATGGCATTAATCTTAGAAATGCATAACTTATTCAGTGTAAGTAATTTTCTGTTAATCAAATTATTTTTACCAAACTGAACACCGGAAAGTCCATAATTTTATTTTGCGAATTTTTTTCGCTCAAATAATCACATCACCAGTGTTCTATAAAATGCATCGATAACAATTGAGTTTGAGCAGCTTTTTTATGTTTAATTTAAATAATTTTTTTCTTTATCCGAATGCAATTAGTACATTACTGTTTCGGAGGATAGTCCCCTAAACAAATCATCGCTGTAGCGAAATATATTCTCATGTGCCGCGCGCGAAATTCACTGGCGATTTACATTTACACTCGAGAAGAAAATCACGGAGAAGGTCTTCGGCTTGCTTCGTGGATCCGTCAAAGCCATATAATTACCAAAGAGCCACTCCCACCTCTACTCCACACGCCCCTCTCATCGAAAATCCCCCACCGCCCCCTCCTCATTTTCCCCCGAGCATCAACGACAGACCCGCAACTGTGCAGTCCATAACTGTAGACTTCGCTCGCTCTTCTTCTCTTTCTTTCCTTCCTTCTTCTTCGCCTCCGATTCGGTGGCAAGACCTCCCTGTTCCCCCAGATCACCGCCACCTCCGACGCTCGCTCGATCCGATCCAAGTCGGTCCACATCCTCCCGATGCTCCCTCGATCCATGGCCGTCTGATCCAGCCAAGATAGAGAGAGAGAGACAGAGGGACGGTCCGGATTGGCGAGAGGGTCCGGGGATGGGGCACCTGAGCCTGCCCGCGTCGAAGCGGAGCCCCCGCCAGTGGAAGCTCCTGGACCTCGTGATCGCCGTTCTCCTCGGCCTTGTCTTCCTCTTCTTCATCCTCGTCTTCACCCGCCTCGGCGACTCCCTCGCCGCCTCCGGCCGCCAGTCCCTCCTCCTCGCCTCCCGCGACCACGCCCGCCTCGTCGCCGCCGTCGAGTCCGGCAAGCTCTACCCCAGCCACATCGAGTCCTGCCCCGACGACTACGCCGACCACATGCCCTGCGAGGATCCGCGGCGGAACAGCCAGCTCAGCCGGGAGATGAACTTCTACCGGGAGAGGCACTGCCCGCCGCCCGAGGGGACGCCGCTCTGCTTGGTCCCCCCGCCGGAGGGGTACAAGATCCCGGTGCAGTGGCCGGCCAGCTTGGATAAGGTGAATTTCGAGATTTGGTTAGATTCTAGTTGGATAGTTGTTTGCTATCGGTCTAGCTGTCGAGAGCTCGTCTTCGCATTGCTTCGAAATTTAGAAAGTTGCGAGCTTCTACTTCGACTAGCTAAGTGCGAGACAAGATCTGTGCCCGACGGCCATTTGTGATGCATGGCTTAGCTCCGTGCAGCAGCGATACTGAGGGCGGAGAGTATCAACTCAATCGACTGCTCATTTCATTTCAGCTCATTAGCTGTCTTCGTGAGTCAGGTCATTGCGCTGGAGATAGGACCTCTTGTTTGGATTTTCATGCTGATTGGAAGTTCATAACTTGCTCAAACTGATAAGCTGAAAACTTGGCCAGATTGTGTGCATTGAACTTGGATCTGACTGACAATTTGGTCACCTCGAGTTAGCTTTTTGCGAAAGTCTATATGGTTTGCTCATTCCAATATTGGTGCCGCAGATGGATGTTGCCCTTATTCTGTAATATTTACCCTATTCTTCAATTATAAAAATGTGGGTACCGACTGTTAACACAAATTATCGAGACTCATGAATGACCGTCTATGGTTGTCTTCCAGATATGGCACAGCAACATGCCGCATAATAAGATAGCAGACAGGAAAGGTCACCAAGGATGGATGAAAGCAGAGGGTCCTTACTTCATATTTCCGGGGGGCGGCACGATGTTTCCTGATGGAGCTGGACATTACATTGAAAAATTAAAACAGTACATTCCTATAACTGGTGGAGTTCTGAGGACTTCTCTTGACATGGGATGTGGGGTAGGGAAAAACTTTGCCATGTCCGATTTCATCTCTTTGTGGGGAATGTCTACTTGCAATTAATTAAACGTCTTTATTTAGGTAGCCAGCTTTGGAGGATCTCTGCTTGGTGAAGGAATTCTGACAATGTCATTTGCTCCGAGAGATTCGCACAAAGCGCAAATACAGTTCGCTCTGGAGAGAGGAATACCAACATTTGTTGCCATGCTTGGCACTCGGAGGCTCCCATTTCCCGCATTTTCTTTTGATTTTGTCCATTGCTCCCGCTGTTTGATCCCATTTACAGCATACAGTGAGTTCTCTGTTCAGCTTATGCATTTCCAATTCTTGTCCTAATTATCTCCTTCGCCCACTGCTTGTTGTTAATATGAGAACATCTTGCTTTGCAGATGCCACATACTTCATTGAAGTGGATCGGTTACTTCGCCCTGGGGGATACCTGGTCATCTCGGGCCCTCCTGTACAGTGGCCTAAGCAGGACAAGGAGTGGGCGGATCTTCAGGCTGTAGCAAGGGCATTGTGTTACGATCTGATTGCTGTGGATGGGAACACTGTGATCTGGAAAAAGCCTGGTGGAGATTCATGTCTTCCCAATCAAAATGAATTTGGGCTTGAACTATGTGATGAATCTGATGATCCAAGTAGCGCATGGTAATTGTCCTCAGTTGCTTTCTTTTTGAGATCAGGTTTGGCACTTGGATAGGCAAATCCAAGTAGTGCATGTTAATCGTTGTCACTTGCTTTATGGGATGGCTCTAGGAGACATAAGTCGAAAATATGTTACGCACTTCTCTGGAGATTTGCAAGATGAATGTGACTGGACTTTAGTTTGCATCCTCTATTGCAGTCTAATTTTTTTTTCAGATTTTGTTGGCATTGGAAATTTGATTTGGCTAATTGTTTTTATATGCCTTATTCAGGTACTTCAAGTTGAAGAAGTGTGTAGCCAGGACAAGTTCAGTGAAGGGGGATTTTGCAGTTGGAATGATTCCGAAGTGGCCAGAGAGGCTGACAAAAGTTCCTGCACGAGCCAGGCTTGTGAAAAATGGAGTTGACCTATTTGAGGCTGACACTCGACGATGGGCAAGGAGGGTGGCCTACTATAAGAATTCACTGAACTTGAAGCTAGGAAGTCCAGCAATTCGAAATGTAATGGACATGAATGCATTCTTTGGAGGCTTTGCAGCAGCATTAATATCTGATCCTGTTTGGGTAATGAATGTTGTTCCTGCTCGCAAGCCATCAACCCTGGGTGTAATTTATGACAGAGGACTTACTGGAGTATACCATGATTGGTAAGACATACTAGCACCTGGTCTTACTGCCTTTTTAACATATGACTGCACTACTTGCAACTTCCTTGGTTCACTGTTTAATGACTCAACTTGGAACTACTGCAATAGAGATGCATATTATATGTGGCGAGTGATGGAAAAGAAGTTCAAAATTTGTGACTTAGCTACTAAATCATGACAATTTTCCTCCCCATTTATAGCATGACACAAGAAAGCAAGATACTGCAGGCATGTAGTTGTAGCTCGTAGTGCATCGCCTTATATGATTACACTTGTAAGATGGCCATTCTCAATTGACTCTGAGACATCTGCTGCAAGCTAACTGCAGAAATAGTCCTGTTGTTGACTTGCACAGCCTATGTCTCACCTACCCAAGTTTTAACCACCAAATTCTGATAGTGGGGTGAAATCATTGTCTACTTTATACCAATTTGAGGCTGATTATTAAAATTATTTTTCGTTTTCCTGTTTGCTCTCTAAATAACTGATAGTTCCCTAATAAAGGGGCATTTTTTACTGAGCTTAATTTGAAGATCTTTTGATGTAGGTGCGAACCTTTCTCCACTTATCCTCGTACTTATGATTTAATCCATGTTGCTGGCATAGAATTGCTGACAAAAGACCCGAGTACAAGCAAGAGCAGGTAATCCCGATCAAAACAACCATCCTGCATCTTAGGATGCGCATGACAAAATTTATGGAACAAAAATTGATTTCTGACTAGAAATTAATTTTTCAATTTCTATTTCAGAAAAATAGAAATTGAGAAGTTAAAAATTTTAGTTTATGATTTCTTCTTCAAATCTATTTTCGGAATAGAAATATGTTTCAGGAATAGAAAAATCAAATTGCATTATCAAACAGATTTATGTTCTAAATCTGTTTTGGGAACAGAGAAATAAAGTAGAACTTCTTGGTATCTTCCTAGTATTGCCCAACCTGAACAATTGTTGCCTTCTGATTTCTATTCAGGTGTCACCTTGTGGATTTGATGGTTGAGATGGACCGGATATTGCGACCAGAAGGGAAAGTAGTAATCCGCGATTCACCTGAAGTAATTGATAGAATATCTCGTATAGCCGATGCGGTCAGATGGTCGGCCACCGTACACGAGCAGGAGCCTGGCTCCCATGCGAGAGAGAAGATTCTCGTCGCGACCAAGAGTTTCTGGAAGCTTCCCACATCGTCCGGCTGAAATTAGGGGCATGGCTAAAATTTTTAAGTACTTTGCTGCCCCCATGTTGGGTCTGTTATATGTGCATCAAACAGATGCTGATTTGATCTTTGATCTCCATTCAAAGTACTTAAGATGGAGAAAATCAAATAGAGAGAATATGTGAGGAGGAAAAAGGGTTGTATGCTTGTAGGATGTATTAGCAAAATATCTCTTATTGTTCGTCAATTTGATTATAGGTTTATCTTACTGCATGCAATTTTCTCTCCTTTGTGCCAAATTGCTGAAATGTAATGAAATGCTTACTAAAGTTTCAATTGGAGAAGTGAATAAATAACCTCGTGGGCGGCCTCAAATTTTCATTTACTCATTTGGGTACCTTCAAATTAGTTGGCCCCGTTATTCAGTAAGAAATTTTCTGGTAAAATTTTACTCTTTCAGGCACTACTCTTTATAATAATAAAAGGAAAATGGAAGAAGGAAGGGGAGGTAATAAAAGCACAAACGAAAAAGGAAAAAGAAAGAGCTCAGGGTTTGCGAGAGGTTTGATCCTCAGATGGATCGGTAGGCGTGACTGAATCAACGGTCACGATCGCATGTCATCACGGCTCTTCGTGGGTATTGCACCAGCCGGGAATCGAACCCGGGTCTGTACCGTGGCAGGGTACTATTCTACCACTAGACCACTGGTGCTTCGTTGAAGAGTAGCTGAAAGAAAAATAATTAATATCAAAAGTCAACCTACATCATCCAAAAAATCTATTCCTTCTACCTAAGAAACGTGTTCATGGCTTTCGTTCGGGAAGCATCTAATATCCGAACTTTTCTAAAAATAAGATATTTGTACTACTTTTCATTTTCTTGTGCAGTTTAACGACATGAATATCTTTTCCCCAAGTGAGAAAATCAATAAGAATTTGTCCATATTTTAAATTTATAAATACAGGTAAGCGTGATGAAATATTTCATTGGTTAGATACTAAACAGGCTCATGACGGAAAAAAAGAAGAAGATGATTGACGAGTGACGACAACTTCTCTAGCCAAAACCAAATTACATGATTGTAGAACACACGCACACGTGTGCACAACCGCGCCTCTGCTTCTCTCTCTATCGGTCCAGTTCTTATTTGCACTCTTCCTCAAACATTCATCGCTCTCTCTCTCACGAGTCTTCGTCTCCGTCTGGGCCAACGCTACCACAGATGCGACGACGATCTGTTGATCAGGCAGGTCACGGACGCCGCGGGTTGCGACCTCTCGACCGGTCATCGCCACCGCTTCTCTCCCACTCTCAAGAGACGTTCCAGTAAAGTCGTAGTCTTCTCAGGAACGATCGCCGATTCGAGGTGTGTCTACAACTAACCTGCTTGATCCTTCGGCGATCCTTTGGTTGCCGAAGGACGCGAATCAGGCTCTGCTTTTGCCGACCGACGATCTGCCCGAGGATTTCAACTGGAGAGATCCCGGAGCCGTCACCGCTGTCAAAAATCAAGTAAGTCTTTTCCCGAGCTCGTAGGATAGTCGACGTCAGTTGTACTAATTACGCGGATTTGTCGTTTGTTCGTAACTCGCAAGAGCAACTCATCTCTAAATAGTTTTTTTTTTTTCGCGGATTAACCTGGGGCATGCAAATCGGTTGTGGTTTCTAGTGATTTTTTAAAAAAGTTGATTAGGTACTTTGGATTCCTCCATGCTCGGCATCGTCGATGAATTTCCTTAAAATATCGTTCGTTGGCTTCTCTCTCTATCATAAGGTGCCGAGTCTGCTGATTATTTTGCTGAGGTATCGGGGCTCATGCCTGGAGTTTCAGCACGACTGGGAGCACTGGAAGGTGCGCGCTACCTTGCCGGCGGGGAGAATCGGTTAGCCTCCGCGAGCAGCAACATGTGGATTGCGATCGCCAGGTAATGTCATCGTGTCTTCTTTCGGTTTGCCTCATTTGCATTGGGTTTTCGCCACATTGTTCGGTAAGAAAAAGGAAATGGAAGAAGGAAGGGGTGAAATAAGAAAAAGGAAAAAGAAGAGCTCAGGGTTTGCGAGATGTTTGATCCTCAGATGGATCAGTAGGCGTGACTGAATCAACGGTCACGATCGCATGTCGTCACGGCTCTTCGTGAGGATTGCACCAGCCGGGAATCGAACCCGGGTCTGTACCGTGGCAGGGTACTATTCTACCACTAGACCACTGGTGCTTTGTTGAATGGTTAGCCAAAGTGATTTTATTTAAATATAAAGGCGAAACTACCATCATTCAAAAACGCTTTTCCTAGTTCGTATAAATTACATCGACGCCTGATAATAATCATCGAATATCCATTTTTTTTTTTTAAATAGCTGTTTATATTTATATCACTTTCTATTTTCTTGTGCAGTTACAAGATGTGAATATATTTTTTCCAAATGGAAAATATAATTTCATGTTAGAGTGACGAGATATTCCATTAGTTAGCGAGTGACGTGAAAGCAGGACAAACAGAGCTCAGAGCTCCCCCACCTGTCGTCCGCCGATTGGCTCTCCCTTTCCCGGTCATTGCAAGCCAAAATTCCCGCTCGCGTTTGAAGGCGTCATTTGCACTCCCACCCGTGTTTCTCCTCCTTCGCATTCCCTCTCCTTCCTGGCTCTCATCTCTCTCGTCTTCGTCTCGGCCAAACCCTACTTCGCGACCTGTCGATCCGGCAGATCGTAGACGCCGCGGACTGCGGACTCTCGACCGATCGATCATCGCCGCTGCCCTCTCTTCAAGAGACGTTTCGGTGAGTCGTACTCCTCCTCGGGAAGTGCACGATCGCTGGTTCAGAGTGTTTAGGGCTAGTGTGCTTCCGGCGTGGAGGCACTGGAAGCTCGATGCGTCGGCGATCCACGGCGTCGCTTAGTTCTCCGCCGAGTTCTGGCGGACGTTTTTGGGGATCACAAGTGGGCCTTGGTTGCCGAAGGATGAGAATCGGGCCCTGCTTCTGCCGGCGGATGGTCTGCCGAGGATTTCGATTGGAGACATCACGGAGCTGTCGCCGCTGTAAAAAATCCGGTGAGTTTTTCCCCAAATCTGTTCGATCTTCGACGTCAATTATACTTGTTATACGGATTTGCGATTTGTTCGTGGCTCGTAAGATTAACTCTCCTAAATAGGTTTTGTGAGAATTAACCTAGGTCTTGCAAATCGACCGTAGTTTCTTTTGACTTTGTTTAAATTAATCAGGTATTTTGAATTGCTTTATGCTCAGTCTTGTCAATGAATTTCTTCAGAATATTTAGTTGGCTTTATTCTCATAAAGTGCCGAACTCTACTCTTTATTTTGCTGAGATCAGGGTTCGTGAGGATCATGCTGGAGTTTCGGTACAACAGGAGCACTGGAAAGTGCGCACTACCTTGCTAATTGAGTATCAGTTAGCCTCCACGAGCAACAACTTGTGGATTGTGATCATGAGGTAATGTCATCGTGTCTTCTTTTTTGTTGCTTCATTTGCCTTTTTATTGCTGTATGTTGATCTTCTTTGATCAATGGGACGGAATTGGAAATTTTATATTGAGAAAACCGTTCTTCATATACTATATGCGGTAGAAAAAGCAGAGGTACATTAGGCAATAATCTTGTGGAACTAAAAGTGGATGGGCATTCCTTCACTCATGGAAGGGGATGAGCATTTTGTAAAATTCTGTTTCAATGTAAAAAGTGGTGCCAGCATGAGAATGTGATTGGGAACTGGAATTTGATTTTGTTTTAATCTATTCCTTACATGCCATCATCTGCATCTTGAATGGTCGAGTGTAGAGATGCTGCTACTCCATGGATTTATTTTCAGATAGTCAATTTGATTATCCATTGAGCCAGAAGTTTGATTTGTTGCATGCCTCTTCACTCAGATTCAGTGCATTTCATTGTGCTCTTGTTCAGAATTTGTGCACTAAAATTTTGTGTGACCTTAAGGTAATTCCTTGGGGAAATGGCAACGAGTTAGATTCCTTGGAAACCTTAAGTAACAGGTTATACTTTTGCAAATGGTTTGGCAACTATTCACCTTATATGTTAGGTAAGTTGGGATAGAATAGTGGCGACCCATGGTTGTTTTTTTTAAATGCTTCATGGGAGGTATTGCATAGCATTATCTATTAAACCCTGACAATATAGTGTAGCATCCGTGGAAAAATGAGTTTGGTTGATGGATCTTTCACATCTTGTGGATATCAATGTATTGGTATGTCAGACCCAGGACTCAAGAGGGATGGGGGAGAATTTCTTTTCAGAAATAACTAACAATTTGTTTGGAAAAATTGGACTTTACTGAGTATCCCGATGCTCATAATATGTACACAATAGACATATCTTGTTTAGCTAATCATTCTATAAATGTTTCAGTTCATCAGTCCCAGTGTAGATCATAGTATTGCTGAAAACCCAACTGAACAACTATTACACCAACTACTGTGAAATATTCATGGTGATGAATCACTTATTCTTTTGGAAAAAGCTTATCTCAAATATGCTTCTACGTAACTCAACAAGGAAGAGTTATTCATGATTGCCTTTGGTGCTTCTATAATGTACACGATTGCCTTTGGTATTTGGAACTGCTAAGAGAATTGATCCCATGTAAATAGCTTTGGAACTGTTTTATCTTTTTAAGCATAGAATAAGTATCTACTTTGATTTTTCATGTCTCATAGGAATTTTCATGCAGTTTAAATTTCCTAGATTTATCTTGGATGGGAAGACTAATCTTGACTAAGATTTTAAGACAAAGATGATAGGTTGAAAACTCCGCTAAAGTTTTAAACATCACTGACAAGTGTGATAATCAATTAGGAGAGGGTAATCAACTTGGGTGACACAATTCATTACTTGAGGTCATTGATTCAATTATGTGGTAAGTTTGAACTCATGTCGCCTCAACTAGATTACCAAAACTTGTCCTCAAAATTCTGGGAGAACCATAACACAAATTATTCATGTCTATAGTGTGTTTTGTAATATATGAAAATGCACTTTGAAATGTTTCTAATTGTTATTACTCAATATATATATTAGCTATTTGAGTCAAGTGTCGTTTAAAGATTGAATCACTTTGGGTCAACATGTAGTTTTATTATACAAGCTCACTAAAAGTTGAGAAGAAGTCAAGGCAAACTTGAGTAGGCAAACTTAAATGGTGCTCAAGATGTTTGAGTTGTTTGCAGGTGCTCAAGGTGTCTGAGTTGTTTGCAACTATACAAGCTATTTTCGAAATTTTTGTCAAACATGGAATATTTATATTAATTGATCAGTGCAACAAAGAGTATCTTAATAAATTTCCAATATGTGAAAGTTACTTGAATATAATACCGCTAGGAGAAAAAGCGACCTGCTGGTCTCCAAAACCAGCCATTTTATGTGGGAATGTATTCAAGCTTCCACAAATGAAAAACTAGACGTTTGATCAGTAGGATGTAAGCTGCAGAAGCGAGGAAACAATGAAGCTGGCAATAAAGTTTCCTAAAGTGAACCGAGGATTAGAGGTTTTTTCTTATTCCATTTCTATGTTTCTCTGCAAACATGAAGAGCAGTAGACCTTTGACCATCCCAAAAACAAATATCGTCAAATGTGCACGCGAGGAGAGAAGAAGAGAGGGGGAGGAGGGGGGGGTGGAATTTCCACCACTGCCACCCCCAGTATTGTATGGGAAGAAGGTAGTCGGGTGTTGTGTGCTTCTGCACTCCATCTGGAGAAATTGAAAGGTTAACACAATTATGTGCTGCAACGTGTGAAAACTTTCTAATAGCTCTCGTAATATGATTATGTTGTGAAAGTTAAAAACGTCTGATGCTTACTCCTATCAAATCTATTCTTCTCTAGCCTATTACATTTTCCTCATAAGAGTACCTTATCCTTCCCTATCATAAAAAGGTGCAATATTCTGTTCCATGTGCATACCTTGTTGATTCACTTGTCAATTTTCGTTATGTTTGACTTATGTGAATATACCAAAGGGGTTCTGCTTTGTTGCAGTGTGATCTGATGAACCTGGTTCATGTGACTCTGGATGTAACGGTGGATTGATAAAGAGTCCTTCCAAGTACAACTTAAAGCAGGTGGGCTCATGCGAGAGGGCGACTACCCCTATACTGGCAATGATTGTGGAACTTGCAAATTCAACAAGTTCAAGGTTGCTGCATCAGGCCAACTTCAGCATTGTTTCCCTTGATGAAGACCGCAAATCTGGCAAAGAACGGGCCTGTCGCTGGTACATGACCCCAGTCTACAACTTTTTTCATTTTTTTACTCGGATACTGTTCATGTTGTTTAATATTACTGCACTGGAAATTCTTGTAGCTCTTCCTTGCTTGGAACAGTGACTATCAAGACCGTATTCAAGCAGACATACATCAGAGGGAATTCGTTCCCATTAGTTTGCTCCATGGATTAGACTTTAGACCATGGGTTGGTTGGATATATGATTATGCAGGTTATGCTATCAGAATGAAGGATATAAGCCTTACTGAATCATAAAGAAATATCTGTGGAGTAGCTTATTGGTCTCTTCCGTGGCTGCCATTTCGACCGATTGAAATAAGTTACGATTGGGCTGATTAGTCTACTGATGATTGTCATTACTGTCCATGAACTATTTTGATGTACCATCTCTATTTATCTTTAGACTCAGAGAACTGAAATATGCTCGGTTAAGTGTGGGTGTCGTATCAACTTTTTTATTAGGCAGGAAAGTTATTGTGGAGGTCGTTAGGCTTGTGGTTCGGAATTCGTTCCGCCTGTGGATTTGGTGGCCCACAAAACGGCTGAACGAATATCTGGCGCAGTTTAATATCTCGCCCCAAAAAGAGCCTGTGGCTTAGAAGAAGACCCCAGAGTGGGCTTTAAACGCATGTTAATGTCCTATGCGATGAGCCTTCATGGTGAAAAAGGCCCACACTCGTAAACAGACCGAAGCCCGACCCTTTTGCTGGGCCGAAGAGACCTAATCGCGGAGCCAATTTGCCCAAAGTCTGGCCCTTCATCTCGCTGAACAGCCCCAACCTGGGCCCGTGTATAGGCCCAAGCTCAGGCCATTAAATAGGCTAAATCTGGGCCAACTAGCCTAAAGTCTGGCTACTTTACTAGGCCCAACTGGTTCGATGTTGGCCCATTAATGCAGGCCAGGACCCAACGTACGGCCCGTTACATGGGCCCAACTAACAGCCCACTCGGAGGCCCAAAGTCCGGCCCATTTTGCTAAAAAATTCTGCCCCATGCCCATTGGGCCACTATGCAAGGACAACCGAAATAGCATAGGCCCAAACATTCAGACCATTTTGAGGTCAATGGTCTCATTAATTCCGCCCAAACTGGTCCATGAAGGGGGCCCAACAGATCCAATCCGGGCCCATATATGCAGTAACCCTTTTAGGCCCAGTACTGGTTCAACAGGGCCCAAATCGGGTCCATTGAGTCATCACAAATAGGCCCAATTTTGGTCCATTGAGTCGACCCGGACAGATTCAGAAAGTTACGGCCCAAAGCCTGGCCCATCAGCAAGGCCCAATAGTCCTTTAATGGGCAATTTGTGGTCCCAGTCTGGGCCCATTAACATGATTTTCGAGGCCCGTGATCCACGGTCAGCCGAATGCGGCCCAAGGCCCATTGTCCGGCACAGATTTCAAAGGCCAGTGGCCCACGGTCCGGCCCATAATTAAGGCCCATTAACTTGATTAACGAGGCCCATTGTTCTGCCCAGAATAGAGACCCAAACCCGAATTCGGCCCAAATTCCAGCCCGATTAACTTGATTTACGGGCCCATTGAGTAAGGCAAGGCCCGGTCCGCCATCGAGGCCCAAACCGCTTGCGGCCGAAAATTCGAGGCCCATTGTCCGGCCCGGTTTGAGGCCCATTAACTTCATTACGAGGACCCTCATTCGGCCCGGAATTGAGGCCCAAACTTAAATGCGGCCCAAATTCGAGGCCCAGTAACTTGATTTACAAGGCTAATTGACGCATGGTCCACCTAAACGCGGCCCAGATTATAGCCCATCATATCGGTCCAAATTGAATTACTTCTACCAAAAAAAGCTCAACCCAGGCATATATTATGGGCCCCACAGGCCCAAATTACGAGACCCAGGCCACTTTTTTGTTCTTAAATTTCAAACGTTTTAGTCAGAGTCGACATTCTCACTGTTATTTTATGCTTCTCCCCATATTTTGGCTTTCCCCAAGTGGGACCATTTTCGTGCTTATTCCAACTGATTCACAATTGTTATGTGGGTTGGTTGGCGCTAATTCAACGAGATTTCTTACATTTATCCAGTTCAGCAATTGGACTTCAATATCTTTG
The DNA here is from genome assembly GCA_014182395.1 of Eucalyptus sp. ANBG9806169. Classification (NCBI taxonomy): domain Eukaryota; kingdom Viridiplantae; phylum Streptophyta; class Magnoliopsida; order Myrtales; family Myrtaceae; genus Eucalyptus; species Eucalyptus sp. ANBG9806169. Next base: position 6,035,932 of record CM024574.1, read on the forward strand.
TAATCCAAGCTTTTGCTTTACCTTGGAGAACAAAAATACTTAAAAGGTACCTAACCGAACCAGGTCCGATGCTGCATCGGTACGAATCAGTGCTCATCCTCATCACTGGGAATGGATAGAACTTGCAGCGTAAAACTCGTTTTGCAACTCCACCGAGTGAAGTCGCTGGGCATGGAAGAAGCACTGCGTTTCCATCACCAGCAACACGCTGACAGTTGCCCAGACGAAGATGATGATGCCAACAAAGAGAATGATCACAGTTGAACCTGTATCATATTGTACCAGTTTCCAAAGATCACGAATCTGATGCAATAACAGTACCCATCATTTCAGCTTCACCTAATGGCTTTCATTACATGTAGCATGTTATCCCCTTGTGTTGAAAGGAATGTGAGCACAAAATCATTTCTTACTAATGGAAAAAAGGGGTGTCTTTTTAAGGAGGTACACATGGAAGGTCCGCTCCAGTGTTATAATGCCCACAATATCTTAAATAGCAAATGAAGAGTTTACCAGCAAAAAACGCATCTTAAAAGACCAGTTTGAAAAATCAAATAGGCAGCAACAAGTCAACAAGCAAGCTTAAACCCATGGTCCCTATCTATTCTGTAAATATCCCAAGTGAACTACGTGGCAATCTATAATTAGCATGATGACAAGGCAAAGCGAATGATTAAAGCTTACCCCCTGGCAAGCAGCAGAACCTTCGCACAGAACACGCTTGACAACTGAGTGGGCTAGAATTCACAAATCTGCAGGTAAGGTAAAAAGTCAAATTTGTTACTTTATGTCTGCAGGAAAGGGAAAAATCATATGACAGTACACAGCAGCTCTGAGTATAGCTAGATGGAGAATGAGAAATGACACAGGTTCGAGCAGCATACCTAAGAGCCCGTGAACGAAGATATGAAGCTGTATTCTAGACTGCCCAAAGTACTAATTCAATACTATGTATTAGCTGGTGTACAAAGACTTCACTAAATTCAAATTCTTCATGATCCCCATGGGCATCATGGTTTGTTTCCAAGTAAAAGCTGTTTTCAGCTGTCTCCAGTGGCATGTAAGAATTGCCTCGGTGCCTCTGCAAAATGTATCAATAAATATGAGCAGAATCCAAAAATCAAATAAATAAATTACTTGGCTTAAGGAAAAAAGAAAAGATACCTCTTCATGTCATTTCTTCAGAAGAAAAGGCTTTGGAAAAGGGCCAGCAATAGTAGCATGAGCTGGCAATAAACCAACATATATGAGGACATTCACATCTGATATATCTGATAAGTCAATAATTACAAATCAAAGGTAACGGTCAGAGCAAAGATTACCTGCACCACTTTCTGGCCAGGGAAAAGCTTTATTCTCACCCAGATCATCAGGAGGGCTTAGGAACATCATTATGTGGTATAGATCAGCTTGTGAACCAGTGCACCATTACACAATGATTGGGAGGGAGAGGTACCCAAACAAACTAGTCAGAAATATCACCTGGGAATGAATGGAACCAGAGACGATGAGTCAACTAAGCATCATTTCATTTATACCCCAAACTTTGCAAAAAAGATGTATCAGAGCTAAAACCAGTCAAAAGGTTTTAAAAGCTATGTAGCACCGACACAGACACGCGACACGCGACAAGCGACACGACACGCCTATACGTCATTTATCAAAAAATAGAAAATTCCAACACGTTATATATTAAATGTATATTTTTATATATAAATACAAAAATAAATAAATAATAATAAAGAGCATATAATTAATTTATAATAAAAATATTAATCAAACATTTGTTAATATCATTCATTGTTTTAATTTAATAGAGATTGAACGAGAAATTCAAAAATTGCAAACATGAAAGAGTAAACTTGAAGGAACATGTCATGTTTTCTTATACTTGTCGGAGATTAGTGAGATTTCTTATAGTCTTAGATAGAGTTCAGAGTTCATGATATAGACTAGCTTGGAACTTCTCTACAAAACAAGGTTCAAGAAAAATGAAAATCCAGGACAAGAACTCTCGAAGTATGATCAAAAGAAAAGAAAATCACTAAATTCGCCATGGAAAATGTGAGAAATAACTTACAAGCCAATAACATAGACCAAAGAAATAACTCACAAGCGATGCTTGCGAGAAGCGGAAAGAAACAAAAAAAATTATAATTTTAAGTATGTGGGGGCAACGGAATGACGCCGACAAGGAGATGGGCGTTACATCGTCACTCACAGAAGATCAGGACTTTTAAGTGAGAAACTTGGGAGAAAGAATTTTCTTCTTTCTCATTTATTTTTGTTATTTTCATTATTTTTTCATTTATTTACATTTTGACCCCTCAAATATTAAAATTTTTTAAAATTGACCTCGTACGTGTTGGAATCGCATGTCGGAATTTTAGACTCGCGTGTCGGAAAGAGTTGACCACGTATCGGATTTTTCGACACTTGTTGACCACGTGTCGAATACGTATCGGAGTGTCGAACACAACACGAAAGCTTTCGGAGAGTGTCAGTACTTCTTAGTTAAGAAGTAATCAAGCTTGAAGTTTGCAAATATCGAAGACTACACGAGCCTTGGGGATTTTTCTTGATCTTTTTTGGATATGGCTTCAAGTTCAACAACATAATTTGATATTGGGAAGTTTGATGGGAGCGGTAGGTTCAACCTATGGCAAGTTCGTATGTTGGCCGTTCTCATGTAGCAGGGTTTGATGAAATGTCTGTTTGGGAAAGGAAAGAAACCAGAAAGCATGTTGGATGAAATTTAAGAAAAATTGGATGAAAACGTCTTGTCTACTATTTAGTTGTGCCTTGCGAATGAAGTTCTGCAAGAGGTACTAAATTAGGAAATAGTTGCAAGTTTATGTAATAAATTGGAGAGTATTCTTTTGAAAAAATCACTCACTAATCGATTGAGACTAAAGCAACAATTCTTCACTTTCCGTATGGCCAAAGGTGCTTCTCTTAAATCTCATATATCTAAGTTTAATGCTATTATTTCTAAATTATGAAACATTATGTTAAGATTGAAGATGAGGATCATGCTCTCTCTAATTGTTAATTTCGCTACCTTTTTCTTATAAGAATTTTAGAAAGGCCATGATTGTTTGCAAAGAAACTATTGTATTGAAAATGTCAAGACTAGTCTTTTAAATAAGCAAAAACTGAATACGTAATTGACTTTTGGAGGCAATAATGATCATAAGGCTGGTTTAGTTGCTAGAAAAAGGTCTATTGAGAGAAGTAATGGTGGTAAGACCGGATCAAAATTGAAGCATAGGGATCTAACTGGCAACTATTGTAAGTCTAAGGGGCATATCAAGATAAATTGTCTAAACTTAAGGCAAAGCAATAGAAAGAAAATAATATGAATAGACAAAATCAAGGGAATGCGAATTAGAAGAACAATCGGAATTACCATATCAGGCAGAATTAGGGGATGCAAATTCCGCTCAAGCTTGGTATTGCTAAAGAAGAAAATAAAGATTGGTTATTGGTTGCAAATGATAAAAGACAAGTTCAATAATAGCTGGATTCTTGATTCAAGCTGATTGTACCACATGTGCCCTAATCATGAGTGGTTCTCCACATACAAAGAATATGATGCCGCAAGTAATTCCTATGAGAAATAACGCTAAATGCAAAGCAATTAGGGGATTGAAACTGTCAACATTAAGATGCATAATAGCATTATTCGAACTTTAGATAATGTCAGACACATTCTTGATTTAAAAACGAACATCATCTTTTTGGGTACACTTGATGTTAATGGTTGTAGGTTTATAGCCGAAGGTGAAGTTACGAAGATTACGAAAGGCTCACTTCTATTGATGAAAAAGCCAAAAATTGGCACTTTGTATTAGCTGCAATGCACTATAATTACCGATTCATCTGCAGTCTCATCTATTATGATAGAATTACATAACACTAAACTATGACATGAGATTAGGCCATATAAGTATTAAGGGAATGGAGGAGCTTAGTAAGTGAGGTCTTTTGTGTGGTTAGAAAATTAGAAAACTAGATTTCTATGAGCATTGTCTTGACAAAACAAAAAATGGTTAGTTTTAAGACAAGAATTCACACAACAAAAAGCACTCTAGATTATATTCACTCTGATCTTTGGGAGTTTGCAAAAGTTCCTGCGAAAGGCCTTGGTTCAAAGTATTTACTTCATTGATGATTTTTCAAAAAGGTTTGGGTCTATTTTCTAAAGCAGAAGAATGATGTTTTCGTTAAATTTAAACAATGGAAAACATTGATTGAGAAACAAACTAATAAGAAGTTTAAGCAATTGAGAATAGATAATGGGCTGAAATTTTGTGGGAGTGAGTTCAATGAATTCTATAAAATTGAAGGTATTGTGAGGTACCATACTATAATAACTACACTACAATAGAATGATATTGCATAATGCATAAATAGAACCTTATTAGAAAGAAATAGGTGTCTATTGTCTAACGCTAGTTTATGTAGAGTTTTATGCTGAAGCAGTCAATACAACTACTTAGTTGATAAATCATTCTCCTTGCACATATATTGAGTGCAAGACACTTAGAGAAGGCATGGTCAAGCAAACCTGCTAATAATTCTTCAGTTCGAGTATTTGAACGTCTAGTATATGCACATGTTAGTGAAGACAAACTAAAGCCTAGAGAAAAAAAAATACGTCTTTCTTGGTTATGCTTCTAGTGTAAAAAGATATAAATTTTGATGTGCTAATTCATCTAAAATTATTATCAGTAGAGATGTTACTTTTGATGAGTTTGCTATGCTTCATCTTGAAAAGAGATTTTCTATTTCTTGTGGTAACGATCCAAAAAGTGTTGCAGAGAAAGTAGAGCTTGAAGTAATTTCTTTACAACCAATTCAGTTGTCTACTGATAATATTGAGTCTGAAGAACTTGAAGAGGAATGATATTCTATTGCCAAAGATAGACCAAGGACAATGGAGTCTCCATAGAAATATGAGGTCTCAAATTTTGTTGCTTATGCTCTTTCAGTGACAAAGTTGATAGAGTATAGTGAGCCTTAAACCTACAAAGAAGCTATCTTTTCAAAAGATTCAGCAAAGTTGTTAATTGTTATGAACAAAGAGATGGGATGTCTTGAAAAGAATCAAACTTAGGAGCTTATCAAGCCAGAAAAAAAGGACAAAAAAGAAAATTGTGGGTTGTAAATGGATTTTTAAAAGAAAGGAATGTATTCCTAAAATTTAAGACATCAGGTTCAAAGATCATCTAGTTATTAAAGGCAATAGTCATATTGAGGGAGTTGATTTTAATGGTGTGTTTAAACTTCTTGTTAAACACATTTCCATTTGGGCTTTTCTTGTGTTAGTTGCTATGTATTATTTAGAGTTGAAACAATTCGACGTGAAAACAACTTTCTTGCACGGTGAACTTGAAGATAAAATCAATATGGATCAACAAGAGGGAAATTAATTTGAAGGTAAGGAAGATTATGTCTGTCTATTGAAAAAGTCTATATATGGCTTGAAGCAATTGCTTAGACAATGGTATAAAAAGTTTAATTTGTTTATGATGCAATTTGGCTATTATAGGAGCAATTATGATAGTTGTATATATCCGCGCAAACTTCCTAGTGGCTCTTTCATCTATCTATTATTATATGTTGATGACATGTTAATTGAAGCAAAAAATAAATTAGATATACAAAATTTGAAGGCACAATTGAGTGCTTAATTTAAGATGAAGGATTTAGATGTAGCGAAGAAAGTCCTAGACATGGAAATTTGGCAAGATCGAAAAAGGGGAAAATTAGGCATTAGATCATTTTTGCATGAATAATGTCAAACCAGTAAATACTCATCTTGCTGCTCATTTTAGATTATCAGCTAATTTATGTCCACAAATAGATGAGGATATAAAACGTCACATGTTCCATATTCTAGTACAATTGGTAGTTTTATGTATGTCATGATTTGTACTTGACTTGACATTTCACATGCTGTTAGCATGGTAAGTAAATATTTATCATGCCCAAGCAAAATTCATTGGCAAGCAGTGAAGTGAATTTTGAAATATTTAAAGGGTACTTTTGATTTTGGTTTAGAGTTTGGGAAAATCGGCGATACACTTGCGGGATATGTTGATTCTGATCATGCTGTGGCCTTGATAAGAGGAGATCTTTGACTAGGCACATCTTTACTATTGGAGGTTGTATAGTCAGTTGAAAAGCTACTTTACAACATACAAATGCTTTGTCTACTATAGATGCAAAGTATAAAGTTATTACAAAGGCAGTTAAAGAGGCCATATCGTTAAGAGAATTAATTGGAAAGCTCAATTTGAATCATGATGTGATCGTTGTCCATTACAATAATTAGAGTGCTATACATTTTGCTAAAGATTAGATGTATTATGAGAAGACAAAGCACATTGATATATGCTATCATTTTATTTGAGACATTTTTGCTACTGGCTATATCAAGATCTTGAAGATTGGTATAGAAAACAATCCATCTAATATGTTGATGAACCCTTTGTGCATTGCCAAATTCAAGCATTGCTTGGATTTGGTTAATGTTTGCTGCAACTAAGTTTTACTCTTTTGGGAGGAGAAGATTGTTTATTGATTGTGTAGAATTCAAGCCAAGGTGGCAATCCATTGAGTCTGTCTCGAATTCTTTATGGGCTTAGGCCAACATTAGGGCTTGGAGGCAATATAAATATAGTTTTTCCCAAGTTATTAGGTCAAGAAATGGAGACAGAAAAGTCCTAGATTTTTAGAGCCACCTTTTGTAATACTTGAATTTCCACCCCTCCCCCCCGGGGTGGTTTTTCCCACAAGGGTTTTCCAAATAAATTTGGCGTTCTTTTATTATTCTTAGTACAATTTTATTAAAGTTTCCATATCTACTATAACAAAAATGAGCATTAACCCCAGCTCACAAGAATACATCATGCTCACTGCAAGATGATTTAACCAAACAAACAGTCCTTGAGCAAATATAATTTATTAGGCAATGGAGCTTAAGGATCTTATCTCAAATTTAAGGAACCAGCCTCGCCCATGTTAATAAAGGAAAATAAAGTTTCAAAGCGTTCCCACTCACAAGAAATCTTTCTATAATTAGCAAGATGAAGGAGTTCTTCTAAAAATTTGCAGCAACTAAGATGCAAGATATAACTTGGATTTGTATATTACCTGATAAGAAAGCTGCTTTTCCCTAAATATGAACACTAGTGTTGCAAATAATAGGCATATTCCATGTCCCCAATCACCAAAGATGACAGCAAATAGAAGAGGGGAAGTAATTATTGTATATACTCCAAGATTTGCATCCTCATTTTTAGTCACCCAGCATAATCAGGAGCAGTAGTAATCTTATTAGCATGCAACTGAACTTCACAGAGCACATTAGCCTTATAGAGAGACCCGAGATTTCAACTAGCAAAACACCAACATGAGAATACCATCACACAATGCTATAAGTCAAATCACATTTTGCAACTTAAAAGATAACATAAAGAGTTAATCCCATGTAGTTCCAAGTTTATGAAAACTCACCCATATGCATTGGCAATCTCCTCAAATGCAGAAGTAAATTTGTTTGGGCAGAAGTATGTCAGTGGAAGCTCCTTCAAATGCAAAACCTGGAAAACAGCTCCAACTTGAGCCTTGGAGTCAAATGCAACTTGCTGCAATGCATTCTGAATCTGAAAAAAGTCCAAAGTTTGCCCAGCACCAATATTAGGATGATTACCTAGTTTATCACGCCACTAAATAGACATACTAGAACACCACAAGTACCTGTTTTGTCACAAATGCAGGACACAAACCTCTGGAACAAGACATTTCTTTGTCACATCAAGGCTAAGTGCGTTGAATGAGTGATAGATAGCCTTTTCCTCCCACACCTTCAGGGTTAAAAAGAAATTTTAGGCAACATACACATCTGTCTATCCTAAAGAGCAAAACATTTCTTCAAAGATGTGAAATATCTGTGCGAGTGTAAAATTGGGGAGCCAAATCAAAATGAAAAATCTTCAGTCAGTAAACTATGGCTCATGTACAACACCTACCAAGTGGCTCCACTGCTCATGTTGATTTCCAATAGTCTGCAACAAGATGCCAATACATGTCGAGAATTTATAGTGATATCAGAATCTTCGACCAACTTGCTGTGAGAGAGAAAGGAAGACACATGAATCTTGCACCAAGGTTAATACCTAGTATCAGAATCTTAGAACAGAGTTTTTAGCAGCTTAACCCAGAAACTTTTAATTTAACGGACACCAATTGCTAGAAAAGAGAAAATGAAATGAAGGAAATCAAAGTAGAGAAGAATGACATGTAGCTGTTAATGACGGAAGGCTTCTGCACCTGAGCAGCATGAGTCCTTTGGAAGGGGCTTTTGTCTGCATTGAGCAAAGGGATGATTTTATCAAATCAGCTATGGATAAATAATTATCGAAACAAGTATATATGAAAGTTCCATATACAACAATGAAAAGAGAAATCATATGACTACCCTAAGCATTGATTGTCACATTTGCCTGTCTGGCACTATCATAACCAAAAGAATCAAAGAAAATGGCCAATATATAACTCATGTAATATAAGCTTGATTTACATATCATCTAAAAAGTGAAGGGAATAATCCTCCGGCAGAATTCTCACTGCAAATGAGACTCTGTTTTCCTAAATTCAGAACCACATGATGCAAAGAACGAGGACATCATGATTAATGATTATTCGATACCCATAAAAATCATGCACTTGGAAAGGGATATATCAGAGCTCATGTGTGATATGATGCCCCTATCATCCCTGCTTCGTTTTCTCAATCACAGTGGATGATGTACCAACTTATCCAACTTCTATTTGTTCTCCTCGTTCTCCATTCTCCTTCACTTCTGAAGCAATTACCAAATACCCGTCCCTGTATGAAGTAGTGCATAATCCAGTAACGCGTCTGAAATACTGGTATTCGCATTTTACTCCAACAATTTCTCTGAGTACAGCTAGATTTCTACCAAACACGAGTATTTCCTAGAGCGGCTCAAACAAGCAGCCTCAGCGACACAAGAGGATACCGCAGCAAATGAACTAGCGATGCAATCGCAGCAAAATCAAACGCCTCGATTCGACTCCAAACAGACAATCATCAATCCCTACAACGTAATCAGCTACAGTTTCCAAACGCGTGAAACTCGCCTCCAAACCTAACACGTCCATAAACAAGAGAAGGCGACAGCGAAACCTCGCCCCATCGCGAAAGCCATCGGCAGCAAGGACAGGGGAGGAACAATCGAATCCAAACGGCGAAGCGAGATAAGAGCGAGCGAGAAATCCGAAAAGAGGACAGACAATCCAATCGGAGACGGGGAATCGAAGCAGGAGAAGGAAGAAGAAGAAGAAGAAGAGAAGTACGGACATCTTCAAAATGGAGGAGGCCGAGGTCGCCGAGGGAGGAGAAGGTGACGGTGAGCGGACTCGATGGGGATGAAGAGGCTCCGACCTGAACAGGATCCATCGGAGGTCAACATCCTCCGCCGCCGCGACTCTCTCCACCATCACCGGGCGCCAATCCTCAAGCTTTGATTCTTCTGGTTCTGGATTCCTCTCTGGATCTCGAGCGTCGCGAGGAACCGAGATGGCTTGGATTTTAGTACGGCACCGCGTTTCTTCTCTGGTTCCCTACTGAGAATTGATATCTGATTATTTTTTTCTTTTTCGTAATTTCTTCTCCCCATTTCTTTTCCACTTTTTTACGCGTGTTTCGCCCTTTGATCTTCGGAGCGGCCCGAGACCGATGAATCATTTGGCCATCAAACGGATGGGTCGGATCGAATTTGAAAACAAATAAAAAATAGTTCAAATCAAATTAACTCATTTAATCCATTTTGATTCATTTTCATGTAATATAAATTTAATAACTTATATTGACTTAATCTATAATCAAGATGTATTCGATTTGATCAACATTACTAAATATTTCTATTTTTAACCCAATTTAAGAAAATTAATATGAAGAGAGAGTAATGATAGTCATATTGGTAGGTTTGGATTAAAAAAAAATTGTGAATTTATTTAATACTCATATTATTAACGGTTTTACCATCACAAACTTATTTATTGAATATAGTCAACTCATATAACAACTTAGCACGTTAAATATGGTCACAAGGATGGTTACAAAAAAAAAAAATAGACTACATCTGTCATTACCTAATTCATCAAAAATGTTCCTTTTAAGTTTTTTTTTTTTTTTTCGAGGCATTCCAACTTTGTAAGAGAGAAAGACCTTCTTACTTCCCACCCCAACTTTATAAGAGAGCTTCTTCTTCTTTTTTTAAATCTAATAACTCATAATTAAGGCTTCGATTGTTCGACAGTAAATGAATGATTTAGAAAAAAATATTTTCTAAAAATGATTGATTATATCACTTATAAAATTAAATGAATGAAAAATATTTTCTTTATCAATGAAATTTTTAGATATAAATTATTGTCGATAATGGAAATATTTTTCATCGACTACTTATTTTAAGTGATATAAATAATTATTCTTAGAAAACTATTTTTAAAATTATTAATTTTTTTTTTCAAAATAAATGGAACATTTTATGGAGTGTTTTTTATTTGGGGGAAAATTCCATGATAAAAGGAAAGGCTTTCTTGGAAAGTATTTTCCAAAAATGCAGTTGGTTTTTCTTTATTTGGTGATATATGCTTGAAAACATTTTCGGATATTCGAACCTTATTAGAAAATAATTTCAATCTCATGATTTTATTTTTGGCAAAAAAATCGAATTTTAAGTAAATTATTTATTTTTATTTTAAAAAAAAAATTGAAGTTTTAATAATTTTTATTTTTTTCTCTTTATATTTTCTTTTCTTTTTTACAAAAATTATATTTTTAATTTTCCTTAATTTTTCTTTCTTTGCTTTTCTTTTTCCGACTTTCTTTGTCGCAACTAGCTGGCGATGGCCATAGGTGAGTGACGAGCTTGCAACTAGCTCGAGCTCACCTAGATCACTTGAGCCTTAAGCTCATTGGCTTGCATCATGGCCAGTAGCCAAGCTCATTAGCCTTCATTAACCAAAGACCTGAAAACTAGGAAGAAATTTTGAAATTTTTTTTTTCGATTCTTTCAACAATGACATTTTTATGAATTTAAGTTTTTGTAGAAAAATCTTTTTTGTTGATCAGGAAAATATTTTCCATTGATACATTTTTCCTAAACGAATTAAACAATGAAAAATGCAGAAAATATTATTCCAGAAAATATTTTTCAGGAAACAAATGCTTAGATAAAGTTTTTTTCGCAGATATGTAGTCACAGGACATAATTTTGCTTCCACATTATGGAAGAATAAATGGAAATGTGCAAAAGAGAGAAAAATAAATTGACTGGAACTACGAAATGATTTCCGAGGATTCTTAGAGATTTCGACGCCACCTTCGCTTGTGAAAGACGTGTCTAATGCTAACTTGAATCCAGGCGATTGAAGTCGGTGGATCCATGTGCTTGCACAACGTACGGACCCGCGTTTTCAGATAGGGGAGACGAGGAAAGAAAAACAGATGAGTTATCAGACATCTACAGCCTTGTGATCTGCTGGACCAGCTTGCATTATCAAATGCCGTAACTCCACGTGCTTGACTTAATGGCGGTGATTATGGGAGTCGAAGGGGCGATTTCGAGGGTTCTTCGTGGCGTAGAATCCGATACCTGCAGCCTGTCAGGCAGCCTGTCCATGTATGATGGTTACAGTTTTCATTGGTTTTCAGCTGAATTTTCTTACTAGTTTCCCCAAGCAACTACGCAGCACTGAGTTATAGGTTAGCAGAAATCTATTATTTTTCGTCCAGAAACACCGTGTTTCTTGTACTGGAAAATTTCGATAAAAAAAGAATGATTGGCCACTCTTTTTTTCTTTTTAATAACTTGTTGATAACTCAGATCATGGCGGTCATCTCGGCGAGACGCTCCACTCGTTGAAGTGCCGTGTCGTGTCGACAGTTGGTTTCGCGACGAAGGATCCGCGCGTTGCGTAAAGGAGAGAAGCGGGCGAGGCGGAAACAAGGAGGAAGAAGAGATTCCATGGGTCAAGAGTTGACCAGAAGCATCACTCGGTTCGGCCACGAAATGCATGCATACACATGGAAAACAGAGCTCCTTTTGCATGCCAGTTGCCATTTTCTTTTTCTTCTTCTCGTAACTGGATCTCGATCTCATTACCTTTCTTTCCTTCATTAACACCATGAACACTCTCTTAATCCTATCACGAACTTATCGCCATCGACTTCATATCATGAAACGATAATTATTCTGGAATTACATATGATATATATACTTTTTTTTGCAAGAGAAATTTTCTTTTGCTCAAACGATGTCACGACAATTTTCCTTTAGTTCAATACCACGAGTAAATCTTGTCGAATGAAGGTGGCTCTTTCTGGGTGTAAAGAGTTGTACTCTATGTATGTAGATGAAAGACAATTCTATGATGTTGGCATTTCTGAAAAGAAGCATTTTCACAATCATTAATTTCTTTTAAATAATCAATAACAACATAGTGACGTATGCATAAATATTTTCATTGAAAAACTTAGAATATATAAATTTTTAAATCCAAACACACACAACTGTGAAACAGAGATTATGGATTGTTATACATGAAATCATAATAAATTTTGTAGAGAACGAAATGAAATATCGGTAAAATATGAATTCAAGATATATTTCCGGAGGACAATTTTGGTGACTTTGGTCTCTTTTTAATAATAACATGGTTGATGAGGAAACCAAACCGGAACTCCGGTCACTACTACGTTGCTAGCCACCTTTCTTTCACCCATCGGAACTCCCAACTCCGGCTGCGGGCCTGGCATCACGCATGCCGGAGCTGTCGATTTCACCGAAATATTGATAATACCATTACGTATTCCATAATTATCCCTCAACCTATAACTCAAAAAATGTAGATAATTAGCGGGCGTAAGGCCGCCGAGAATTTCCGAAACCGGTATCCTCACTCCACCGACGAGCTTATGATCACGCCATGACGATCGCTTGCAATGGACTTCCACGGTAATAAACTCCCCATGCAATGGCACGTCCAGGGTGAGCTTCTTGTTCCACCTAGGGTTTGTTCCGTCCTCCGCTGCCGGTTCCGTCATGCAGGGGTCAGCAGAATCTGCTCGGACCACCACGATGGCGTTCTTCAAGGGCTTTTTATGGAATCGTAGGTCTTCGCCGGATATTGCAGTGATTTCTAAACGTTGCTTCATTTTCTCTCTTCCTCGCAACGTGACGTCACTCAAGATTCAAAAGTACGTGAAGATCAAAACGTGGGATGTGAAGATTAGAAAGAGGGATTGTTGTTGGTGCAAGACGATAGCATGAGCGACCGTTTATATAACGTGAGCGCTCTGTTGAGAGGAAACAGACGTGAAATGGTGATGAAGGAGGTGAGTTGCTTCTCTTTTATGGTCCCGTTCGTGGTTTCGACCGAGTTGACACGGTCCAACGAGGATCGATCGTGTCGACCGTTGACTTTTCTGTGTGTGGGAGCGGAGGCAAAGAAAGAAGACTTTGATTGGTCTTAGTTTGCGGATCCTTGTTTATCGCGAGGATGATGACGCGGGCGCGCTTTTCTATGCATTGCGTGTGTTTTGGGTGTTCAACATTATTCTAAAATCAGGCATTTACCATTTCAAAATCCATGCATTTACCCTATTAAATAAATGGAAAACAAATAGCAAAGGGGGTCGCCATGAACTTTCATGATAGCTTGGTCCTTTTTAGATATTTAATCACCTGGGGAATTCCAACAAGCAAAAGGGTGTTTTCTGTGTCCGAAGCAACCGAGGCAAGAGCCCGGATAAAACCCAGCAAAGAAAAGACCAGAAGAGAAGACAAAAAATTGGATATATATATATCTAGGAGATTTTCCATATCTCTTTGATTGTGCATATCCTTAATTAATATGTTACCTTAGATGTTCATATAATAAAATTCACAAATAAGCTTATATCAAAATATAGAGAAATTACATAAATTTTTCTTTCGCTTTATGCTTATCTAATCGTACCAAATTATGGTACAACTATTTCGTAACACCAGAAGGTGAGTCATTGATTTCTAGATGGTCTGACATTCACACTCAAGGGGATTTCCCACCTAATATTAAAACGTAAAAAATGAGAAACGAAGCAAACGGAAGGTCTAGAAAGATTCAGATAGGACATCTTATATTTTCCCGTGCTATGTTGAAAGATGTGGCATTACTGTCAGGCTTATCCAAAAATTAAACCGTAAAATAAAAACAACGATGTTTGATATCAATTTAATGAACCAATTCTTAGGATACCATGCTCACTCTCACCGAAAACATGTTTTTCTATACTAGATGTTCTAGCATCCTATCACAAACACAACATAAATTAGTTAATGGAAATTTTGTGTTGCGGGAGAAACTTTTTAAACTTCCTTCTTAACACAATAAAGTCAGGTACGTGAGAAAATAGAATCCACAGAAATATAGTTCCATAAAAAAATTAAGTTGTCAACTAATACGCTATACTATTAACACAACCGTTAGATGATTTCAATTCAAGCTTTGTGAGAATTGGGCCGTCTGATATACGGTATCAAAAGACACGTTGTGAGTTCAAAGCTTAACATTTCTACTTATCTTTAATCTGTCCATTATACCCATTGTCTGTTTAGTGCAGTTATAATACATCTGTATCATGCTCTCGAGGACAAACTTACGGGCGAGATAAAGTATTAAGAAATACGCTAAAAACATATTATCAGCTCATTTTCTTGAAATTCCTGACATATGGCTTCTCTCTTTCGATGTACTTGTTTAGAAAACACTAAAGAATTCATGGAATTGCTCGGTCTCAAGGAACGTGTATAACTGTATTTATGAACACGGAACCATGAGGGTCAACGTTGGTCCGTTTTGGTGTAACTTTCTACCAAATTGACTCTCGGAGGGGCATCCAGTGATTTCAAAATTGTTGACATCGCATTGCTTCTAGTGGTTGAAATTAGAAATTGGAGAATTTTCGGCGAAAATGTTTTATTGAGTGTGGGTGTCGGGTAAATTCCGAAGCCCGTTCGAGACGACAGCGCAAGCACATGGATAAAGTCGGTTGACCCGAAGAAATTTTTGTACATGCTCGAAGAGCATTTAAGTAATATTTCCCCTTTAATGTTTTTAACGTGTCTCCTAGTGCTTGTTCGTGTTCTTACCTGCAAGTTTCCGTGCACGACAGAGCATACTTTTGTCTTCTTGACACAGGACTTAGCGCTCCTATTGGATTTTAGAATGCCGTCGATCAAGGGTATAACCCACCCTTTATGTTATTGTAAATTTGAGTTGGGGTTTTAAACGATTTAGTTTATAATTGACTTGCTTTCTCATGCGTTGCTAGCAAACGTAGTCCATCAAACAAACAATCTTGCTTGTGGTTGGTCCTTCGTGGTAAATGAACCACTCAAAGGCAGTTAATTAGGTATATCTTACCAACTATTTTACTGTATATTGACATTGATGTTATAAATTTTCCACATACAATTTTGAGATTTTTTCTTCACACGTCACTAGCACACTTTTTTTTTTTGAGATTGGAGGAACTGCCTCACAGCGAGTGCTCGGCGTAAAACCCCAGGGAGCACTGGCACGAGGACCTACCTCCCATGGTGCTCTGCTTAAGTCGCGCTAATACGCATGTGGTGACTCGAACCTCAAGTAGCACACTTAGGCCCTGTTTGGTTCAGCATTCCTAAGGGGTTTTCAGCCCCAAAAGCCGCTTGGGAAAAAATTTAGGTGTTTTATAAAGCATTTGGAGGTGTCCTTGGCCAAATGTTGGCCTTTGAAATGCAAGTCCACCTCTACTATTCATCCGTTGACTTCTTTTTTTCTTTTTTAAAACCGATTATCTTCCTCACACCCCAACCACCGTTGATCGGTGACGGAATTTCATCGGATTCTTTTTTTAAATAATAAAAACCCTTTGCAAATGTTGGGTTCACCTTTTTTTTTTTTTTTTTTTTTGTCTTTTTTATCTTTTGACAATCAATAGCCTAACTTTTTATCAATACACTAGAATGATCATTAATTAACAAAATGATTAATACTACAATAATTTAAAAAAATTATTCAAAGTTGAAAACAAACCTAAAAGAACCCTAGGCCAAAAGTTGAGCTTTGCATCTAATCTATAATCAAATTCTTTTAATATAATTTTAAATAAATTTACTAATATATATATTTTACATTACTCTCAACATGAAAATATAAAAGGTTATATAGTCATTGTTTCTTTTTTGCAATTTTAAAAATACTAAAACTAAAAAACTTAATTTGGTCACACTAAAGAGTTTTTTCAAATATATGTTTACCAAACAGTCTTGCATTTCGGAAAATCCCTTTACCTCAAAGGTATTTGCATTCTCCCAATGGCATTTTCCCAAAGCCGAACCAAACGGGCCCTTAATGTGCATTCATTCTCATCTACTACCAATGTATATTTACATTTTTTAATTGCACCTTGCATTTATCAACTCTTATACCAAATTGCAAGATTTTTCAACTTTATCCTGGTTAGTTTATCAACTATAGTTTTCGGATACCAACTTTGATTTTAGTTAGTTACCAATGTCCATTTGCTTTTCCTAGTCTACTTACTTCTTTATGGGGCTACTTAGTTAAGAGGAAAAATTTGGTAAATTACTTTGATAAAGATTGGTAATTTAATATGATAATTGCTAAATTTTAGGCGTTGGCCAAAAAATGAAGTTAAAAGTTGGTATGAGATAAAAAGAGAAGTTGTTAGTTTTAGAAAGCCTATCAAATGTCGGTAAGTAACATAAATAGGAGTTAGTGACTCAAAATTTATCGGTTCCTAATCGTAGAAATGATTGGTAAGTAAGGCTCTCTTTGTTTCGCCAATTTAACTCGTCGGTAAGAAAGATAAATAAAAAATGATAAACGATGAGAGAAGTTGGCCAATCCTAGAAAAGTTTGTAATCATTCTAATTGAGGCTAATAATTTCTGAATATAGTTGATAAATTTAATTAAAAAGTTGTTCAGCAAAGCAAATAAAGGTGGAGACTCAATAAAAGTTGCTAACTTTTAAAAAGATAAACTTTTAAAAGCAACTCTTAAGAGTCAAGAGTCAAGAGTCGTTTACCTGAAATTAGTTCGTAATTTAATTAGGGAATAGTTGGTAAGTCACTCAAATAAAGGCTGGTCATATAATGCTTGGTTAATTAAAGACATTATTAATAAAAAGGTAGATAAAGAGAGTCTTTTATTCTAAGATGAGAAAAGCTGGTAATATAAAAAAGCAACAAATAAATATTAGTAACTAAATCAAATAGAAGTTGGTAGTGCAAAACTAATTAGTAACTTTAGGGCCTGTTTGGTAACCATCCAAACAAAGGCCATTCCGATTTTTGTTCCCGAGAATCGCCTTGGGACGAGAATCGCGTTTGGTAAAAATTTTGTTCCCGAACAAATTTGTTCCCGAAATCGGTTTGGGACGAGAATCAAAATAAAAAAGTTGATTCTTGTTCCGGAACAAAATTGAGAATCAAAATTATTCTTCTTCTCTTTTCTTCTTCTTCATCGACCGCCATCTTGCGACCGCCGCCCGCCGCCGTTCGCCGCCGCCGGTCGCCGGAGGCTCTCGTTTGGCCTGAAAAAAATAAAAAAAATAAAAAACTAAAAAGAAGAATAGGAGGAAAAATAAAATAATAAAATAATAAAAAAGAAAAAAAGAAAACTAAAAAATTAAAAAAAGGAAAAAGAAAAAAAAAAAAAAAAAAAGGAAACAAAGAAAGAAGAATAGGAGAAAAATAAAAAATTAATAAAATAATAAAATAAAGAAAAAAAGAAAATTAAAAAATTAAAAAAGGAAAAAAAGAAAAGAAAAGAAAAGGAAAAAGAAAAAAAGGAAAAAAAGGAAAAAAAGAAAGAAGAATAGGAGAAAAAAATAAAATAAAATAAAAATAATAATTAAAAAAAGAAAAATTAAAAATAAAAAGAAAAAAATTAAAATTAAAAAGAAAAAAATTAAAATTAAAAAATTAAAAAAAGAAAATAAAAAGAAAATAAAGGAAAAAGGAAAAAGGAAAAAAAAAAAAAAAGGAAAAAATTATTTAAAAATTAAAATAAATTGTTTTGGAACAGAATCAATAAACACGTTACCAAACGCAATTCTATTCCGTAATCAAAAAAATTGTACGCTTACCAAACACGTTTTTTTACTCGAATCGCTTCCTAACATAATAAAAAATAATCATTTCGATCGTAATTTGTTCCCTAACGAATCGTTGCCAAACGCGCCCTTAAACAGAGGAAAGTTGGTAATCATTCCGATTAAGGTTTGTAATTTCTAAAAAGAGTCAATAAATTTAGTTAGTTTTAGACAAGGCAAATAAAAGTTGGTAACTCAAAGCGAAGTTGGAAATATTTTTGAAAAAAAAAAAAAGACAAATGAAGTTGGTAATTAACTCCAACAAGAGTTATTAAATCAAGTTAGTTTGTGACCTAACGAGATAAAAGCTAATAAATCATTAAAAAATGTTGGTAAATATGAACAGAAGTTGATATGTGAAAAAGAAACCGAACAAACGTTGGCAAATTTAAACAAGAATTAGTAATCCAAAATTAATTGATAATCACTCGGATAATTTTGCTACAAAGATATTCAAAAACTAGTAAATCCATATCAAAGATGATGAAGAATGTGTTCGGAAGACAGACAAATAATATAATTTATTATTTATCCCATTGACAGACTAGATATGTGGCGCTTAAAAAAATATCTAGGGATGTCCGTCGCTGATTCGTTGTTCCATAGATTGAATTATAAAAGGGAAAGGTCGTCGCTTCGGGGGCAAACGGAAACTTCTCTTTAAGTCGTCCGAGCGGGTGTTGGGACATTACACGGCAATGATGTCTCATGAAAGCCCGTGCGACTCTGCATATATTATTAGCAGCGTCTTCCGGACGAACCGGTGGATCTTTATGGTGTTGTCATATAATTGCCGAGAAGACCAGACATATCGAAAGGGAACTAATAAAGAACGACCGACTTTGAGTCAACCGGCCGGTGCGTCGCTTTTGATGTGCCCCAAAAAATATGTGGGGATCATCTCACCATCGTCACGTCATTGTACAATGTCCTTCTTGAAGTTCTAACGCATCGCATGATGAATTTCGTCGATACAATCTCCAACAATGAATGTGTAGTCAGAGAAAGACTAAGCAATGGACGCAAGGGGCCGCAACCCACGTTAACATTAACATCTTCGTGTTGCGAGACTTTGTGTGACTATGGGATAAGTACCGGAAAAATCCTAAATATATTACATCGATACTAATTTAGTTTTAAACCATTCAATTAAATTAATTTACTTCTAAATTTTGTCACTATCAATTTAATCAATCTGGCCAATTTAGGCTAGAAATTATTGACATGGATGCTACCATTTTATATGATATGATTGGCGTTGACGTGAACATTTTTAATAATTTTTTGGATCTTTTTTTTTTTTTTTTTTTGTTTCCCTTTACTTTTTGCCGATGGCCCTTCGAGGGTAAGTGCCGGGCATCTAGGCGGGCACCCCTCGCTAGATCTGATGAGGCCGACCCTTGCCTAAGCCAGGGGACCCTTGCTGCGCTTTGCTTGAGTGAGGATGTGCCTCACTGGCCTCGCCTAGGTTATGGCGAGGCTTGACAAGCCTCGCACTAGATTGGGCGAGGGTCAGTCTTGCATGAGGAGGCCGACCCTTACCAATCGAGGCTTGTTGGACCTCGACCTCAACTAGGCGAGGCTAACCCTCACCAGCCACCGCTTGTGACCATGGTTGGCAAGGGCCATCAACAAAAGGAAAAGGAAAAGGTAAAGAAAAGGGGAAAAAATAATCAAAAAATTCATTAAAAAAATTCAAAAAATTCAAAAAAATTATTGAAAATGTTTACGTCAATGCTGACCGTTCTATATGCCATGTAGGACGGTTGGTCATGTAGGATGGTCGGTATTCATGTCAATAATTTTCAGTCTAAATTGACCGAGTGAATTGAATTAGTACCAATGTAAACATGTTTTAACTAAATTGGAATAATCGACACAAAAATATAATCGCTGGGTAGTTATGTTTATTGCCACTATTTTAGGATTTTATAACTTTTTGTGGGTATATTTTGTTGTAATTTCTTGTAACCACAAATAGGATTAAATAGTTATTTGTTATGGAGATAGAATTATGAAGTTATCCTTTAAAATTCAATAAACACTCGTAACCGTTAATTGTGGCAGATAAATAGCCACATTGTACTATTTGTAAAGGATCTTTAATCAATAAAAAGAACTCAACGTTCTCGTAAATTTATCTTTATCTTTACTTTCCTGCAATTTAAATGCTTAACTGCAATTACTTTTAGTTTTCGTATCTTTAACTTTCTTATCAAATCGAAATCGGTGAAGGACTTTTCGCAAACTTTGTCAATTCATATCGCTCCATCCATTTTCTTGAAAGATATTTCATTGACACTTTTCAGTGAAACAAACTATAAACATATCGTATTATAACTGTCTCATGAAGGAAAGAATATTTGAATGAACATGGACCACTGAATACATATAATTAGAACCATTAATATTTGTGAGATCCATTTCGATTTTTTGTTAGACCCATATGATCAACGGCTTTGGTTGATCCAATCTATGTAGACAACGGTTTGGAGATAGATCTCACCTCCCTCGACGTGCCCTCATTTATATGGTATGTTCTCAACTTCCATGCTTCGAAGCTAATTTAAAAGTAGCTTCCTCTATATTGGTTTCAAAATTAGTCCAGAGCTTTTTGCCTTTTGTTATACGCAAGTAGATGCTCTCTCTATAATGGTTATGAAGCACAACTGCATAGCCAAGATGCTCTCTCTGTAATGGTTATGAAGAACGATTGCATAGCCAAGAGCCAAGATGAAGAAATTAAACAAGAAGACACGATTTAATGAGGTTCAACAATGTGCCTACATCCTCGGGTAATCCTCTCTCAAGTTTTCTTTTTGTCACATCATCTTTGAGAGAGGGACTGACATTTTATTGATGAAGTACAAGAAAGGAAGACAATGAGAAAATAAGGCAATTCCCAAAATTACATAAATCAAACAAATCTAAATAATTTCTTCCCAAATAGAAGGGCTAGCACCAATCACACCAACACTCCCCCTCAAGTTGGACTGAAGATATCATCGGAGGTCAACTTGCTCACTATCTCTTGAAATGGCCCCTTAGGAAGAGCTTTGGTGAACACATCCGCCAATTGTTCTCCACTTCGGATATAAGTTGTCTCAACGGTTTTGTCTTGAACCTTTTCTTGTAAGAAATGACAGTCCACCTCAATGTGTTTAGTCCTTTCATGAAACACAGGGTTCGAGGTGATGTGAGTAGTAGCTTGGTTGTCACAAAATAATTTCGTAGGTGAATCTAAAGGCCTACAA
Source organism: Eucalyptus sp. ANBG9806169 (assembly GCA_014182395.1). Lineage (NCBI taxonomy): Eukaryota > Viridiplantae > Streptophyta > Magnoliopsida > Myrtales > Myrtaceae > Eucalyptus > Eucalyptus sp. ANBG9806169. Next base: position 6,057,431 of record CM024574.1, read on the forward strand.
CCCAATTCCTGAAGTAGCAATTGTAGCCAAACGATTTCACTAGTAGCAGATGCCATTGCCCGATCTTCTACTTTAGCACTTGACCGGGCAACCACGGATTGTTTCTTACTTTTCCATGTGACAACGTTACCTCCTACGAACATACAAAAATCCAGAGGTGGACTTTCGGTCATGAGGGCCTCCAGCCCAGTCTGCATCCGTATATCCAACTATTTCTGTATGACCATTGTTCTTCATCAATAAACCTCTCCCTGGTGTGGCCTTTGTGTACCTTAGTAGATAATCAACTAAACACATATGTCATTGTGTAGGACTTTGCATGAATTGAGTCACGAAACTAACGTCATAAGTAATATTATGTCTAGTTATTAAGTAGATTAGTCTGCCGACAAAACACTGAAATCGACCCACATCTTGCAAAGGAAAGTCATATGAAACCATTTTCTTTCTATAGTCCGTAGGAACACTAGCTAGTTTTGCACCTTTCTTGCCAGTCTCCTTCAATAGATCCAAAACATATTTCTGCTATGAAAGGAACAAGCCTTTGCTTGAATTTGCCACCTTAATACCCGAGAAGTATTTCAGCTGTCCAAGATCTTTAAAATCGAACTCCTGGCGCAACTGAGTTTTGAGCGCATCAATCCCTAACTGATTACTCCCAATGATGACAATATCATCGACATATACAAGTAGTACCACAAGACCATTTTCATCAGCCTTGGTAAATATAGAGGAATCTGCTACTCCTTGGTTATATCCAAACTTAAGAAGAGAGGTGCTAAGTTTTCCATACCTAGCTCGGGGAGACTGTTTGAGTCCATATATAGACTTCTTGAGTCTACACACCATCCCTTCTTCTCTTTGTAAGCAGTGCCTGGGTGGAAGATCCATGTAAACCTCCTCTTCAAGATCACCATGAAGGAATGCATTCTTCATGTCCATTTGAAATAGAGGCCACCTGCAATTGACTGCAACTGACATAAGAACCCTGACAATATTAATTTTTACAACAGGAGCAAAGGTTTCCTTGTAGTCAATACCATAAGTCTGGGTGTATCCCTTAGCTACCAACTTGGCTTTATACCTCTCTATTGAGCCATCACTATTATATTTAACTTTATAAATCCAGCGACACCCAACAGTGCGCTTTTCTTTTCATCAGGCAAGTGAACTACATCCCAAGTATTATTCCTATCAAGTGCTTGTAGCTCATCTTTCATGGCTTCAGCCCATATAGGCCACTTGCTAGCTTCCTCAAAACTGTTAGGTTCTGTGATCTCTTCAAGAATAGATAAAAAACCAATAAAACTAGAAGATAATTTCTCATAGCTAATGTGATTCTGGATAGGATACTGTACCGTGTGTTCAGTGGTGAAGTCCCGAAGTCGTATTGAGGGTCTAGACACACGGGTATATCTCCAAACAGGAACTAGAGTTGTAGGAATAGGTTCGGAAGCAATGGGAATCAATTCAGTAGTTGTCCGATCCGAAGCTATCCTTGGTGTGGGCATTGATTCAGGGCTATCATTGCTGATTATTTCTTCAGTCTCATCTATTCCTTTGGGGTCATTCCGTGGGTTACTTTCAATTCTAGGGCCGTTGTTCAACTCATTCACCATAGGAATAGGAGCTAATTCAATTGTCAACTCATTGTACTGCCCCTAAATTGGACTCATGGAATGAAAAAAACATAGTAGATTCATCAAATGTAACATCACGCGATATATACATCCACCTAGTGGTTGGATCAAAGCACTTGTATCCCTTTTTTTTGTTGATGAATAGCCCATGAACACATACTTCTTAGCGCGAGGGTCAAGCGTACCACTACTTCGAGAGTGCACATAACACACACACCCAAAAGCTCTTAAATGCAAGATAGTAAGTTTGTGCCCGTAAAGAATTTTCATAGGCATCTTGTAACCTAAAACATGACTAGGAAGTCGATTAATAAGATAACAGCTAGTTAAAACAGCATCGCTCCAATAAGTCTTCGGCATGCCTCTAGAAAATAATAATGCTCAAGTCACCTCAAGAAGGTGCGGATTCTTTCGTTCGGCCACCCCATTTTGTTGAGGTGTATCTACACATGAAGTTTGATTAATAATGCCCAAGCTGCTCAAATAAGATTAAGAGGTCTGATTGGAATATTCTGTACCATTATCAATGCGTAAGACCTTTATGCTTGTTTTGAATTGATTCCTGAATCATGCTACAAAATTCTTGAAAAATAGTGACTACATCACTTTTAGCTTTGAGAAGGTATAGCCAAGTAGCTTGTGATTTGTCATCAATAAAAGAAACAAAATACTTAAAACCATCTCTTGAATCAATTGGAGCACTCCAAACATTTGAATGTACTAGATCAAATACCTCATAAGCTAAACTAGAGCCTTGAGGACAAGGTAATCTGTGTTGTTTAGCATAATGACAAGAGTCACAAGTATTGCAATTATGAAATAAAGTTCTATCAATAGCTTGCAACACATGGTCATAAGGATGACCCATGCGCATGTGCCATAGTCTTGAAGCCTCCATCACATTCTTCCTTGCCACCAAGGCATTCATATGATAGTCAAGGACGTACAGGCCATTTTGCAACCGTCCTTCACCAATCGTCTTCTTGGTACTACAATCCTAAAATAGCACCTTTGAAGGAGATAAGATAACATTGCAATTTAATTCTTTAGTGCACTTGCTCATAGAAAGTAAATTAGAAGATAAATCGGGCACAACCAAAACATTAGATTTTTGTGAGAACAACTTAAGCTGCCCTGCTCCTTGTGTTGGAACTTGCACTCTGTTAGCCACAGTAATGGGTGGATATGAGGCACTTGAGGAGACATTAAAAAGTAAATCTATAGAGCTGCACATGTGATCGGTAGCTCTCGAATCTATGACGAATTGAGTACTAGATTGGGTTAAAAGAGCAGTATCCAATGTCTCAACCATGTTGGCCAAATCTGATGAAAGACCCGAAGATCCCGAACCAATCACGCCTTGCCCTTGCATTTGAAGCAGTTGTTGAAACTGTTGTGCCAAGGACTCCAATTTTGACTTTGTTGGAACAATAAGTTCTACTTCTTGAACCTTATCTTTGTTGGCACGCAGATGAGGATGGAGTAACCAACGCCTGTCTTTGGAGTGACCATCTCTATCACAATGGTCACAATGAAATAGAACGGGCCTTTTATTTTTTCCCTTTGCCAATCTTGCCACAGGTTCACCACGTTGGTTGTTCATTAGAGCCTTATGAGCTAAACTTTTAGAGATTGGTTTATCAAGACTAGGTGAGACACTCATCACTCGACGCCTCTGTCTCTTCTCCTTGAATCAAGCCACAGGCTTCATCAAGCGTAGGCAATTTTGGAGTCATCAGTATTTGTCTTCTCACGTCTTCATACTCAGCCCAATGCTGGCCAATAACTGGAAGTTCATCCCACCTTGCTCTTCCCGTCGAATGTAATTAGCCACATTTTGGGTTGCTGGCCTATACAGACGAAGTTCATCCCACATTCTCTTCATATTTCCAAGATGGTTGGAGAAGGATTGAGAGGGTTCTTGCTTAGAGTTAATAATCTCTTGCTGCAATTCGAATACTAGAGATGCATTCTGAGCTTGTCCATACATATTATTCAATGATTCCCACAGGATTCGAGCTGTAGGGGAATATGCGAAAATCTCATACACTTGAGATTCCATAGAGTTAAAAATCCAAGACATAACCAAACTGTCGTTGGGTTGCCATTCATCAAATTTCGCATCCCTCTCAGGATGCGCTTTTATTTGGCCATTGATATGACCAAGCTATGATTTGCCCCCAAGGGCCACAGTAATAGCACGAGACCATGGAAGAAAGTTCTTCTCATTCAACAATATGTTGGTGAGTCGTTGATCGGTGGTAGTGGAGCCGGGTTCGGGATTGGCTGAACTCGAATCAGTCATGATTTGAACAATAACCGTGTATACACCAAGAAGAAAGACACGGATGGATCAAATGCATAAACAGGTATGTACTTGCTCTGATACCATGAATAAATTAAACAAGAAGACACAATTTAACAAGGTTCAGCAATGTGCCTACGTCCTCAGGTAATCCTCTCTCAAAGTTTTCTTTTTGTCATATCTTCTTTGAGAGAGGAACTGCCATTTTATTGATGAAGTATAGGAAAGGAAGACAATGGGAAAATAAGGCAATTTCCAAAATTACAGAAATCAATAAATCTATATAATTTCTTCCCAAATCAAACAAAATCTAAATAATTTCTTCCCAATAGAAGGGCTAGCACCAATCACGCCAACGCAAGAGGAACCGGAAGAGAGAATACAAAGAATGTCGCGTTTTCAATTAATAGGAACCAGAAGAGAAAATACAAAGAATGTCGCGTTTTCAATTACGCGTACTGTGTTTACAATGTTGTGTTAGCACTAGAAAAAATAGTCTAAAAGAAAAGGTCAACTTGGTTTGATCAGCTCTGGCTCTAACATGTACACGGCTGCGCGTACCTAATTGGGACTCCAATCACCAAGCCACCGGCCACCATCATCTTCCTCTGATGACCGACCGGCACTCCAATCGGTGGACGGGGAACCTCATATTTGTGTGCCGGCGCCGGCCCGGACATTTTCGCCGAAATGTTAATGATGCCATCCGTCTGCACACCATTGGAATCCCTCAACCTATAACTGAGAAAATGGACGTGGCCCTCTGGTGTGCCAGGCTCACCGGCGAGATCCGAAACCGGTACCATCGCTCCGCCGACGATTTTGTAGCTCCCCGACGAGCTCCTGCACTTCACTTCCAATGTAATGAAGCCCGCATGCAGCGGCAAGTCAACGGCCAGTTTCTCGTTCCACTGAGGGTTTGTTCCTTTGTCCGGCGCCGGTTTGGTCGAGCATTCGTGGCCGGTCTCCACTCGGACCGCCACGACCGCGTTCTTCACGGGCTTCTTGTTGAGCCGTAGATTCTCTCCGGATATCAGGGTGATTTCCAAGGCTCGCTTCATCCTTCTTTTTTTCCTTTTCTGGGTCGAAGATCGCCGCTCGGAAAGCTTGAAGTTTGGGATTTGAAGAAGTGGAGTAGATGAATGTGATGAGAAGTTTTGAGATGAAGAAGACTGTGAAGAGGAAAGAGGGTGTGTTGTCTGACTATATAGAGGGGGCTGTGTTGTGGAGGAAGGGAGAGAGAAAGAAGGTAGAAGGAGGTGGGTGGTTTCTGACCATTCCTCTTTTTCCGTATTGACCGGGAGTTGCGCGGTGCTATTGGTTGACGTACGAGATGGGCCGCGAAGGTCAAGAGACGTGTTTCTTTTGCGAGTCTATTATATATATTTGCGCACAGATTATTGTCAGACGTAATTCCATTTTAGGAAACAAAGCCAATTTTCTGTTCTTTAGTAGGGTTATGTGATGCGCGTGAAGACTGCAAACGGAAACATTCAATTATGGCGTGTATTCGGTGGTCCCGGAAGCTTCCGGATGACCGGGTACAAAATTTGTTTGGAGGTAAAGTGGCAATTGCATAATTCCATCTTGGGCTGCTGAGAAAGAACCCGCTCAACAACTCTTATGAAATTTCGACCAAAAGACCTCCATGATGTTTCTGTCCTTTTGAAGCGTGTAAGAGGAAAAATTGATTCAATGCCGATCCTCAAAGAGGATTAGCTTACGATCAAGATTGTTTGTCATTTACTTTCTTGTTAATTCATGAACACCAACAAATAAAGGAGAAGAAAATACAATATCATCAGTTAGAATTTAATGATGGCCCGTTTTTATGTTTAAAACCATCCCCTCTATATATAATCACTTCAGAAAATGTGGGAAAATTGTCCAAAAAGCGTAAATCTATTTTATTGGAAAAAGTCTAAATATTTTTAATTTAGCTAATTTAGTCTTAAACTTTTTAATAATTTTCTAATGTAATCCTTTTAGCTAATTTTGAACGGAAATAGTTAGCATGGAAATCTAGAAAATTTTTACATTAATTTTCAGTTTTTTTCTAACGTTATTCTTTAAAAAAATTAAGGGGAACATGGCTAGCGATTAACTAGGTGCCGTCCATAGGAGAGTCATGATGCCCTAGCTTCCCATTGCACGAGGTGAGGCAGGGTAAGAGGCCTCAGTGCCCTTCCCTAGTGGCCAATGAAGGCTTGTAGGCCCTCATCGGCTTTCGCTGAGGCCCTAATAACCCCCATTGACCCTTTCGGAAAAAAATGAATAGTGAAAAAATTAAATAAAATCGAAAAAAAAATTACAAAAATTACAAAAATTGCCACATTTGCATCAATTGTGTCATGTCGGCGATTTTCAATTATTTTTGACAGGAAAATTTACAATTAGAACTAAATTGGCCAAATTGAATAATTTAGAACTGTATAGACTAATATATGTTAAGTTTAGGATATATTGAATAATTATTCAAAAAAAAAAAGAGACATCATATTTAAGTGAAAGTCACGCGAAGGAGAAGTTTGTCGGTCTAATATCACTATATCATGAGAAATATCCAGGAATATACAAGTGAGATGATGCGTTTCTGCGTATGAAGACCGTTGGGCTGCGGTCAACTCATCTGAAAAAAAGAAAAGAAAAGAAAAGAAAATTCCCCCCCACCATACGTCCAACACCTCAATCAGTTGGTCTATTTGCACCAGCTAATTTTCAATTTATAAATTACTGGCCATGTGCGCCGGCAGGTGTCTTGTCACTGTCCTCATGCGGCGCTACCTCATGACATTTGGTATTGTCTAACCTTACAAAACGCGCCAACAGAGAACACCTGGGCTGTGATCTGACCTTACATATGTAAGCATCTCAAAAATTTCGAACCCCGTGAAGCCGAGTGTAACACTGGTTTCCGTGATGAAGTTTCATTAAAAGCGAAATAGATAATTCGAGCCGCTGAAGGAGGAGCGCTGGGATCGCCACGTGTAAATGCGCGGAGCGGATGAAACCCGTGTGCAACGCGGACGTGCTGACTTTGGGGATTTTTTTAATGTTGAGTCCTCCATATATCATCCACATCTTTCGTCGGTCATGGTCGGGAAACTTTGTGGAACAGAAAAAAAAAGAAAAAAAAGTCCGGAAATTTCTTTGTAAAAAATAAAATAAAATAAAATAAAGTCCGGAAGCTTCACGTGTGTTTCAGGCCTAGTTTTCTAAAAAAAATTCAATTTTAACTCCACCCTTAATTCCGCCCCGAACTTCTTTTTTGCCTAAAAAGGATTGCCGATTTTTATTCTAATCCCTAAATCTTTCCAGCATCCAAAAACTGCTATTGCTTTCTTCAAAATTACTAATCTCAGGAGGCCGATGTTGTTCTCCACGAAGGTGAAGACGTTGGTATAGAGCATGTTCTAATAATGAATCTTTAGCTAGCCTTAATATTGATAATTTTGAAAAATCTAGTAAACATGGGGCATAGTCGAAATTATAGTGAAAATTTTGGATTATTCTATAGATAAAAAAAGTTCGGAGCATAATTGAGATTTGATCTAAAGTTTGGAATTTTCTGGAAGATTAAACCAATAATATATAGATGCATAGCCCAATAAACCTTTTATCTTGACTTTTCTTTGTCCAAACGAGGGCCAACATAAAATGCAATGGATCCACATATAAACAAAATGAATTATCGTCCACGAAAACGTTTAGACATAAATTATTGTAGATAATGAAAATATATTTTATTGATTAATTATTTCAAGGGATATAAACAATCATTTAAAAAAAAAATTCCCAATAGTTTATTTTTCGCTAAATAAATGGAGCTGAAAATTCAAAAGATTTTTGAAAAGGAAAAGTAGTAACATAGCGTTGTAATCTGATTCACCATCAAATGCATTTACAAGCCTCGTTGAGATCTTAGATGCACACCACTATTTCTATGAAATGGAAGCAATCTTAATCAAGACACTCATATACTTTCGTGGGCTTTGCAGGGAAGGCGTAAGAGAACCCGGTGAATGACCATGAGTTGGCTAACTGTTTTAAGAAAAGGACTCATATGAGATTATAAACACAAAAGCGCTTCGATCATTTCAAATACTAAGGCGAGCGTTCTCATATTATCATTCGATTCCTCAAATTAGACGGATACATTGATTATTTAGATTAGACGACATAGAGGACGACTGCGCATCTAACTAGTGTTATGACATAACACTGCGCTTGTGCTTTTTTCGAAGAAGTTCTTAAAAACTACAAGAGTGAAAAAGAAAAAAAATATATCACACAATCTACAATAAGATCATGAGATTAATCATCATCAACGGCATCATGCACCATTCCATGGCCGACTCATTCGATGGGCAAAAAGCAAATAATTATAACTTTAGATTAGATAAGTGAATTCAAAATGATACTGAGTACAACTTAGATTACCAAGGGCAGTGAGCACCTAATAGCATCTGCCAAATTTTGAGCAAGCCATGTAATAGAGAAGTTTTTGTTCATGAGATTCCCCAAACTGAAAAAGAGAAGATTTCAGAAGAATTATCATTTGGAGTTATTGTATGAAGCTTGGTAAAGGTATCTGGGATGTTTATGACCGGTTCAAAATATATAATCCATCCTCCAATCAAAATTAATTGGGAAATCAGTCTTTCTTTCTTTTTGTGCAGATCAATGATCACAATTGAAAAATTCCTTTGATGATGAAAACGGAAGAAATAAACATTGCATTACGAACCAAGCTTGCTTCTTATTGGGCTGAAATGATCGGGTCCAAGTTCAACCCGTAATTTGACTTTTGAATCATCATTACGAGGATTCGTGGAAAGAAACAACGGTGGAGCTATGAGGAATTTTTCGAGCAACGTTCTTATATTTTCTTTTGACGGGTAGTCTGCTTCTTATTGGCCGAGCCTATGTAAACTCGTTTCGAGAGAAGAAAATGGTTCATAATTTTCTTTCTTTTTCTAGGCCGAAAGAAGATTAGTTCAACCAAACCATGCGAAAGCAATCTCATAATGGAAATTCCCACTACCTACCTGAACCAACCAACAAGGGACCTATCCTATCGCGTGGTACCAAAAAGATGATCTCGATTGATGACCAAAACCAAAGCGTGACTGGCAGACCAAAGATTTCCAAATTCATCACCCTTTGCTACTTTTTTAATTGACATGTCAAATGGGTGGGGCAGATCGGATTTGAGTCAAGTTGAAAATGACTAGATCCAAATTGATCAATTTAAACCGTTTTGATGAATTTAAATTAAATGCAAATTCAGCGACTTACATCCAACCCAATCTATACCTGACCGAAACTCGACTAGACTCCGATTCCATCATTAGCAACTTTTCTCCTTAAATTGTTGTTTTTGAAGATGGAGTACTCCTTGGATGACTCGTCAGGCAAGTTAGTGAGGAAGTTAGAGGGTCGGGTTATGAACGGGGTGTGAAGGTAGTGGTGAAAGTTTAGGTTTACTCAAAAATGCAATTTGTTATGGTAGCATGAAGTTGCAAGCTAGAGGAAAAAAAAATTCTAACGATAGCAAAAGCAGAGCAAAGAAGGGAGAAGGTCGCAAGTCACGAAATCGAAAAGGGAAAGAGAATAGACCAGTGAAAAATGACTAAAGTGGGTTAACAATGGGTCAGAAGTAAATTTATAATAAATTCACTAAAACTGATGTGTTTTGGGTTTTTTGACTTTAAAATCCATTCTGACCCATGCTTTATGTTGAAGGTAACCCTTTTAAATAAATATGCGTTACAGATCCATTTTGATAGTCTTATTTTTAGCCGAACTAAATTTAAAGTCAAGACACGTGAGTGTGCCAAACTTTTATAAATAAGCTCTCTCTTTTTTGGGTATGTCGTGTAGGTTGATGAATTTTTTCTTTTTGAGTTTGAACAAATGCGTCGAATTTACTACTTGGAATTGACCGAGTCTTTATCCTTTGGGTGATCCACTGGTTTACGAGGTAGGAATTCTCCACAAAGTACTTTGCTTTTTGACTAGAAAAAAACATAAATATAGGCGTATGAAAAAGAAAGCTTTAAATTGTCTAGTAAACATTCGAAGATTTGAATTAATATAGGAGGGAAAAAAAAGATGCTTGTAGCAATAGCAATATCTAAACTAAAATATTGATGGGAAGTAACATTTACGGGATTAGTGGACAGTATTTTGTTATTTGAATACTGATTCTGTCTATCTTCATTTTAATGCAAAATCTTAAATCTTACTGTTGTTATTTATTTTAATGAACGAAATGGACTCTCATGAAATATTTTGACAAGATTCTGAGATGAAAAGGCACAATATGGCGTGCATTGCAATACAGAGATAGAGATGCTTGCAGGGGGAAAGAAAGTATTTCATGATTTTCTTTACAGCTAGCAAAAATATAACTCAGCTACGCGAAGGCAATCTCACATCGGAGATTCACACTCTTCCAGATCGAAACCGTAACAAAAAAAACACAAAAAAAGAATCCCAAACTCGTCAAACTTAATGTATTCTCATCTTGAAAATTTAACTTGCCAACGCGCCTCTCAAGATTTACATTGGTTGGGATACCAAATCGGCACGCCGGTCACGGTCCTGCCGTTCTTCTCCCGATCCATCGGAATCCCGAACTCTGGCACTGACGATGATGAAGACGACGAAGTCCCTTTATACGAGGACGTGACCATCCTCACTGAGATATTGATGATCCCGTTGCGCTGGCCTTTGGCGTCTCTCAGCCTGTAACTCAAGAAATGCTGGTGATTCTCTGGGGCGTAGCCTCCGACGAAGTCTGACACCGGGATCCACGCCGTCCCAACAAGCACGTCCCCGGCCGAGGAGCTCCTCCGGTGGACCTCGACGACGACGTAGCGGGAGCCCGCAGGCAAGTCCACGTGGAGCTTCTCGTCCCAGTAAGGGTAGCTCTCCCCCCGGGCGTCGGGTTTCGTCGAGTCGTACAACGATGGCGAGCTGTGAGAGTCAGCCTTGACGGTGACGAAGGCGTTGTTCTTGATGGGCTTGTCGTTGATGCGGAGATCTTCGCCGGAGATGACGGTGACTTCTAATCTGCGATGGTGAGTGTTCGCCATGAAACTGGCGGGTGTGCTACTATAGAATGAAACAAAATACGACGGAATATGTACTCATGGAACGCTTCTTCTCTGATTGTGAGAAGGAGATTAGGATAAAATTTATGCGCTTTTTCTCATGCATATGCACAGAAAACGATGTGACCTTGGAGAACGGTTATATCTATGTATAGAGGTTTTTGCAGTTTCCTTTCCTTGAAACCACTTCGATAGTTCTTACTTTTTAGAAATATAATTACAATACGTGATTCGAAATTCGAGAAAACCGTGTCTAAAATTTCATTGAAACCGTCTCAGAACTCTTGTTTTGGTAATTATTCGGTCACAACAAGATGATTCGTGCAATTTCCTCGAAATCAGCTCTAAAATTATTATGTTGATAAATTATTCAAATGAGGTGGGACATAAATGAAGATACTTTTTTTCAAATTTTGGGCTCATGATGTTGCCTACCAACATCCTTTATCGTGAAAGAAGTTAAGGATTGCGGTGGTTCCACCTACTGGAATTTTTCGAAATGGGGAGACGAAATTAATGGGAATGAAGTTTCCAGGAAAGTGACCGGCTTATATTCGTTAGGGACATGCAGGTAAAATTTTGAAATTTGTAGAATATGCAATTGTGTGCACCAAGAAAATGTAGAATAATTGGCTCAAGTTATAAGAGGATGCTCTGTTTTATTTGAATAATAATCATGAAACTAGGTAAAATGTTTAAACATAGTTCCGTTTTCTATCTAAACATGTAAATGCCCATCCTTGGTATTACATGCAAAATTCACAATGCTTTAGTTAATCAAATAGGAGTCCGAATTAACCATTGGGATTTGCTCTAGTGGCTACCCTTCCAACATGGAAGGAGAATGCGAGGGGTTTAAATCCCCACTTTCTTGGAGGGTTGGGTGTGAACGATTTAGTCTTAAGTGTGGGTTTCGACTTTCACACCCTGCAATGAGGTAAGGCAAAAGTCTGAGAGGAGAATTAGAATATGAGTAGAGTAGGACCGACAAACTACCTCATTGACATTTATTGATATGACTGGGCATTTCATAATTTATGAAATACACACATTATTATTTATGAAAAATGATACAAATGATCCATAAACTTTTATCCTATATGTAATATCATCTCTAAATTTTTAATTTATTCAATGTGGTCCTTGAACTGTTGGTAAATGTTTAGTTAGTTGCTAAACTTTATGAAAATATTTAATGTTGTTCTTTTGTTATTTCAAGTTAACATAATACCAATCTATTAAATTTGAACATGGGCTGGCACAAAAAATTTATATGTGAATAATCCAAATATGATATTTACCTCATAAGGATATACTTATCAACGTCATCAAATAACAATGGACATCTTAGTGCCCTCATTTTTGTTTTCCTTTTATGAAGCAAATGGATGAAAAGATGGATACAGTGACATATCATATTTAAATATCCAAATTAGTGTAGAATAATCTACAATATTAAATAACATCGGATTTATCATTTCAGCAAATAGAATGGCTATATTGAACATCAACTCATAGATCAAAGATTGCATTGAACAAATTAAAATTATAGGGACAATACTTTAAATTGGGCAAGAATTTATTATTTGTGTCATTTTCTCTATTATTTACGAAAGAATTGTTTTAGTTTTTCCACATATAGCTAATGTGTAATACCCCAAAAATTGAATCGGTAGAAAACGTGTCCACATGTCAAAATGTAAATATGACCTTCATGGAACAAAATAACCAAAAAGGAGGATCTGAGGAAGCACTGGTGTTATCTATTTGGATAATAATGAGAATTACTATGAGGATGTAACGCTTGACTCGACCTCAATACATATGTAAAGTCGTATTAACGAAAGACATTGAAGTTTTTGGTGCGGTTGGTTGCGCCAAGGAAAAATGCCAACAGAAGGGATTAATCTTGAGGTGATCACTCCCCACCCGCCTCCTCTTTTTAAGCAAAAAGAGAAAAAGAAGAAGTGCCATTGTTTTTTCTTTTAGCGATAAGTTCTTTTTGTTGACCTAGAGATAATTTGAGGTGTCAATCTCAGCACTTTTCTAAGTCAAAATCGCTAAGAGGACACGACACGTTATCAAAACTACGCTGTACCTACTTTCTGTGACTTAATCTGCATGAGCCGCGATGCCCACGTTATTCTCTCTTTCTTCCTGCCACCAGACAAAAAGAGATTAGTTGGATTGGGATGTCCTTGGGCGAATAGCAAGTCAGCGAGAGACGCTGCCAGCGAAGTTGCTTTTCCCGGGCGTCGTTGCATTCAGATCAGAGAAATTCAATAGAGCTCCCGAAGCCACTTTCCAAGCCGTACTTGTATGCGATCGAAGATGTTACATTCACGAGTTGACGTATGTTGAAATAATTATTTCCACTCAGCACCCAAGTTTGATATCATCTCGGTATGCTCGCTCGCGCTTTGATATCACGAACCGGTCAGGGACAGTGGTCACTCTTTCGATGCTGGTAGCACGGGATATCCGAGTCTTTAAGCAAATAAATATTATACATTTCACGTGAACTCCATTTTTTAAACACTAGACATTAGATGTGGAATATACTTTCGACCGAAAGTAAGGATATTTTACAATTGTTTCACAGTTGAGCTATTTTTTCTAGTATCTAGAAGGCACATCAATGATGAACCTTCTTGGGTAAGGATAATTGCACAAATGATTTCTAAATTTTGACAAAAAGTGCAATGTCGTCCCCGTAGCTTAAATTTGTTCAATACAATCATTGAATTTTTAGTCTAATCTCTAAACATTTTCATATAATCTGGGAACTAAATTGAACATATACAAAAAATTTAGGACCACATTAAATAAATTAAAAGTTCAAGAATGATATATCATATTGGGTTAAAGTACATGTACTATATTGAATAAATTTAAAGTTTAGGGACGGCATTATACATTCGGCCAAAATTTAGAGATAATTTATATCATTTTCCCTCTCTGGTATAGTGTGGTTCTTGTTCGAAACTCGTTAAATTCACAAAAAAGTATACAATCATTATCATAATTTGATTACCAAGTTACCAATGCAAATCTGCATAGACCTTGAAGGATGGAGCATGAACTTACCAGTCATATAAGAAAGGCAAGTTTGGTTTAAAAAATGTGCCTTATCCATGCCAATGATCCTTGTTCATGTGTAAAATTTATGGCCTATACAAATGCATTAAGAGTTAGGTTCCCACTTTTTAGGATTCACATTTGGAATACTAGTGTGTGTTCGATTATTTTCTCAAGAGAACATCGCTCGGTTAAATGAGATATTTACATAGATCAATGAATAATTAAAAAAAGTAGGGATAAGCAACAAAGAATCGACCGAATTGAGAATTGTTCAGACCAGACCGACCAGACCGAACCAATCGGTTGGGTCCAATTCTCAAAGATGTTGGTTCAATTCCCAATTCCACAAAATTAGAATTAATAAATGTCAGTCCAGTTCTCTAGCAATTCTAGAGATAGAACCAACTATTCAGACCATACTGATTATTAATTTTTATAAATTTTAATTATTTCTTAATAATATGTTAAGAAATAACTTAAACTGAAATTTTTGTATAATTACACTCCTTCTCCTTTCGTGACCTTAAGACCAAAAACCCTCTGTTGACCGACAATTCTCAAAGATGTTGGTTCAATTCCCAATTATTTCTTAATAATTACAGTCCGTGGAGAACTCTTCAATGACATTTGTTGGCATTCTTTATCTTCATGCTTTAGTTCCTCTTCTTCATTAAATGCTTGTAGCTTTTTATGTTGATTCTTCTTTAGGCGTCTATCAATCCAGGTGAGCTCGAGCTCCGCTGCCAGATTGAGCTTGCGGCTCGCTAGAGCCCGGCTAACCTCTGGCAAGCTTGGGTGAGATCGGCCGAGCCCCGCTCAGCTCGCCGAATCTGGCGAGGCCCGAGCTTGCTGGGCTCGGGCGAGCTTGGCTTCGCCAGATCGGGCTAGGCGGAGCCTCACCGGCCTGGGGCGAGGCTTGAGCTGGCTTGCGGATGGTTGCCAGCCGCCGCTGTGGCCAGCGACCGACCAAGGCTAAGGAAGAAGATGAAAAGGAAAGAAAGAAAAGAAAAAATAAAAAGGAAAAAAAAATTAAAAACTCGATTTTTTAAATAAAGAAAAAAGAAAAAGAAAGCATAAAAAAAAAAAAAACGAAAATGTGTTGCTGGAAAGAAGAAAGGTGGAAGAAGTAATGGAAAATGTTTTCCACTTTTGAAAATTGGAAGACATTTTCCTTATATTTAAAGGTTGTTTTTTCCAATAATGGAAAATATTTTCTTTGATTAGTTCATTTTCCGTGAAATGAACACTAAAAAATTTGGAAAAAGTTTTTCTGAAAGTCATTTTTCGTGAAACGAATGGAACCTTATAGCGGATTTTTCTTTCGTTGCCCCTAGATTCAAAAAATATATATATCTAGGGTCTACCCGTTGCAGATGAGGTGTTCTTTAGATTGACTAGCGAAAGGCAAAGGTCGTCGCTTTTTAAGTCGTTCGCGCGGGTGCTGGGATATTGCATGAGAATGATGACACATGAAAACATGTGGAGCTCTGCATAACTTTATTCGCGACGTCTCCCAGGAACCTGTTAATATGATGGAGTCATATATATGTTGTCCCACCTGAGGGAACTGCTAAAGAACGACTGACCTTCTTTTTTCTCAAAAAAGAAAAGAGATGAATGACTTACTTTAAAGTCAACCCGCCAGTGCATCGTTTTCGGCGTGGCCCAGCAAAGGTGTCGCCATCGTCTCACCAGTATTTCGCCATTATGCATCTTCCTCTTAATGCTCTCAACGCATTGCACGATAAATCTCGTGAATAAAATCTCCAACAATCAATGGCCTGCGACTATAGAGGGTATGCGTGTAATATGCAGTGAGTGGATGGTGAAGTATGGAATTATTTCCACGTGACTTGAAAACATGTAATACGTGTAGCGTTCTAATTCACATAAACAAAAGTATTTATGGCGCATTTGATCCAGCTTTTCCAAAAAGTTTTGAATCTGTAAAATTTTCAGAAAAAAAAGTTAGGGCAATTTGTAAATTTTTTTTGGACCAAATTGGAGAGATACCAGCATTAGTAAAACCAAAAATCTGAAGGTAGGGACTTAACTTAGGTTTTAAGCATTTTCGAAAGATAACTTCTAAGGTTAATGAACTTTTTTTCCTTCTAAAATTGTCGCTATTGATATTTTTATAGTCCACTCTTGCCCTCTTGACTATAAATCATCTCCCTGCAAATTTGGACTTCGTGGAGTTGGCCTGGAGGAGTTGAACGGACGCCAACGAGGGTTCAGCTGGGGCTGCACGCCGTCGGTGTCTCGTAATTTGGGATTGCACAGCCTTGGCAACTCGTCGCAAGGATCCTATGATGTCCAAGTCCAAATTTAGCTTGTCCGAGGCAGTGCAACCTTGATGTCACTTTGCTTGGGATCGTGTGACCTCAATAACCCGTTGCAGCGATTTTGTCGTCGCCTCATCCGAGGTCGCACAACTTTGGTGGCTCTTGCCTAGAGTAATGTTGTTTGTCGAAGGGCTAGATTTAGGAATCTCAAGGTTGTGAGATCCTAGCGTCGCCTTGCCTAAGGTCGCACAACTCTTGTGGCTCACTAGGTGGGGTCACTCAACGTTAGTGGCCCTTGCCTAGGATCGCGACCTCGCTTGAGCCAGATTTCGTTGCCCAATGCTTTTGTTGAACTTCAACAAGGGTTACAACGAGATTTGCTACGATGAGAGTTGCTAATTAGATCACTTGGCCAATGGTCACCTCTGATTGCCATTGATGCGTGCTTGTTGCCACCACTAAAGCTCACCTAATATTCTTGCCTCTTCTGCCTCTGGTCGCCCAGTTGTCTACCCTTTTTGTCTTTTACTTTATAGTTGATTTTAAAAATATTTTCCAAATATCCAAATGCTATTTGCTGCTCAGCAAGGATACCTTCATCCAAAGATCCTTGGGAAAATGGTTTTACATCTCGTTGAAGCTAAACCAAAGGCAATTTTAGCCCTTTTATCACATATGCTTGAAATCTTTTCATTTTGGTTATAACTATATCATGTTGTAATTGTCTCATAAAGAAAAGTAATTGAATGAACATGGATCCATAGACCATTTATAATATCAACATTAACATTTGTAAAATCCATATGAATTACAAGTGAGATTCATGTGATCAATGGCTTTGATTGGTTCAATCCACATAGGCCATATTTCAAAGACAAATCTCGCCTCCATTATGCGACCAGATGCATATGATCGACTTCAATAGCGCATATTCTCAACTTCAACACTTTGAAGTTATGTTAAAAGTAGCTTCCCAGCCATTGTTGTTATGCATATACATCGGTGTTAAAAAATAATCCAGAGATTTCTGCCTTTATTATATACAGGTAGATGCTCTCTCTATGTTAGTTAGGAAGCGAGATTGTACAGCTGAGAGCCAAGAGAAACCGCACAAGAAAAGAAAGAAGAATGTTGCGTTCTAGAAACAGTATGGCGGGCCATGAATTGAGATTGTTTACCATACCCATATATTTTGGTCTATTCAAATTTTCAATTGCACATCCCGGGTTTACAATGTTATGTTAGCACAAGGGAAAATTGTCTGACAAAAAAGGTCAACTTAGTTTGATCAGCTCTAGCTTCAACATCTACAAGGCTGGGCGTACCAAACTGGGACTCCAGTCACCAATCCACCGGCCGCCATCATCCTCCTCGGATCACCAACTGGTACTCCGATCTCCGGTCGCGGAACCTCATACGTATGTGCCGGGGCCGTTATGGCCATTTTTGCCGAAATGTTGATGATGCCATCCGTCCGCACGCTACTAGAATCTCTCAACCTATAGCTCAGAAAATGCACGTAACCCTCCGGTGCGCCAAATTTCTCAGCGAAGTCCGAAATCGGCACTGTCGCTCCGCCTACGAGCTTGTACTTACCCGAGGAGCTCTTGCACTTCACTTCCACGGTGATGAAGCCTGCATGCAGTGGCAAGTCAACAACGAGACTCTCGTTCCACGTAGGGTTTGTTCCTTTGTCCGGCGCCGGTTTGGTCGAGCATTCATGGCCGTGCTCCACTCGGACCACCACCACCGCGTTCTTCACCGGCTTTTTGTTGAGCCGGATGTTCTCTGCGGATATTGAGGTGATTTCCAAGGCTCGCTTCATCATCTTCTTCTTTGTTTTCCTTTTCTAGGTTGAAGATCACCCGCTTGGAAAGGCTTGAAGCTTGTAACTGGAAGAAATGTAGAGTGTTGAGGTGGAGAAGACTGTGAAGAGGAAAGAGAGTTAGTGGTTTGGCTATATATAAGGAGGCTGTGTTGTGAAGGAAGGGAGCGAGAAAGAAGGGAGAAGGGGGTGGGTGGTTTCTTATACGTCTTCTCCGAATTGACGGAGACGCGTTTATAGAGGTCAAGAGACGAGTTGAAGTTTCTCTTGGATTATTGGCCGTTGACTAGTCGCAGTCACTATTACAAACGGAGAAACCGAGACACATTTAGGAAATAAAAAATTCGTTTGCGGGGGAAAGATCAGACCCTTTTCCTCTACTCAGATTTTTAATTCGTGGATTACACATATACCCACATTACCAAAATCCCTATATTTAATTAAATTCACATGTGGACAATATTTATACTTATTACCCACCATGCCTCGACTGGAGAACCAGGTAGGAAGCAAACACAACAAAAAATAAAGGTAAACTCATTTGAATGAATGACACAGCGACGGAGACACTTATGGATTTTGTATATTCTTTATGTGACCCAAATTAAATAATAAGTGGCTCCATGCTTCATATGTAATTAATTTGGTGTAAATAATACTAAATTCATTATGAAGTTATTTCTTTAGAATATGATGTTTGTCTATCAAATTTGTACAAATATATATGTCTTGGTCTCATGGATTTGGATCGAAGTTTTTTTTTATGCTAACACTATAAATCAAATGATACTTGCTTATTTGTGAGCTATTATATTTTTTCATAAAGTCTCACTTGCTAAACAAATTGTTGAACGTAATTGAAGGAAAAATGCACCGGCGCCAACCCTCAAATTTCTCGGGAAGATAAGCTTAGGATCAAGTTTGCATGTAATTCGTTTCTTGTTAATTGATGAACACCTAAAAGAAGGAGATGAATACAATCTTACTGGCTAGAATATTCGCATTTTCTGATATGTCTAAAATCGAACTACTCTTATTATAGGGGAAAAAGACCTAATATTATCAATGACCAATATTCTGATAATCACAAAAGAAATAATGTTTATTTGATTTAATTCTTCCATTACATTTTAAAGTGATTTTTCTTTTGTTTAGTTAACATCAATTTTCAATCATATTTTAATTAGACTTTCATTACCATTTTTCCTTTTATACGAGTTTAAAAATCTAATGTCAAATATAGCTTTCCGAAATATTACAAAAGGTATGAACTCATAAAAGTTAAACTTTATAATCATTTAAGATAACATAGATTCCCTGTTCCTTATTGTCATGATGTCTTCATCGTCAACATCTTTAGTTAATAATTTTTCTCGACCAATCTTGTAATATTCTTTCATCAATCCAATTACTATAAAAGGAACTCTTCATAAAAAACAAACAAAGAAAAAATGGTTTAAGAATATCCAATTCAAGAAAAATGTGATGTTTTGACAAATAATGATTAAAATACGATGATCAGGTATCATCTCTTGGTGTATAGTTAAAGTTAATAAGAGACTAGTAAACTTTCTTTTTTGCAAAGAGAAAAACTTGTTTTTCAACGTGCAGATAAAAGAATTTAGTCGCTATGTGCGTGATTTGAAAGTGTCAAAATAATTAAAAATCCACAATTTATATCCTTCATATACCTAACAATTACTTTGCTCATTTGTCAATTCTCAAATATTATTTTTTTGTTTTCTCTAAAATTGTGAGATATGAAATCGTCTAAAACTAGTTTTTAACACTTAAAGAAGTTGGCTTGCGTTTGATACCTTCCGTTGTATCTTGACAGGTTGAAACTAATCCTCCATTTGCCCATACTAAGCAAAACAGAATCTGTGGTCCCGCTAGCACTATTACTATTTGTCGGTAACGTAACGGTGCCGTGATGCTAGCCAATCTCAGTCCATAGTAGGTTGTAATTCGACCACATATATTTCACATCATAAATTATGAACCATGTGGGCCGGCAAATCTTACCGTCCTCAGGCGGCGCCAACCCGTGAAATTTTATGTTCTTTACCTTATGGAACACGCCTAAGAGAACCTTTTTCCAATGGTTTGACCTAAAAATATAATATGTAACTGCTCAAAGATTTTGAACAAGTAGATAATGTTGGCCGCCCAAGAGAGCTAAGGATCGCCACGTGTAATCCAAGGAACGGATTGGGTGAACACGCGTGTCACGTTGACATGTCTTGATTTTGCTAACGTCAAGTTCTTCTCAATGTTATCCACATCTTCCTTCGTCGTTCGAAGTTGGGAAACTTTCATATGTTTTCCATGAGAATGTATAGATGCACCGGTCCAATGGAATCAATGCTCTTGATTTTCTCTATTAGAATATATGGATGGATATTATCCAAATAAGGGCCGACATAATTTTTTTTTCATGAAAAAAAAGACGTAATGAATGACATATGCAGAGATGGAGTTCATATGGAGACACGAAAAGATTTTTAGAAAAGAAAAGGAGAAATATAGTGTTGCAAAGTTTATTCTGTATCACGATTGAATGCATTTGGTTGGCTTATCTTTTAGCCTCATTGAGATCTTAGATTCGCACCATTATCTTTATGAGTGGAAGCAGTCTTAATCAAGACACTCAAAACTATTTTCCTGAGCATCATGAGGCAAGGCGCGGGAGAAAGTTGGGAACAACTGTGAGTTGGCCAACTCTTTTAAGAAAAGGACTCATATAAGGGATTTATAAACATAAGACTGTGTTCAATTTTCCGAATTGCTAAGCTGAAAAATCTCATTATCGATGCTATTTAATTGAGTTTTGACTCACAACTAATATAGTTTATAGAATTATTAGAATATTTTCTTGCCCATTGTTCCAGCACATTGGAAAAAGTACATTAAGGACGAGTTATATAACAAGTGTTATGACATGCTGCCGCTCTTTATTGGAGAAATTCTTAAAATGAGATGGGAATCATCATAGTTTTTATTAACATGAGCTCACGAGGAAGTTTTTGACATCTAAGTCATCATTGTCTCTTGATGAGGATTCGAGGAAAGAACAGTTGAGCAGTAATCGGCATATCGGTTGAATGTTGTCTTTTTTAAAATTCAAATAATGCTCCATTTGTATTGCAAAAAATGAATAATTTAAAAAATATTTTCTTAAAATTGATGATTTCTATCGCTCAAAATATTTAGTTAATGATTTTTTTTAATTATCAATAACTTATGGTTATTATGTCTAAATATTTTTGGACAATGAATATATTTTTCATTCATTTATTATGGCTACAAACACATTTTTAGAAAAATAATTTTCAAATTATTCGTTTTTTTCCAAAACAAAAACGACCTAAAAGTCACAAAGTTATACTTTTCATAGGTTTTTTTTTTTTTTTTTTTTTTTTTTTTCGGTCAGTATACTTTTCATAGGTTGAGCCTATGTTAATGTGTAGAAATTCTTTAGAGAGGGGAGAATAGTTCATGATTTTCTTTATTTTTTGGGCCTAAAGAAGAATAGTTCAACTTAACTCCGCAAAGGCAGTGTCATATTGGAATTCACTCTAAAAAAGGGGAGCTATTTTGTCCTGTGAAATTGATGACCAAAACCAAAATGCAACTAAGGGCCTGTTTGATGACCGACCAATTCTTGATTTTTTGTTTTGTTTTTTGAAATAAAAAAAAAAAAGATTAGAAATCCGTTTGGTAACTAATTTTTTTACTTCGGGGATCAAATTTATTCCTAGGAATAGATTTGGAACAAAATCAAGAAGTAGAAAATAGTTATTTTTTTTTTATTCTCGGAAACAATTCTAAAATCAAGCCAATTTCCTTTTTCTTTCTTTTCTTCTTCTTCCTCATCTAGCCGGTTGCCAACCTTGGCGATGGGCCGTGACTAGCTAGACAATGTCCGACAACCTTGCTGGAGCCTCGCTGAGGTCGGCGATTGACTAAATAAGGAAGAAGAATAAAAGGAAAATAGCAGAAGAAAAATATCATACAATTATTAAAAAATTAAAAGTAATTCTATGGCATAAAAAATTTGAGGGTTGTACTAGACGTATTTCATTTTATTTATTTATTTATTTTAGGAATAGAAATTTTATGCAGTTACCAAATACTTTCGAATGCTCAAAAACTCGTTTGGGGAATAGAATATGAAAAAACCAATTATGAGTAGAAATTATTATTGGGAATAGAATGATTACCAAATAAGCCCTCAGTCTTTTTGAGTTCAAGCAAGTGCTTCCTATTTATACTTGGAATTGACCACTTGTTTGTAAGGTTCGGATTCTCCACAAATTATAGGTCTTTTACTAGAAAAAAAAAAGTTTAAAATGTCCAGAAAGCATTTGAAGATTTGAGATAATTTAAGAGGGATTAGTCAACATAGACATTTGTGTCTATTTTGATTTTATTGTAGAATACTAATGCTGTTATTTCGGAAAATTTACCCAATCAATTTGGAATCTATTATATGAATGTCAATTTCGTCTTAAAATTTTTAAATTTTGTTAATTTAGTCTCAAATTTTTATGTGAAATTTCAATATAATCATTCCGATCAATTTTTGCCGGAAAGCACACCGGCCGTCCCATGTAGCATACAATCACATCAACAAATTTTGTGAAAATTGATTGACATAATCACATTAGAACTCCACATAAAAAAATTTAGGACTCAATTAGTAAAATTGAAAAGTTTATAACCGAATTGATATCCGTACAATAAATTTATGATTGATTGGGTAATTTCCCATGTTTTTTATCTTAATAAATAAAGTGGACTCTAATGACATGTTTTGACAAGATTTTGAGATGAAAAGGCACCAATTTAGTGTGCCTTGTCATATAGAGATATAAAGATGCTTAAAGGCATAAATGTTTCGTTCGTTTCATGGTCAGAGAAAATATTTTTCATTAACAGAAAAAAATATTTTACAATAAAGGAATTTTTTTTTTCATTTTTTTGGAAAGTGAAAAACATTTTGCCCACTCTTTCTTTCATCACTCATTTTAATTATTTTTATTTTATTTTTTCCATTTTTAAATTCGAATTATTTTTTTATTTTTTCCTTCTTATTCTTCTTCTTTTTTGGCTGGTTGTTAGCCACGGCAAAAGGCCAACGACTGGCCATTGACAAGCTTGAGCATTGTGAGAGGACAATGAGGCTTGGGCCTCGTAGATTGGTGACGCTTGAGCCTCGCAGATCTACGCCGCTCGAGTGTCACCAAAGGCCACGAAGCTCATGCCTCACTAGATCTGCGATGGCCGAGCGTCACCAGACGATGGAGGGGCTCCAGCTTTGCAGATCGGCACCATTTGAGCATCGCCAGAGACCACAAGGCTCGGGCCTTGTAGATAAGAAGAAAATTCAAATTTTTTAAATAAAAAATAAAAAAGAATAGAAATAATAATAAAAATAAAAATGATCAGAGCAAGTGAACGGAGAAAAATCAGATGAGATACCGACCGGCAGAAAATATATTCTTTTTCAATTTCTTATTATATTTTTCGGAAACGCTGCTGCAAAATGAAGGGAGCCAAAATATGCCGCCCCACCCACCCCCCCCCACAAACCCAACAACCCAAAACATTAAAGAAATCGATAAAGTGCACTTCCGCTGTTACACCAAAAGGACTCCCACTCTCATGACCAAACCCCAAACCGGAACACGTGTCTCTCAAGCTTTCCATTGATTGGGAGACCAAACCGGCACGCCTGTCACCGTCCCGCCGTGGTTCTCCCGATCCACCGGCATCCTGAACGCCGGCACCGATGGTGGCTGACGCGACGAACAGGACGAAGTCCCTTTATACGACGAAGACGCAACCCTCACTGAGATATTGATGATCCCGTTGCGTAGCCCCTTGGCGTCTCTCAGCCTATAACTCAAGAAGTGCAAGTAATTCTCCGGCGTGTAGTCTCCGATGAAGTCTGACACCGGAATCCACGCTGTACCGACTAGCTTGTCTCCGGCCGAGGAGCTCCTTCGGTGGACCTCAACGACGACGTAGCGCGAGCCCGCGGGCAATCCCATGTGGAGCTTCTCATCCCAGTAAGGGTAGCTCTCGCCCCGCGCGTCCGGTTTAGTCGAGTCCTGCGACGATGGCGAGCAGCGAGAGTCGGCCTTAACGGTGACGAAGGCGTTGTTCTTGATGGGCCTGTCGTTGATGCGGAGGTCTTCGCCGGAGATGATGGTGACTTCCAAGCTGCGATTGTGAGCGTTGGCCATGTCTGACGTGTTTGTAAAACTGGTTGGTGCGCTTTCACGGAACGGAATCGGATGCCACGAAATATGTGTCAGAACGATTCTTATTTGTGGCGACGAGGAGATAAGGGATCCAAGAAAGACACCTACTAGGAAATACAAAGGCGCCTTCGAGTGCATACTACAAAAGACGTTGCTTTTACGAAGTATGGTCACATATGACGCTGCAATTTCCTCGAAACACTTCAAGAGTCGTAACTTTAAAGTGATTTATAATATAATAATATAATTTATCTCGATATACTAATTTCGATAATTTTTCAGTTATGATGAAATGATTCTCGTAATTTCTTCGAAATCACCTCAAAAGTCATTACTTTAATAATTACTTAAATTAGATGGGCAATAAATCAGGTGCCTGTCCAATTTTAGATTTCCGATGTCATTACTTTAATAATTACTTAAATTAGATGGGCAATAAATCAGTGTGCCTGTCCAATTTTAGTTTTCCGATGATGTCTATCAACTAATCAAGTCTAATCTATGGACGGGGGGAAATCAATGAGCCGAATACCTCCCTCGGTTCTGAGATAAGTGATGCTTTTTCAGAATAAACTTTGCCCTGAGATTTACTTAGTAATGCGGTAAAGCATCCATGACCATAGTAGGTCTTGACATGAATAA
The DNA here is from genome assembly GCA_014182395.1 of Eucalyptus sp. ANBG9806169. Classification (NCBI taxonomy): domain Eukaryota; kingdom Viridiplantae; phylum Streptophyta; class Magnoliopsida; order Myrtales; family Myrtaceae; genus Eucalyptus; species Eucalyptus sp. ANBG9806169. The sequence goes on from CM024574.1 coordinate 6,082,596, forward strand.
TTTACTTTATGCTTTTCGAACAATCGGGACACCTCAATTGAGAAGAAACATAAAGTGGTTCCACCTCCTGGAATTTTCTAAATAGGGTAAGTAAATTAAAGGCGATGGAATTTCCTTGAAAGTGATTGGCTTTATAGTCGTCGGGGAATTACATTACATGTGCCTTGGACAGCTGGCATAAATATTCTCTATTTTATTTAAGAAAAGATGATACAAATAATCCTTATATTTTGGCCCAATATGTAATACAATGCCTGAATTTTTAACTTATTCAACATTATCTCTAAACTTTTAATTTGTTTATTTTGGTCTCTGAATTTTTAGTACATATTCAATGTAGTCTCTAATTTACACGAAAATATTCAATGCTATCATTGATTTTGAATTAATTGAAGGACATCATGAGATATTTTCATATATTTCATATATTTCAACAATGTACCAAAAGCTCATGGATCATATTGAACAAATTAACAATTCCGAATCTACATAACACATTAAGCTAAAATTTAGAGATCACATTAAACAAATTAAAAATTTCGAGGCTACAATGCACATTTGACCAACATTCAAGAGTCGTTTTTCTTTCGTTTAAACAATTAATGAAAATTTCTGAATGTGTTAAATATTTCAAATTGCAAGAACCCGTGAAGACGAGATAATCTAAAATAATTAGCTACAGCTGTGAGCGTATGCTTCTGCTTTATCTGAATAATAATTCTAGACTTATATATGAAAATGCTTGTGCTTGGTATTACGTGCACAAGTTTCCTTGCGATGAGCGACGCAATATTTTAGTCATTTAGTTAGGAGTGAGAATTGACGAGGCATTTGTGAACGACTTTGCCACGTAACCTAATTATATTTCTATACTTGAAGATCATCATCGATTTGCTTTGTCCAGGATGTTTTTTCCCTTGGATCTTCGGAAAAAAAAAAAAAGCTACATAAAAGTTCATACATGATATGGACATGTGCATATTTGGTGAAGGTCTATCTGATGTAAGGATCCATGCACATGCAGCTCATTTGCGTACTAAATGCATACAATGACATTAAAACTGTTAGAAATAGTAAAATTGATTTTATATGAAGAACAAAAGTTTAAATTGAACTTTGGTTCTTACTTCAACTTAAGGTGGTAGAATATGGCGGTGGATTTAAAGGAGATTTAAGATTCCATTTTTTCGCGGAAAGTATTTTTTGGGAAAACATTTTCTTTACTTTTCGACATTTGAATCGTTTTGGAAAAATTTATAATTAAATTCAAGAAAATAATTCTTCATGAAACAAACGGAATCCAAGTGAACAACTTAGGGTTTGTTCGTTTCATGGAAAATAATTTCCGGGAAAACGTTTTTCGAATTTTCCGGCGTTCGTTTCACGGAAAATGAATTCCTTAAGGAAAACGTTTTCCATCAAACGAAAAAAGTCTTCTAAAGTAGAGGAAAATGTTTTCCACTTTTGAAAAGTGAAAACATTTTCTCACTTGATCTCTCTTATCTCACACCTTTACAAATCCCGACTTCCTCCTCCCCCTTTCTTTTTCTTCTTTTCTTTTTCATTCGAATTATTTTTAATTTTCTTTTTCTTTTTTAATTCGAATTATTTTTAATTTCTTTTTCTTTCATTTTGTTTTTTTTTTCCCATATTCTTCTTTATTGGCTAGTTGTCGGACCAAGTGAACCTCAAGCTCGTCGATCTCAAACTAGTGCTTGTCGATCTGACGAGCCTCGAGCTTGACGGAAAATATTTTCTTTACCGAATATTGGAAAATATTTTCTGAAACATTTTCAAATTTTAGCCGAACATTGGAAAATATTATCATTTTCCTGGAAAATGACTTCTGAGAAAATATTTTCCGAAACTGGGTCATTTTCCGCGAAACTAAAGACCTTAGATTTTGTTTCATCTTCTTTGACTTTTGGAGCCGCGGAAGGGACTCTCTTATCTTCAAGAGTCTTCAACAAATTATGGGCAGCAATGAAATGGGCTTTGTCAAAAAGAAAAAGAGGCTCACGTCTTACAAGTTGGACTTTGTTGTGTTCGGCTGTGTTTATTTCAAGAAAAATACATTTTCGATGAAAAATTATTTTGATGTATTTTAGAAAATGAGTCAATAAAAAATGTTTTCCTTATTAACAGATAATTTATACTTAAATTTAGAAAAAATGATTTCTTGTTTAATAAATCAAATATCATTTTTCAAAATATGATTATATATTAGCGCTTAAACCAAAAACTCCACATTTTGCCATGGGAACGCCAACACTTATTCCTAGGCCCTTGACACTAGTTGTCAGCGGGGTCCCTCAAGGTCCATCGAGGCCAAGCCCGGGTTTCAAAAAGGCCGAGCCAAGGTTCATAGAGATTCGACTCAAGATACCAATGCCTATGGCCAAGCCTAAGAATTCAATGTCATTGCCCAACTCTCTAGCACCCCAACTTGGGTCTAGAAAGGCCAAGCCCCGACCTTGGTGCTTATGCTCGGATCTCTAACCTTGGGCCTATGTTTGTTGAGGTAAAGCTTAAGTCCATATATTTTGTGCCCATGTCCATCAAGGCCGGGTCAGAGACCCTGGAACCTAAGCCCGGGATGGCGTTCCTACCCAAGTCCTCGGCACCCATGCCCGAGTCCCTAGCGCCTAGGCTTGGGTTTGAGGCTAGGTTGGGTCCAAGACACTAGTGGCCACTTGAGTCAATCAAGGCTAGGCTCAAGGCCTTGATGCCCACACCCAAGTCCCTCGAGACTAGGCTAGTGTCCATCAAGGTTGGGCCTAGGACCTTGGTGCTAGAGCCTAGATCCCTGACACCTGTGCATGAGTTGATCGAGGTCGAGATCGAGACTTGAGAGCCCCAACACCTGGGTCCATGAGGCCAGGCCCAAGTTGGGGTCCATTGAGATTGAATCTGAGACCTTCGCACTATACCCCGTTTTCCAATTACTTATGCATAAGTTACTAATGCCCAAATAATATATGTTTATTTAGGAAAATCATATGCTTATACTTATCAAATGACTAAAATATTTTTCACTTCATTTTCATATTTCAGCTAAACACCACAATTGTCATTTTCCTGGAAAGTAATTTTCTAGAAAATTACTTCCACAAATGTCGCATTTTTTGCGAAATAAATGAAGCTTTCAAGTTGGAATTGCTCTCTGTCAAGTCGGCAAACTTCAAGAGGCGGTGGAATTATTTTATAAATACATTCGGGAGTTCTTTGTTGAGTAGCCTTAGAAGTAGAGAGTGAGAGAGTTAAGTTTAAAGAAAAGTTTGAGAGTTAAGCTTAGAAGAGTGTGGTGTGTTCCCTGTGCAAAGCCTACGCAAAAGGCATCCAAAAGTTTCTATACCTTCTGGTTCCATAAACAACAAAAACCATGCATTATCATGTTTGCAATAGTTAATACTAGCTTATTGGTTTCTTCTTATGGCCGATGAAGTAATTAATTGTTGTTATAACCTTAAATTGGACATTTCGCCTAAATGTTTTGCTTGTCTAGTTTAAGTTAGATCCCATCCATAGACTATTTCATCATTTCATTCAGAATGTTATGGAAGGAAACTTTGTTATAACCTTTTCCGAGGTGAATCACTAAGAGAAAACTAATAGATTACTAGGAGGGCACAAACAAACACTCATTAACTAGGAAATAACGTGTATTAAATCCTACTAATACACTAACTAAAACCCCTTTAGGGTTATATAAAGCCAAACTACCTGTTGACGTCTTACTGATTCGAATGGAACTTTTAGCATTAGCTAAATGAACCCATTATTTTATACGAAAGAATCATTTTAGTATTTCTTATTAGTATTTCTGATATTGCTATTAGATAATAATGAGAATTCCTGCGAGGATGAAACGCTTGACTCGACTTCACTACGTATACTGATTCGTATTAACTCAAAAAAAGAAGAAATGATTAATCTCAAGGCGATCAGTGCCCCCTGCTCTCTCTTTTTACGCTATGCAAAGTAGTGTTATTGTTTTTTCTTTCAACAATGGATCACTGACGACATTTTTTTTTTTTTTTGTTGATCTAGAGAGAAGTTGGGGTGCGCTTTACCTAACGTCAGAGACTTCATCTGCATGAGCTAAGATGCCCACCTAAAGAAGACTTACGCCAAGAGGTGTCAACGAAGACGATGACCAGGCCTCAACTCAAAAGTCAAGAATTTATTATATTTTTTAGCCTTGAGAATTATAATATGAGGTGACGACAGCGTGGCGAGGTTGGTCTCGTCACTGTGATTACGTTATATAATTTTCCAATTTGGTGGTACTGAGTCCGAAGCATACACATTCGACATCTTCCCCTCCTTTGGACTTATTCTTTCTTCCATCCACCACTCAAAGAGATTAATTGGACTGGGATTTTTTTGGGCGACTAGCAAGTCAGCGAGAGACGTTGCCAGCGAAGTTGCTTTTCTCATGCGTCGTTGCATTCAGACCAGACAAATTCAAGACAGCTCTCGAAGTCACTTTTGCAAGTCGTCTTTTGCATGGACAAATGCGATTGAAGTTATAATATTCGTGAGCGTCACTGTCATCGAGTTTGATATGATGTGAATGTGTTGTCTCACGATATGATTATTAAGTCGTGATCCAAGTGTTCAAGTCAATAAATAGTATATATTTCAGCTGGAATCCATAATTTAAAGACCAAACATTAGATGTAAAAAATTGTTTCGACCGAAAGTAAAGACAATATGTAATGGTTTGACAGTTAGGCCAATTTGTCTAGGCTCCAAAAGGCACATCAATGATGCACTTTCTTGGGTTCTGGATCCACAATGGACAATAAGACTCCTGTAAAGTGAATTAATATATACAAGAGTGATATATCCTGTCTTGTATATCGCTTACTAGTTTCCAATAACCTCGAAGATAAAACATAAATTTAATGTTAAATAAGAAACGCATGTTTGACCAAGAACTTTTACAGGTTGGAAAAGTGCATGCTATGCATGCCAATGATCCAATGAATAATCAAATAAAGTTAACGATCACATGTAAAGAAACTTGATTTCATGTACTTCAGTTATGTAATGCAATTTGGGATTATATTTTTTTTAAGGTAACAAAGGAGAGCAAGCCCTTTTAATGCAGTGCATTAGAATGTAATTAACTTGTTTCCATCCCTTCTGGTTCCGACAACAACAAAAACCATTAATTATAATGTTTGCAGTGGTAAATTATAGCTTATCGGTCTCTTCTTTATGGCTGACTATGTAAATAATTGTTGTTTTAATAATGAGAATTTCAATGAATGGAACGCTTGATTCGACTTCAATACACATGCTAAATGGTATAGACTAAACAAGAAGAAGGAAGGATTAATTTCAAGGTGATCACTCCCCCTCTGCTCTCTCTTTTCACGCTATGTAAAGTTGGGCCATATTGTTCGTACTCTTGACAACGGATCATTGAGGACATTTTTTTTATTTTTTTGTCGACCTAGAGAAAACTTGGGGTCTTAATCTAATCATTGTTCTAGGTCAACATCGCTAACAGTACCCGACACGTGATCAAGACTACGCTGCGCTTACCGTCTGTGACTTCATCTGCATGAGCTGTGATGCCCACGTACAGAAGACTAAACGCCAAGAGGAGCCAACGAAGACGATGACCATATGTCAACGCAAAAGTCTTGTAATATTTTTAGCCTTGCAAATATGGGGTGACGACGATATCATTACGATGCCGGTCTCGTTACTGTCATTGCGTCATTAAATTTTCCAAGTTGATGGTCCTGCGCACGAAGCATATATATTAAACATCTTCCCCTCCTTTGTCTTGCAGCCACCAGACAAAAAGAGATGAGCTATATCTGGATTTATTTAGGGCGACTATTAAGTCGCGAGAGGCATTTCTAGCGAAGCTGCTGTTGCTGAGCGTGGTTACGTATTATATTTTACAAGTAATATGCAACTTTCCAAGTCATTTTGCAAGTGGTCTTTGAAGGGATGAATGCAAACGAAGTTATAATATTCGTGAGTTGACGTATGTCAAAATAATTAATTTCACCGTCATCAAGTTTGATATGATGTGATATACTTTCTCAAGCTTTGATTATTAAGTCGTGATCCAAGTTAATATATAGTATATTTTTCAGCTGGACTTCATCATTTAAATACAAAACAATAGATGTAGAAAATAGTTTCCACCGAAAGTAAATATGATTTATACTTTTTTGACAGTTAAGCTAATTTGCCTAGGCTTCACATCGATGCACTTTCTCGGGGCTGGTTCTAGAGTGAACAATAAGACTCATGTAAAGTGAATACATACGTATAGAAAAGATATATCCTGTCCTGTACATCGCTCACAAGTATCCGATACGGATCTATATAGACCTCAAAGGATATAACAACAAACCGTTAAATAAGAGATGCATGTGTGACCAAGAACTTTAGAGCTTTTACAGGTTGCAAAAGTGCATGCCATGCATGCCAATGATCCTCGTTCCTATGTAAAATGTAATTAGTTATACGCATAAACAAAAGTAAGGTTTACATTTTTAAGGATTCACTTCTACAATATTAGTGTGCGTCCATGATTACATTTTTACAAGAACATAATATGGTTACAAAAGAATTTTTACATAGATCCAATGAATAGTTAAATAATGTTAGCAGTAACATGTAAAGAAACTTGATTTCATGTAATTCGGTTATGTAGTGCAATTTGGATTTTTTTTTTTTTTTATATAATGGAGGAGAGCAAACCCTTTTTAATGCACTGCATTAGAATGTGATTAACTTGTAAGTAGATTATCTATTGTTTATTGAATTTTTTCTATCTACATATTATTGAAAGGGTAAAAAATTTCAGCTGGACTCCATCATTTAAAGACAAAACATTAGATGTAAAAAATTGTTTCAGCCGAAAGTAAAGAAAATATGTAATGGTTTGCCAGTTAGGCTAATTTGTCTAGGCTCCAAAAGGCACATTGATGATGCACTTTCTCGGGTTCTAGTTCCACAGTGGACAATAAATGCGCATTTGATAACCATTCTGTTCTCGAAAACAATTTTTGATCAGAAATGATTTTTTTTTTTTTTTTTTGATTTTGTTCCCGATAACAATTTCTAGAAAAAGAATGCGTTTGATAATTGCAGAAAATTTCTATTCTCGGGATAGAAATGCGTTTTGTGGGATTCTTATTTTTTTTTTATTTCTTTTAATTTTTAATACTTTTATTATATTTTTCTTATATCTCCCTTTTCCCCTTTTTTCTTTTTATTTTTTCTTTTCCGTTTTTTCTTCTTATTCCTCCTCCTTCCGACAATCCTGGCAATGGCGAGCCTCCGGTGAGCTTGTTCCTTGCCTAGTTTGTTGTTGGCCACCATCGATAGTGGCGGCGGCGGCCGAGCAGTGGCTAGTGACCGACTGGGACCGGAAGGAAGAAGAAGAAGAAGAGAGAAGGAGAAAAGAAAGAAAAGAAAGAACAGTTAGGCTTGATTCTTGAAATTGTTCTCGGAACAAGAAGTAATTTTTTTTTTCTAATTTTTGATTTTGTTCCAAATCTATTATCGAGAACAAAAAAAAATAGAATTTTGTTTATGGGCACAAAAAGTTTAATAAACGGATTTCTGTTCTTTTTTTATTCCGAAGAACAAAAGAATAGGATCAGTTGTTCTGGAGATAGTTACCAAACATGGCTTAAGACTCTTGTAAAGTGAATAAATACATAAAAAGTTATATATCCTGTCCTGTACATCGCTTACCAGTTAAATAAGAAAGCATGTTTGACCAAGAACTTTTATAGGTTGCAAAAGTGCATGCTATGCAGGCCAATGATCCAATGGATAGTCAAATAAAGTTAATGGTAACATGTAAAGAAACTTGATTTTACTTCGGTTATGTAATGCAATTCGGGATTTTTTCTAAGTAACAAAGGAGAGCAAGCCATTTTAATGTAATGCATTAGAATGTAATTAACTTGTTTCTATCCCTTCTGGTTCCGACAACAACAAAAACCATTAATTATCATGTTTGCAGTAGTAAATTATAGCTTACTGGTCTCTTCTTTATGGCTGACGATGTAATTAATTGTTGTCTTAATAATGAGAATTCCAATGAGAGTGGAACGCTTGACTCAACTTCGATACACATGCTAAGTGGTATAAACTAAAAAAGAACAAGAAAGGATTAATTTCAAGGTGATCGCTCCCTCCTACTCTCTCTTTTTACGCTATGTAAAGTAGGGCAAAAAAGAAAAGAAAAGTAGGGCCATATTGTTCGTACTTTTGACAATGGATCATTAAGGACATGGTTTTTTTTTTTTGGACCTAGAGAGAACTTGGGGTCTTAATCTAATCATTGTTCTAGGTCAACGTCGCTAATAGTACCCGACGCGTGATCAAGACTACGCTGCGCTTACCGTCTGTGACTCCATATGCATGAGCTGGGATGCCCACGTACAGAAGACTTAACGCCAAGAGGAGCCAACGAAGACGATGACCATATGCCATCGCAAAAGTCTTAAAATATTTTTAGCCTTGCAAATATGGGGTGACGACAATATCATGACGATGCCGATCTCGTTACTGTCATTACGTCATTAAATTTTCCAATTTGATGGTCCTGCGCACGAAGCATATGTATTCAACATCTTCCCCTCCTTTGTCTTGTAGCCACCAGACAAAAAGAGATGAGCTAGATCTGGATTTATTTAGGGCGACTAATAAGTCGCGAGAGACATTGCTAGCGAAGTTGCTGTGCGTCGTCGCGTATTATATCTAACAAATAATATACAGCTTTCCAAGTCATCTTGCAAGTCTTCTTTGAAGGGATGAATGAAAACGAAAACGAAGTTATAATATTCGTGAGTTCATGTGCGTCAAAATAATTAATTTCACTGTCATTAAGTTTGGTATGCTGTGATATACTTTCTCAAGCTTTGATTATTAAGTCGTGATCCAAGTCAACAATAGATGATTTATATATTTCAGCCGGACTTCATCATTTAAATACAAAACAAAAGATGTAGAAAATAGTTTCCACCGAAAGTAAAGATGATTTATACTTTTTTGACAGTCAAGCTAATTTTTCTAGGCTCCAGAAGGCACATGGGTGATGCACTTTCTCGGGATCTAGCTCTAGAGTTGACAATTAAGACTCCTATAAAGTGAATAAACACATATAGAAATGATATATCCCATCCTATATATCTTTCACATATTTTCGATATAGATCTGTATAGACCTCCAAGGATATAGCATGAATTTACTGTTAAATAAGAAACGCATGTGTGACCAAGAACTTTAGAGCTTTTACAGGTTGTAAAAGTGCATGCCGTACATGCCAATGATCCTCGTTCATGTGTAAAATGTAATTATTTATACGCATAAACAAGAGTAAGGTTCACATTTTTAAGGTTCACTTCTATAATACTAGTGTGTGTTCACGGTTATTTTCTTATGAGAACATAATATGGTCAAATAAGAATTTTTATATAGATCCAATGAATAATCAAATGTAAAGAAAATTGATTTCATGTACTTTGGTTATGTAATGCAATTCGGGATTTTTTTTTAACAAAGGAGAGCAAACCCTTTCAATGCACTGCATTAGAATGTAATTAACTTAAAGTAAATTATGTATTGTTTATTGAAATTTTTCTATCTACATTGTGACCGAAGGGGTCTACTGAATCTTTGCAACATTTTTAATTTCAAAGGCCCCCATCCAATCTTGTATAAGCCATTTATCGGCATGCCAGTTGATGCTAGCTCTGCATAGAGACAAATCTTAGCTTGGTTGACCACTATTGTCTAGCTAGCTTAGTGGACTTCAACTGGGCCACTATCAACTATTTTTTGTCATTGGCAGAACTTCCCATCGGGCAAAGAGAGATGAAAAATGAAAAGAAATTTCCATCAACTTTTTCCTTGACAATCAAAATAAATTGATTATAAAAAAAGAAAATTATATATAATGTCATTTTATAGAGCATGATGGGATTGTGGTAGAAGGTCCCAGTTGTTTATCTAAAATTAGTTACGAATCTCCATATGTTCCCAAACTATGATTAGAATCTAATTTCCCTAGAATCAATCTTAGCGGTTGGATTCGAAGAGACTAAAAAAGAGTCCGAAAAAAAAAAGTGTATTCAAAGAGGAAAAGAACATTGTACAGACTAAAAAAGAACATTGTGTTAGAAAAATCATCTTAAGGTATTTTGAAGTTGACAAAACATTTCCATCAGTCTAGTCTAAAGACTTGCAGACTCTACTGGCAAAGTCTGAAGACCTTCAGACTCAAGTTTCAAAGTCTGCTCTCATGGACAGTTTCCAGACCGACAAAGTTAAATAACTATTCTGATTATATCTAGTGTGGTTTTGATTCCAACGGTTAAGGAATATCTCACGATTGGAATTAGCATTTCAAGATCTTCTATTCGTATTCGAATAATCTAGATTCTTTAGATCCGCAATTTATACTTGGAAGGTTCTACTTATGGAAACCAAGATCCTGATTGTATGGGGAGCATGATTGATGGGCTATCGTCATTTTCCTTGAGGAGCTCGAGATCTCTAAATTGATTCTGTCCAACGGGTTGATTGGAAGAATTTCTTTGGAAGGTGCCAATAGTAATGAAGGCATGAAGAAGTATTTAAGGGAGACGCTCAAGTTGTTCAAGAGTGCGAGATAGAAGAATTCCAAAGTCTGAATCTCTTTGTTATTTTGTGATATTATTTTTCGAGTTATATTTGTAATCAAAAGAGAGACTGAAGTTTGGTGAGACCTTGAGGAAGTGTAGTAGAGTCTCTACACTTTGTGGAATCAAGGGCGTGAGACTGTAAATTCTCTTTTTGATTCTTAGTGAAATCCAGCTAGTGGGCTGTTCGTGCGGGAGAGTGGACGTAGGCTTGGTCTAAGCCGAACCACTATAAACTTGGAGTCTTGATTCTCTATCCTTAATCCTTTTACTTTACATTGCTTTCACTTACATCGATTATTGTTTTCAATTCCTTAGTCCATTATCCAATAAATCGTCTATACATTCCGTTACATTTTAGAAAATCATCTTAATCACCTATTCACCCCTCTCTAGGTGCTCGTACTAGTTCTAACAATTGGTATCAGAGCTTGTGTACTCATTTATTAGAAGTATTTTTACTTCTGAGTTAAAGATCTATGGCTAGTATGTTGTCTATAGGGTTGGTTGAAGGTCAAAGCAACACTAGACCTCCATACTTTGATGGAAAATACTACAGCATATGGAAAAACAAGATGAAAGCATTCCTAAGATCGAAAGATCCCTTGGAATGGGAAGTAGTAGACAAAGGAATCATTCCTATTGCTGCATCAGAATCAGAGAGAGGAAAAGAAGTTGCTGCTCCTATCGAGATGACTCAAGAAGAAATAACCAAGAGACAGACTCTTGATGCTAAAGCCATTTATTCATTATATTGTGCTTTATCCCCTACTGAGTATAACATAATATCCTCTTGTGATATAGCAAAAGAAGTCTGGGATAGACTTCACATTACCTATGAAGGAACTGATCAAGTGAAAGAGACAATGATCAATATTCTTTTGGGACAATATAAAGTTTTCAAGATGAGATCAGGAGAATCAATAATCGATATGTTTAGCCGTTTTATTGAAATTGTGAATGGTCTTGAATATCAGGGACATCCAATCTCAGGACAAATGAAGGTCAACAAACTGCTGCGTGGACTCTCTAAAGACTGGAATTATATAAAGACTTCAATAAAGGAAACACAAAGGATTGCACCACCCTCTATAGACGAATTGATTGGAACTCTTCAGTCTTACGAAGTAGAGCACACCAACGAAGAAGAAGATTCAAAAGGTAAGAAATCTATTGTCTTAAAGTCTAATGACTATTATGATGATACAGACTCCGAAGAAGATCTAGATGATGAAGAACTGGCACTCATGATAAAGAGATTCAGAAAGCTGAACAGACAGGGAAGAAAATTCAATTGGAAGAAACAAAGCTCACAAAGGTTTCAGAACAAATCAACTGAGGAAGATGATTCCAACAAAGAAGTGATTTGCTTTGAATGCAAGAAAAATGGACACATAAGACCCAACTGTCCTTTGTTAAGGAAAAGGAAAGGAAATGCTGAGAAATACAGAAAGACACTCAAAGCAGAGACTTGGAATGATACTGAATGTGAAGAAAGTGATGATGATTATGCCAATATTTGTTTAATGGCAAAATCTGATTCAGACTTAGACCTTGAGACAAATACAGACTTAGACAGTGAGCTTGAGGTTAATAATCTAAAAATTTTATCAAAGTTTCGAGATATATTGATGAACTATGTCTTGGTCTAAAAACCTCTCTTAAGAGGATCTCCGAATTAAAAATGGAAAATTCTACATTGAAGCAACAGGAGAAATTTTGGAAAGAAAAGTTTGAAAAGTTAGATAAGAACTTTACTATTTTGAAAGAAAACTCAGACTCTGTTTCCAAATAAAATACTCATTTGAAAAATGATATTTCAAACATATCAAAAAGATTTTCAAATGGTTCTGAAAAATTGGATAAAATTCTTTAGATACAAATACCCTACTTTGATAAGTTAGGTCTCGGTATGACTTTTGAAACTATTCTACTAATTGATTTCCCAAAGGTGAAGGAAAGAATCAAACAAAGATCAACAAAAGTTGTTTATAAAAATCATTTTCAGAAAGTCTTTGTAAAACCTGTTGGCCGAAATGCTCTAAGATGTTCAAAGTGTCAAAGCTTAGAACATTTTAAGAAAGAATGCTCTTTGGTTTGGAGACCTGTTAAAAGGGATTGGGCAAAGACTGTTTACTGCTCTAACTCTTCTAGACCCAAGATGATATGGGTACCAAAGAAAGCTTGAATTTTTCTTAATTGCAGGTTACTATCAAAAGGAAGATTAAATGGTATCTAGATAGTGGCTGCTCAAGACATATGACAGGAGATTCAGGTTGCTTCATAAAACTTGTCCAGATAGATGGAGGAAAAGTCTCTTTTGGTGGTAACAACAAATGAAGGATTATTGGTCGCGGAACAGTAAAAATTGGAAGTCTATTAATCAATAATGTCTCCTTAGTGGAAGGATTAAATTACAATTTGCTTAGCATAAGCCAATTGTGCGATACTGGATTCAAGATCAATTTCCAAGAAGGAACGTGCTTCGGAATCAGTAAAGACTTCACTCAATCTTTTATTGGACGTATACATGGAAATATCTATCTTCTGGATGTGAATCAAGAAAGATCACAATGCTTAATATCAGTACAAGATGAAGCTAATCTATGGCACAAAAAGCTTGGCCATACCAACATGAAGCAAATTGCCAAAATCTCTTCCAAGAAGCTTGTTCGAGGATTACCTATTCTTAATTACCTAAAGTCTGATCTATGCACACCATGCGTACTGGGTAAATAGGTTAGAAATTCTTTTAAATCAATAAATAAAGTTTCCACTAATCGTGTACTGCAGCTTCTGCATATGGATTTGTTTGGACCCACAAGAACTCAAAGCATTTGTGGAAAAAGGTTATGCCTAGTAATAGTGGATGATTATTCACAATTTACTTGGGTCTACTTTCTTGCAAGTAAGTCCGAGACTTTCTCTCACTTTTCAAAATTTGCTAAGAAAGTGCAGAATGAAAAAAGGTCACACTATTTCAAGCATTCGTACAGACCATGGAGGTGAGTTTGAAAATCAAGACTTTGCTAAATTTTGTGATGAATCTGGTTTTCAGCATAAATTCTCCTCTCCATATACACCAGAATAGAATGGGCTTGTGGAAAGAAAGAATAGGTCTTTACAAGAAATGACAAGGACTCTTTTAATTGAAAGTAATATTTATTCACGGTTTTGGGCTGAAACTGTTTCAACTGCTTGCTATATTATTAACAGAGTATTTTTAAGGCCAATTCTTGATAAAACTCCTTATGAATTTTTTAAAGGTAAGAAACCAATTGTTTCATATTTTCAAGTATTTGGTTGTAAATGTTTTATCCTGAAGAATGCAAATGATCGAATTGTTAAGTTTGAAGAAAAATCGGATGAAGAATTCTTTCTTGGTTACTCAACTACAAGCAAAGCCTACAGAGTATTCAACAAGAAGACTCAGACTGTGGAAGAATAAATGAATATCAAATTTCAAGACTCTCCACAAATTCAGCCAAATCAGACTAAAGAATCAGAATATGCTCCAGATTCTACTAGGTCTACCTCCCTCGAAGCAGTTCAAAATTCAGAAGCAGTACAACAAGTTGTTGATGAAGAATCAACTCAAGAAAAAGATCAACAACCTATCAGACTGTCAAGTAACTGGAAGCACAAGTCTAGTCATCCCGAAGAACTCATTATTGGAAACGTTAATGAGGGAATTCGAACAAGATCCAAAAGGCGAGAAGAGTCTAGTGCTGTGGCGCTTATTTCTGAAATAGAACCCAAAAATATTGAAGAAGCCTTAGTTGATGAAAGCTAGATTGAAGCAATGCAATAAGAGCTCAGACAATTCAACATTAACGATGTTTGGGAATTAACTCCTAAACCAAAAGGTAAATCTGTTATTGGAGCTAAATGGGTTTTCAGGAACAAAGTCGATGAAAAATGCAAAGTGACAAGAAACAAAGCAAGACTCGTGGCTAAAGGATACACGCAAGAAGAAGGATAGACTATGATGAGACTTATGCTCCTATAGCAAGGTTAGAAGCAATTAGATTATTACTTGCTTTTGCATGCTATAAGAATTTCAGGTTATTCCAAATGGACGTCAAAAGCGCATTCTTGAATGGATTTATCCAAGAAGAAGTCTATGTGGAACAACCTCCTGGATTTGAAGACTCAAAGAAACCAGACTCAGTGTTTAGACTGAAGAATGCTTTATATGGATTAAAACAAGCTCCTCAAGCTTGGTATGAAAGGCTAAGTAACTTTTTAATTCAAAGTGATTTCACTAAAGGAAAGGTAGATACTACTTTATTCATTAAAAAGGAAGGTAAAAGCTTTTTACTTGTTCAAATTTATGTTGATATTATTATATTTGGATCATCTAATGAGACTTTGTGCAAGAAATTTTCTAAGTCTATGCAGGATGAATTCGAGATGAGTATGATAGGTGAACTATCATTCTTCCTTGGTCTACAAGTGAAACAACTGAAAGAATGAATCTTTATTCATCAAGAAAAATATGCAAAAGAACTTGTTAAAAAGTTCGGTTTGGAGAATTGCAAAAAGACCGACATACCTATGTCAAATTCTTCGAAGTTAGACAAAGATGAAGGAGGGAAGAAAGTCGACCAAAAACTATACATGAGTATCATTGGTTCACTTTTTTATCTTACTGCATCTAGACCTGACATATTATTTAGTGTTTGCATATGTACTAGGTTTCAATCGGATCCTAAAGAATCTCATCTAAGTGCTGCTAAACGTATAATTAAATATGTTGCAACTACTGCTAAGATTGGTCTATGGTATCCCAAAGAAGGAGACTTTACTCTTCTTGGTTATTCAGACGCAGATCTTGCAGGTTGTAGAGTTGATAGAAAGAGCACTTCTGGCACTTGTCAATTACTCGGTAACATGGCAGTATCTTGGTTTTCAAGGAAGCAAAGTATCGTAGCTCTTTCAACAGCTGAAGCAAAATATGTAGCTCTTGGAAGTTGCTGTTCTCAAATACTTTGGATAAAACAACAACTACGAGACTTTGGTATCGAAGACTCTTGTACCGAGATCAAATGTGACAATACCAGTGCAATCAATCTTATAAAGAATTCTATTCTTCACTTAAGAGCAAAACATATTGAGATTCGACATCATTTTATAAGAGATCATGTCCAAAATAGAGAAGTCTTGATACAGTTTATCGACTCAAAGAATCAACTGACAGACATTTTCACAAAGCCGCTTGAGAAAAGTTTATTTGAGTCTATTCGTTGAAGACTCAACATTTTATCTCTTGAAGACTGTTGAAGCTCAGACTTAGAAACTAAATCTGAAAAACATCAGACTCAAAAGTTCAGACTTAGAAGACCAAACGTTATGATTGTAAGTTATTTCAATTATAGTACATTTATTCGTTTAAACTGATATCTCGAAAAGGTAAGACCGCTTGTTAATCTCTAATTGATATTATTAAGGTAGTTATTTTTTTTTGAAAAAGATGGTTACCAATTTGTTTAAAAATTGCAGTTATTTTGAAAATGCATTTTTATTTTTCCTTTTTGTTACGTTTCATATACCCCGTATCGTTTGCCTTTTATACAGTTCTTCTTCCTCTTCTCATTTTACCTAAAAACCCTAGAGCAAAAATTTTCACTCTCTGAGATTTTCTTTCGAAAGTTCATCTCTTCAAGTTTTCATCTTTCTTGTGATACAAGTGTGAAAATTCTCTCAAAGACAGTAACAATGTCGCAGAAAAAAAAATCATCCAGAATAGCAAGTAGGGGACCACAAGGTTTGTGTGAGGGGCCTACGCACTTTGATCTTACCGAAGAAGAAGACTCTCCAAGTGGACAGGTGCATCAACATTCTCAATATCGCACTTCTTCCGCTAGATCACATGATCGTAACCCTCAACTTGCAGAGGAAAACATCATTGAGGATGTAGAACCAGTAAGATCTCTTAAGCCGGCATTTGTTTATAGGCTTTACTCTGCTTTGAAAGAAGGGGGTTCTGCAATGACGTTTATTGATGAGTTTCTAAAAGAAAAGGGCTATAAGAATAAGACTCATTTTCTGACTGTGATGGAACGTTCGGGTGTTGTTCCTATTGGAACAACGGCAAAGACTTTTGTTAACTTTCCAAGTGATCCACAATTTGGTAGTGTAAATCAGCTTGAAGGGAAAGATGATGATGAGAAAATGTTTGTGCATTTTAAGCCAAGAATGGGTGTGGTTGCAAATCTTCGAGGAAAGATGGAAGAATTGTTTCGATCGGAGGAACATAAGTAGGTTTATGCTAAGTTGCTGAAGCGTGGGGTTATGAACCCAAGAACTGTGGACTTTGATTTTCTCGATCTGTTGAACATCAATTTGAGAGAGAAGTTTGAGAAACTTCAACTTGATCGATTCTGTACTGAGAGTGAGATTGCTCATTCTGAACTGACTGCTTATTTCTACTACAATCTTAGTTTTCTTGATGTAAACAGCTTTTCATTCAGTATGAGGGATAAGGAGTATGTGGTTGACACAGATACTCTTGCTGACATTATTGGTGTGGAAAGAGGAGCTTTCCAAACTATTTCTGTGTCTGTTAGCCATGCAACTTTGGAGCTTGCAAAAGATAGAATCGCAGAAGGACGCCTCTCCTATCTGAGGATGAGTGCATCAAACATTCTGCTTCATAAAATTGTGATCAACTGTCTCAGACTCAAGTCAACATCGAAGACAGATGTCTCCATTTCTAAAGCAAAATTGATGTACACCATCAAGATCGGCCATAAGTTTTCCTTGCCTCATACCATCATGTTCCACATGTATCGGTCTATGGTAAAGGACAATGGCAAACTTCCTTATTTTGCTCTCATTACTCGTTTATTCAGAAATTTGAATATTCAGCCTCCCAACATTCTGTGTGTGAGAACCATTGATCAAATGGTAATTGGGCTGAAAATGATTACAAAGATGCGTCTGAAAGAATTCAGCAAAAAGCTAAAGCGGTTCAAGGAGAAAACCCTTGTCAAGGCCAACAAGACTCATCTGCTACAAAGAGAAAAGGAAAAGATCCTATGACTGGTCCTACCAAGAGAAGGCGAGCGATCATCTTTCAAGATGAAGATGATGAGGATGACATTCCTATCTCTGCTTTTGTTTCCCAACATCTTGTTCCTAAGTCAGTAGAACAAGAACATCAAGTTGTAGAAGAAACTCAGAAAGGGAATCAGGAGAAGGAATCAGTGTAGACAAGAAGAAGAAGAAGAAACAGCTAGAACAGATACAGCCAGAAGAACAACATGCAGAAGAAGGTCGTGAAGATTCTCCAGTAGAAAAGGAGGATCAAAGACATCTTGACACTAAAGAAGCATCGCAGCAAGAAGAATACTTCTCTCCTCCAGAAGGCATTGAAACATGGGGAGATGTTCCAAGAGAAAGTATTCCTCTTTTAATCTTTACCAGTGCAAGTGTCAGTCGTTTTTTTGCTGGTACAGAGGATGTCCATGCCTCTTAATTTCCTGAGGAAGATCTTGAGGCAACATCTCCAAATGTTGATCTTCCTGCTGATATTCGCTCCACCGGCTTTACTCCACAATCTGACCATGCTAAAGCAAGCACGCAGACTAAGGGTGGGTTTGGGAACCATTTTTGGGGAAAGTCCTTTGGGAAATGCAAATACCTTTGAGCTAAAGGTATTTTTCAAAATGCAAATGTGTTTGGTAAATTGTACTTTGAAAGCTCTTTGTAAAGTATTTTGAGTAAAATGGCGTTTGGGAAATTACATTTACAAAAGATGTTTGTGGTAAAAAAAAATTATTAAAAGAAAAATAAAAAAAATTTGACCACCAAGGGCAGCGGCTGCCGGCGACCTCCGGCGACCCCGGATCTGGGGCAGCGAGGTCGCCTGACGCCGTCGCGACCTCCGGCGACCTCCGGCGACCCCGGATCTGGGGCGCGCGACGACTCCTCGACCTCCGGCGACCTCGATCCGCGGCGTCGAGGTCGAGGGAGGACCTCGCCGCCACGGATCTGGGTCGCGGCGGGGTCGCGCGACTACCCTTGACCTCCGGCGACCTCGATCCGCGGCGTCGAGGTCGAGGGAGGACCTCGCCGCCCGGATCTGGGTCGCGGCGGGGTCGTGCGACCTCGCCGGCCCCGGATCTGGGGCGGCGAGGTCGCGCGACGCCGCCGCGACCCAGATCCGGGGACAGCGAGGTCGCGCGACCCAGATCGAGGGCGGCGCGGCGCGCGAAGAAGAAGAAGAAGACGGCCCGCCGCCCCCATGACATAGGCGTCGGTCGCGCCACCTCCGGCGTCGGTCGCGCCACCCCCCGACGGTCGCCGCGTCCCCGCCGCCGGCCCCCACACCGTCGACAACCGAACCTCCCGGAGAAGATGAACAGTGTCGCGTAAGGGCAAGAACCGGAAAAACAAAAAATTGATGAGGACAATTTCGGAAAAAAAAATATAAATAATGCCCGCGTGGGCATGCCGAAAAAGCCGAAAGCCCAAGGCAGGTCTTCACCTACCTTGGGCTTTCGGCTTCACAAAGCCTCAGCATTTCGCAAATGGAGCTCAATTTTTTTTGCCAAACGGGCTAGCATTTGCCCAAGTATCTTTAGACCTCCAAGGGGCTTTGGGAAGTGGTTCCCAAACGCACCCTAAATATTCAGGAGACTTTGGAAGACTGCTTGAAATTCTTTTGGAGCTCAAAGGCCAGGTCTATGCTTTAGGATGCGAATTTCAAACACTGTAGAATGAGAATCGTGCCATGTCCATCTCCTTGCAAGATCAAATTAAAAATATTCATCTTCAGATTCAGGCAACTGCCAAAGGCACAGCTCTCGCACAACTGTAGGAGGATTTGAAGAAGCTGGAGGAAATTGTCAAGTGAATGGGAGATTTTCAGCTTGTTCGCATTCCTCGAGCACCCTGACTTTTTCACCTTTTTATGTTGACAAAAAGGGGGAGAAGTTTTTGCAAATTTTTATTCCAAACTTTCAACTTTTGAACATACTTTGGATTTAATATTTTGTTTGGTTGTGATTGACTTTATTTTTTGTTTGGTTTTGAGCTTTGGATTGCTTGCTTATTATTGCAGTACTTTAAGCTATTAAGTTAGATAAAGATAGCTGATAAATATCTGTACAAGACTAACTTGTTTTTTGTGGATGCAGATCTGTGTACATGACAACTTTCATTATCTTTATCATAATCTTTTATGAGATATCATTGCTAGCTTAAATGTTGTATTGCAGGGCAATAGTATCCAAATATGCAGGAAAGTTTTGTCAACATAAAAAATGGGGAGATTGTTAGAAAAATCCTCTCAAGGTATTTTGAAGTCGACAAAACATTTCCATCAGTCTAGTCTAAAGACTTGTAGACTCTACTGGCAAAGTCTAAAGACCTCCAGACTCAAGTTTCAAAGTCTGCTCTCATGGATAGTTTCCAGACCGACAAAGTTAAACTTCTATTATGATTATATCTAGTGTGGTTTTGACTCCAACGGTTAAGGAATATCTCACGACTGGAATTAGCATTTCAAGATCTTCTATTCGTATTCGAATAATCTAGATTCTTTAGATCCGCAATTTATACTTGGAAGGTTCTACTTATGGAAACCAAGATCCTGATTGTATGGGGAGCATGATTGATGGGCTATCGTCATTTTCCTTGAGGAGCTCGAGATCTCTCTAAATTGATTCTGTCCAACGGGTTGATTGGAAGAATTTCTTTGGAAGGTGCCAATAGTAATGAAGGCATGAAGAAGTATTTAAGGGAGACACTCAAGTTGTTCAAGAGTGCGAGATAGAAGAATTCCAAAGTCTGAATCTCTTTGTTATTTTGTGATATTATTTTTCGAGTTATATTTGTAATCAAAAGAGAGACTGAAGTTTGGTGAGACCTTGAGGAAGTGTAGTAGAGTCTCTACACTGTGGAATCAAGGGCGTGAGACTGTAAATTCTCTTTTTGATTCTTAGTGAAATCCAGCTAGTGGGCTGTTCGTGCGGGAGAGTGGACGTAGGCTTGGTCTAAGCCGAACCACTATAAACTTGGAGTCTTGATTCTCTATCCTTAATCCTTTTACTTTACATTGCTTTCACTTACATCGATTATTGTTTTCAATTCCTTAGTCCATTATCCAATAAATCGTCTATACATTCTGTTACGTTTTATAAAATCATCTTAATCACCTATTCACCCCCCTCTAGGTGCTCGTACTAGTTCTAACACATTGTATTCAAAGTGTATTCTAATTTCCTCTTCCACTTGCTTTTGAACCGCTCCACTGTGTCCTCGCTCTCTTGACGGGCCAATTCCAGGTTCAATTACTCGGCCAGCCAAAATGAGTTCATAAATATATCGAAAAAAGTTTTATTGAGATTTTCAGATAAAAAATCAATAAATTTAAATAAGGTTGGGTAAGTTAAAATATTCGTCAGATATATAATTTGAGAGTGGATCTTTATAATGTTCCCGAATTTTAAAAAATATTTAGGGTCTGTCCATCGTGGATGAGGAGTTGTTTAGATTGACCAATGAAATGGAAAGGTCGTTGGTTAGTGGGCAAAGGAAAATTTTTTAAGTCGCCGTTGCAGGTGTTGGGATATTACATGACCATGATGACACATGAAAGCATGCGCAACTCTGCAAATGTTATTAGTGACGTATCTAGAGAACGACTGACTTTGAAGTCAACCCACCATTTATTAATTAATACGAGAAATATTTTATTGGTAACAAGATCGATCCTTCACAAACTTAAGCACAAAAAGCTTTGGGTTTGATCTGGAAACAGACTTAAAGAGTTATAATGGGGAAGCCATTTTAGGTTAATACAAACAAGGAAATGCTCCATTGATCTTTATAGACAGGGTATCCATGACCTAGAAAGATACAATTTATGTCATGTTCTATTTCATGAACATAATAATATATATGGTGCAATTGGTTCAACTTTTCCAAAGGACTTCAAGCCTTTAAAATCTTCTATAGCATTTTGTAAATGCCAACACGGGGTTGCACAGCACTAGCGTCTTGTTGCTTGGGGTCACATGGTTCCCACGATCTGTTACAAGGCTCGCGCAACGTCAAAGTCCATATTTGACTCGTTTGCAATCATGTGACCTTGGAGTCGCATCACTTGGGGTTGCTCAACCTTAGCGACCCTCACCAAAGATGATGTTGACCACCGAAGGGCCATATCTAGGAAGCCTAATCATTGAAAGGCTAGATCTGGGAAGCTCAAGGTTGTTGAACTTGACATTTCCTCGCCTAAGTTTGAACAACCTTGGCAGCTTGTTGTCTGGGGTCATTCGACCTCCGTGACCCTCGCCTCGGGTAAGTGACCTCGGCAACAGGCCTCGCTTGAGATGAATTCATCTGTTGGAAATATATCTTGAAGATTCCGATTCTATAGATTGTGACGAGTTAGTTTGGTAAATAGGAAAATAGTGATTCTTTTATTATTCTTTTCCTGTTTTATTCTTTTGTCTCTTACACTATAAATTCACTAATGTAAATGTATACATAATATAGAGCGAAAGCATTTTCTCAATCTCCACTACACTTTCTGTCATGTTATCAAAGCAATCCTTTCTGAGCAAGCTTCCGCATCCTTAAGAATTGCCATTGTTGTTTCTTTTTCTTCTCTAACTTGTTGACGCAGATTTTCCTGCAAAGACAATTAGCCAAGCCTCTTTTGATGAAGAAATGGAAATATTACCTTGTTAATTTATGGCAATATCATTTTTACGCCTGGTTTCAACCAGGAAGGATCGATATAAACCAATTGCCTCTCTCGATGATTGTTGAGTCAACATTGATTTCGTGCTTGAGTTGGAGGGCCCTCCCTCCATCCATCCATCGAGTCAAGTAATTCGCTATCGGAAATTTTTCCGCCGCCTATATCATCTCATGCTTCTTGGTATCGAGAAAAACAAGAACATTGAGAGTACCCTAGTAGAGGATTCTTCATCCCAAAACCAAACACCAACGCTTTTTGCTTTTGCTCCTGAAGATGCTCAAGTTATTTCTGCTCCTACTTCGGCACAGATCTTTGGCCCAATTTCAGTGGCCCATAATTCCATGGTATTCTATCCCAGGCCAATGGGCCACCGGGCAGGGACAGACATGGATTGGACCACAATTTGCGTACAGCTCATCTGGAGAGGAACCGCCTGCAACTTCTTGGCCCAGTGGTGGTGGGCCGTTTCCTCGGTCAACCCATTTTCCAGAAATTGACCCAAAGAGTGGGTCGGGCTAGGGAAACTCGAATCAAGGATTCGGGTCCATACCGGGTTAGGGGACGAATCTCTACCCGGTTCCTCAACCCGAGTACGTGCCCTACGTGCTCCCCGTCGTCGACAACGGCCATCTCGAACTTGGGGATCCCCTCTACACGTCGCCGATCGACGGACCCGAGTTGAAGCTCATTGGAATGCAGCTCACTGGACCGGATAACTACACGGCCTGGGCTCGGGATCTTCGACGTGCAATTGTCACCAAAGACAAGGATAGCTTCCTCGATGGAGCTATCCCTTTTCTGGTCGACGATTGGCTTCAACGGCAGTGGCGTAAGTGCAACCAATTGGTTCGCACATGGCTTGGCAACTACCTTGCCCCAGAAATTGCCGTTGGGCTCCCACCTACCGAAGACTCCATAATCCTTTGGGAGAGCATACGTGAGATGTATGGACGCCTTGACCGCGCAAAGTTGTTCACCATCACCCAAGCTCTGTTGGAATTGAAGCAAGGGAACCTTTCGGTTACCTCTTGCTTCAACCACCTCTTAGCTCTATGGAATGAACTTGAGGCCGCTGAAGAACGACTCGAAGGACCCGAGAACACCCTCAAGCAGTATCGTGAAATAAGGGAACGAGAAAAGGCGACCGGGTTCTTACTGATACTCAACGAATCGTTCTCGGCGTTCTGGTCGCAAATCCTTGCGATGGATCCTCCATCGCCGCTCGGCCGCATCTACCAGTTGGCCGTACAGGAGGAGCACCACCGGACGGCCGCTGCCGAACACACTCGAGTGCGTGAGGGGACGAGCCTTGCCGTCCTTCCTTCCGGTGAGATGACCTCTGGCGGAGCTTCCATAGATCTGGAAAAACAGAGGGTTGTGGCCGCAGCACGAAGAAATGGAGGAAATGGAGGAAACCCTAAGCTATTGCGAACGGATGGCTCGGATCAAAGATCTGGAATGGACGGCTGGGATCGTCGATCTAAAGTGGACGGTCCAGATAAATACGCTCGATTCGACGGCTGGGATCTCAGCGCTGGAATGGATGGCCGAGATCAACGCGCTGGATCGGACGTCCACTATTTGTCCGCAGCTTAAACAGACTCAGGCGGATGGGATTGTGCCACGTCAGCCCCTCCTTACAACAGATCCTATGGCCTGCGGAATGCCACGTCAGCAAGAAAGGTCAGTGGGCAAAATTTTCGGCTTAAAAATAAATATTGCGACTATTGTAGACGTCCACACCATACTATTGAAACATGTTGGAAGCTGCATGGAAAACCTAATGACAAGGACAAAAGGAAAGAATTCACAGTTTCTCAAGTTTCTGCACAAAGGTCTGATGGATCACCTCATCAAATGATCACCCAAGAACAATATCAGAATATTGTGCAAATGCTGGATCAATTCAAGACCAGTGACAAGGGTGTAGGATTCTCAGGTACCTTCCTTTACAACAAGAATTCGTTTTCTGTTGATGTATGGATTATCGATTAAGGTGCTAGTGACCACATAGTATGCAACAAAAATCTTTTTTCTCACATATATAAAATGCCAGATTCCTTTGTCACGGTACGTCTTTCAAATGGGAACATGACAAATGTTACCACAATTGGCACCGTAAATCTTGGTCAAAACTTTATCCTTAAAAATGTCATATATATTCCAGAATTTGAATTCAATCTTCTATCTGTCTTAAGAGTATATGAGGATAACTCTTGCCATGTCATATTCAATTCAGACAATTGTCTCTTTCAGGACCATTCGACTAGCAGAGTGATGGGCTTGGGTAGTATGGCACAGGGACTCTATTTTTGGAACAATTCCTCAGGAGATTTAGAATCATTGAATAAGCATGTTTCTTGTAATGCCATCAGTAAAAATAAAATTCTCCTTTATCATCGACGATTGGGTCACAATGCAATTTTTCCTCATCCAAAATGTCCAATATGTCCTTTAGCTAAGCAATCTCGAGCATATTATCCAAAACTTTTTCATTGCTTCATATGGACATTTGGGGACCTTATCATACCCCTCACCGTGACGAATCTCTTTTCTTCCTTACAATTGTTGATGATTACACTCGTGCCACCTGGGTATATCTTATGCAATCAAAAAGCCAAACTTTTGATAATTTGTCAAATTTTCTTCCCATTATTCGAAACCAGTTTGGTAAATCTGTACAACGTACAGATAATGGGCGTAAATTTTTCACTTCTAATTGCAATGCATTATGATCCTTTAATGGCATACTTCATGAAAGCTCCCGCACTTACACTCCACAACAAAATGGAGTCGTTGAGCGTAAACATATGCACTTATTAGAGGTAGCTTGTGCTATAAAATACCAAGCTTCTGTTCCAGAAGATTTTTGGGGAGATTGTGTGGTCACAGCAGCTTACTTGATTAATCGCATGCCAACTCGGATTCTTAATGGTAGGACCCCTTTTGAGATGCTTTACAACAAACAGCCTAATAATAATCATCTTAAAGTATTTTGTTGTTTATGTTATGCAACAAATGTGGGTCCTCGAGATAAAATGGGCCCTCGGGCCACTAAGTGTGTTTTCATGGGATATCCTCCTCTTCAGAAAGGATATCGAGTTATGGAGATCTTTACAGGGACTTTCTTCATTAGCAGGGATGTTGTATTCCACGAAGATGTATTTCCGCTTGAAGAAATGGTTTCTTCATCACAACCCTCCTTACCATCAGGGCATGGCAGATATTTTTTGTTCGATGAATCTTTTATCTCCGGCACCAGAGTTCTTTATTGCACCAGAACCACCTCTCTCATCAGAACCATCTCTGCCTATACCAATGGAATTTACATCTCCAGAAACAATATCGCCAAGTTTATCATAAGACAATTCTCAGTCTCCTTCGATAACAGCTGCTTCACCAGTCCTTTCCAAATCATCGGATCCTCCAACACATGTCATCGAGCAGCCTCGACGTTTCGGACGACACACTCGTCCACCTACATGGACCCAAGATTATATATGTTCTGCAACAAGTTTTTCAGGTACACAATATCCCATTACCTCATATGTGTCATTTAATCAATTATCGCCATGACACATGTGTAGTATTAGTCGTATATCAAAAGAATAGGAACCATCATCATTTGCTGAGACAGCACGAGATCCTAGATGGTGACATGCGATGGAATCTGAACTTACTGCCTTAATGGAGAACCACACTTGGGATATTGTTCCTTTGCCTCCAATACGGAAATCGATTGGTTGCAAATGGGTTTAGAAGATCAAGTTCAAGGCATATGGTTCTATTGAGAGCTATAAAGCTCGATTAGTTGCCAAGGGATTCACTTAAAAAGAAGGTTATGACTACCATGAAACCTTCTCTCCAGTAACTAAAGAAGTCACTGTACGTTCCTTCTTGTCAGTTGTAGCCATTTGGAATTGGTCTCTCCATCAGATGGATGTGCATAATGCTTTTCTCCACGGTGATCTGGATGAAGAAATCTACATAAATATTTCTCAAGGATTACGCAGACAGGGGGAGTCTCGGGTATGTCGTTTTCGCAAATCCTTATACGGATTAAAACAAACATCTAGACAATGGTATGCAAAATTCACTGCTGCACTAACCAATGCAGGTTTTGAGCATTTTAAGTATGATTATGCCTTGTTTACTCGAACTACAAAAGATTCATCAATTTACTTGTTGATATATGTTGATGACATACTCGTCATGGGAAATAATGATTTTGATGTTGCTAAGTTCAAAAAGTATTTGCACTCCATTTTTCATATCAAAGATTTGGGACCACCAAAATATTTTCTCGGTATCGAGATTGCCCGATCCGATAAAGGAATTTGCCTCAGTCAAAGAAAATTCATCTTGGAGATTGTTTCTGAAGCAGGGTTATCAGGATGTAAACCAGCAGTCATTCCAGTTTAGCAGAATGTCAAATTGACAACGCATGAGTATGATCTTAATTCCCCTTCAACCATCAAGGATTCAGTGCTCAAAGATCCTGCTGAATATTAGCGACTTGCCGGAAAGTTGATATATCTTACAATGACAAGACCTGATATATCTTATGCAATACAAATACTCAGTCAGTTCATGCATATGCCAAAGCAATCACATATGAATGCGGCGTTGAAGGTTGTGAAGTATTTGAAGGGATATCTAGGCCTTGGTATACTCCTATCTCGTGACTGCAATATGAAGATGACAGCCTTTTGTGACACGGATTATGCCACTTGTCAAATGACCAGAAGATCCATTACTGGTTTTTGCATAAAGTTGGGAAAGTCATTGATCTCTTGGAAGACAAAGAAGCAGTCAACTGTATCACTATCATCTGTGGAATCAGAGTATTGGGCTATGGCAAAGGCTACCTACGAAATAGTCTGGATATGAGGACTTCTCTTGGATCTTGGAATACAGGTCAGTGGACCAAGTGAATTGTTTTGTGATAATGGTGCTACACTCAAATTAGCGGCAAATCTAGTTTTTCATGAGAGAACAAAACACATAGAAGTGGATTGTCACTTCACTCGGGATAAAATTAAAGATGGAGTTATTGTGACAAAGGGAATTGGAACAACAGAGCAACCTGCAGACATCTTCACTAAAGCATTATGTCAGAAACAACATAAGTACTTGTTGAGCAAGCTAGGTATCCTTGACATCTACAGGCCACCAGCTTGAGGGGGAGTGTTGGAAATATATCTTGAAGATTCCGATTCTATAGATTGTGATGAGTTAGTTTGGTAAATAGGAAAATAGTGATTCTTTTATTATTCTTTTTCTGTTTTATTCTTTTGTCTCTTACACTATAAATTCACCAATGTAAATGTATACAGAATATAGAGCGAAAGCATTTTTCTCAATCTCCACTACACTTTCTGTCATCATCACCTAGTGCTTTTGCAAAGCTTTGACGAGGATAGCAATGAGATTTATTGCAACAAGGGTTGCCGGTTGATGGTCGCTTGGCCAATGATCGCCTTTGGTTGTCGTTGATGCTCGCTTGTGATCTTCGCTGATGCTCGCCCAATGTCCTTGCCTCGCTGCCTCTGGTGGCTCAATTGCATGCCCTCTTTTTTTTTTTTTTTCCTTTTACTTCTAAGTTGCTTTAAAATATATAAACCAAAATTAAATATCCAAACCCTATTTGCTTTCAACAAATACACCCTTATTCATAAGTCCTCAGGAAATGGCTTTACATCTCCCCAAAATTTAATTAAATGCAATCCTAGGCCTTTTATTTGTTTGAAATGTATTCATTTTAGCTTTAACTATATTATTTTATAATTGTCTCCTAAAGGAAATACACTTAAATGAACATGCATCCATAGACCATATATAATCCGAATCATTAATATCAGTAAGATCCATCTAGATCTTATGTGAGACTCATGTGATCAATGGTTTCGATTGATTTAATCCACATATACAACGGTTCAAACACAAATCTCACCTCCCGTGACGTGGCCAGATGCATATAGTTGACTTCAAGAGCACATATTCTCAACTTCAACTAAGCTAAAAATAACTTTTTACCCGCTATATATATATAAATCCAGAGCTTTTGCCTCTATTATACGCAGGTAGATGCTCTTTCTATGATAGTTAGGAAGCATGATTGAATAGCTAGAGCCGAGAGAAACCGAAAAACAAATAATGTCGCGTTACAAACAGTTTGGCCGGCCTCAAATTGAGGATGTTTGCGATACCCATATATTAATGGTCCATGGAAATTTTCTATTGCGCATACCGTGTTTACAATGTCAACACAAGAGAAAACTGTCTGACAAAAAAGGTCAACTTAGTTTGATCAGCTCTGGCTTCATTATCTACAGGGCTGGGCATACCAAACTGGGACTCCAGTTACCAATCCACCGGCCGCCACCATCTTCCTCTGATCACCAACCGGCACTCTGATCTCTGGCCGCGGAACCTCATATGCGCGTGCCAGTGCCGGCGCGGCCATTTTTGCTGAAATGTTAATGATGCCATCTGTCCGCAGGCCATTAGAATTCCTCAACCTATAACTGAGAAAACGCACGTAACCCTCCGGTGTGCCAAAATCGCCAGTGAAATCCGAAGCTGGTACCGTCGCTCCGCCGACGAGCTTGTAACTCCCCGACGAGCTCTTGCACTTCACTTCCAAGGTAATGAAGCCCGCATGCAGCGGCAAGTCAACGACGAGATTCTCGTTCCACTGAGGGTTTGTTCCTTTGTCTGGCGCTGATTTAGTCGAGCATTCGTGACCAGGCTCTGCTCGGACTGCCACGACTGCGTTTTTCACAGGCTTCTTGTTGAGCCGGATGTTCTCTGCGGATATCAAGGTGATTTCCAAGGCTCGCTTCATCTTCTCTTTTTGTTGAAGATCACCGGTCGGAAAGCTTGAAGCTTGTGATTGGAAGAATTGGAGGAGATGAATGTAATGAAAAGTGTTGAGATGAAGAAGACTGTGAAGGAGGAAAGAGGCTGTGTGGTTTGGCTATGTATAAAGGGTTGGGAAGGAAGGGAGAGAGAAAGAAGGAAGAAGGAGGTGGGCGATTTCTGTTTCTTCTTCGCCGGCCCGAGTTCGAGGCCATGTTTGTTTAGGTGAGAGAGGAGGGTCACGTAGAACAGGTGACGTAGAACACGAGCCTTGTTAAAGTTGGTTTTTGCGGTTGAAAAGTCGTGGTCACAAGTACAAACCACGAAATTTTTCTATATGTTGACTAAATCAATTCATTAGCGGGGGAAGGATCGCAGCCTCTTCCTCTTATCGGTTTAATTAATAGATTATATATATACCCACACACATTATCCACACTTATTTTTAAAGAAATACTCATATGGATAATATGTCAGCCACCATACCTGATTGGAGAACCTGGAAGGTAGAAACATAAGGACAAATAAGGTGTGTTTATTTAATTAATAATTTCATGATAAAAGAAATATTTTTTTTATGGAAATCATTTCTAAGGAAAATTGTTAGTTTTGATTTATTTGATAATTTATGAGAGGTGATTTTCTTTTTGCTAGAAAGAAAAATTGTCTTCCACCAAATAAAACTTGTTGTTTTCCGTCTACGGAAAAACATTTTCTGTATATCGATAAATTTTTCATCTTCCAAATAACGAAAAGTTGGAGAACAATTCCTGTGAACCAATTTTCTCAAATAAATGGTCCTAAGGAAAACTCTTTACAATCCATGATGCTATGTTACTCAAATTAGATGATATGTGGCTCCACTTCTTGATATGTAATTAGTTTGGTATAGTGGAAGGAAGTAAATAATACTAAATTCATTTAGAGGTTATTTCTTAGGATATGATGGACTATAAAAAATGAATAAATATATGTGCTGGTCTCACTGATTTAGATCGAAGTTATTTCCTACACTAGCAGTATTGTTTTGCTGGAAAATGTTGATGTAGTACTTTTAAAATGGATGTGAATCAACAAAGGTCTTGAAAAGGTCCTTTGTCGATTCTTGAATATGAAACATAAACGACAGGAAAATTAAAATAACTAAGACCGGGGACAGCCCTTGCTGGCCATGTAAAAGGTACTAGATTGTTAAGATAATTTGGAAGTAAAATTGAATAGCTAGTGCCTTTTGGATTGATTGGTGGTGCCTTCTACAAACTACAATCCAAGCATTACAAAGAAATCAAACACATCCAACATGGTTCTTACAATTCAGCAACTCCTATTTACAAACGGTAGCTTAGAAACGACCGACTCCTCTATTCGATGGTTGTATCTTCTCAGCTTCTTCACTGTTTCTATTATTAACTCTTTTGGGATCCTCGACTCCATTACTCGACAGTTGCGGCAAATTTACTCTTTACGAGTGCCTCTCCAACACTTGCAACTGAATTCGTTGGCTCCACTACTTAGAGAGTCCTTCCATTTTCACTCCATCAAATGGTTGTCTTTTTTTTTTTGGTCGGAACGTCGACGGTAATGTTAATTGTGACGTTTTCATTATCGATCAAATCAATCTCAATTTACCCACGTTTTGGCCTAAGACTTGGCCGCGCCATGGACAATCTGTGTCGGTGAAAACTAAATTCCTTTGTCGGCAGACTAGGTTTTTTGACCAACGCCTCCCAACATTTGGGTTTTTGCTCCTGTCGTTGGCGTTCCACCGAATCTTTATCGATTCGACTATCGACTCAAACACCCGAGATATTTTATTTTGCGTCAACAATTGTTAATCAAATGACACGTGATTATTTGTGAGTTATTTAATCTATATTGTTGAACGCAATTGTTTCATGGGAAAAGGCTAATTTTCTTTTCGCTAGTAGTGTTAGTTGACGCGCATGAGGACGTACGGAGGCAATTGTTCAATTATGGCGTGTGCTTGCAATTGCATGAATCCATGTTGGCCTGCTTGAATATAACTTGTTCAACAAAACAATAAATGTTTGTGGCATTTTAGGGCGCGCATAACAAAATTTCTTCAACATAAATCAATTTTTATTCCATGGACGAGTTTATGAGTAAAGAAACACGTTTGATAATGATTCAAAATTTATATTTCTGGAATAAAAATTCATTTGATAATAAATTATATTTCTATGAGCGGCGACGGCCGGAGTTCGACGTCCGGCGATCGGCTTCTAGCGACCAGGCGGCGAGTGGTCGAGTCCAAAGTCTAACGTCTAGCGTTCGGTGCCGGAGTCCGAGTTCGGCATCCGCGACTAGCGTCCAACATTCGGAGTCGGCTTCTAGCATTAGGTGACCGATGGCCGGCATCCAACGTCAAACATCCAGTCCGGTGAGCGGCGGTTGGTGGCGAGTGGCCGGTGGTGAGCGGCCGGCAATTGGTGACAGACATTTAGTGGTCCGCGATGAGCCTCCGACATCCAACGGTTGGCAATGAGTGGCCAATGAGTGGTGGGCGTTCGGCATCTGGTGGTCGGCGACGAGCGGCCGGAGTCCAATGGCCGACGGTCGGCGGGTGGGCAACAGGCATCCGGCGTCCTGGGCGATGGGTGGACGACAAGCGGTGACGAGAGTGAACGATGAGGAAAATTTTGATTTCTCATTTTTGTTACAAAAATAGAACAGCTAAAAATTTTAACTTATGATTTCTACTCCAAATCTATTTCTAGAATAGAAATCTGTTCCAAATATTGAAAAATGAAATTGCATTACCAAACAGATTTCTGTTCCAAACCTGTTTAAGGGAATAGAAAAACAGAGAAATAGGGAAACATAAATATGGTCATGCACGTCCTTAGAGCCCATCGGAGGCAAAAAATGCACCGACGCCAAGCCTCAAATGCTCCACGAAGATTAGCTTAGGATTGTAGTTCGCATTGTAATAGTTTCTTGTTAATTGATAAACGCCTACAAGAAAGGAGGAGAGGACAATATCACTGTCTATTATTTAAAAAACGTGCGCATTTTCCTTTACATTTTAAATCAAATTACTCTTACTTTTCCCCGTATGTACATAATCACTTCCCAAAACGCCCATCAGCCGAAATTCATGGGAAAGCAAAGTTTGTCGGTCTACTTTTGACCGTATTATGGGAAACATCCCGGAATAAGCGAGTGAGATGATTTATTCAGAATAGGCGTGTCCGTATAAAGAATGTTGCAATTTGGTCAACTATAACACAAAAAGAAAAAAGAATTTCCCCGCACCAAACGACACCTAAATTAGTCCAAGCCCATATTTTGCACCACCTCGATTTCACCTTATAAAATACTATCCACGCGTGCCGGCAAATTTTGCTGTTCTTACGCGGCGCCACCAGGTGCGACCTTGTGGAGAACACCGACAGAGGACGCTGGGCAGTCGTCTGACCTAAGACAATAATATGTAAACTACTCCCAGATTTCTTTATTTATGTATGGCCCCAAAGTTCAATGGATCGTGACATCGTGTTGTATACCTTTATTAAAGAACAAGGTAGACAACTCAGGCCGCTTAAGGAGAGATAGGATCGCCAAGTGTAAATACATGGAGCGGATTGCGGAAATGTTTTGACTTTCTTAACGTTGGATCCTTATCTTGTTCTTTGTTCGAAATGCGGAAACTTTCATATATTTTCCTCGAGAATGTGTAGATGCACCGGTCTAATGAAAACCTTTGCTCTTGATTTTCTTTAGTAGGATCTGTGGATGGATATTTTCCAAACGATGGCGGACACAGTTTAGATTTTTTATATGGAAAAAAGGACGCAATGGATGACATACATAGAGATCGAGTTCATATTAAGTCACGAAGATTTTTTGGAAAAAAAGTGTTGCAAAACTTTATTCTGAATCACGATTGAATGCTTTCAAAAGCCTCATTGAGATCTTCGATTCACACCTCTACCTTTATGAGATGGAAGCAAGCATAATAAAAGGGCCTCTTATGAACTTTTTTTGGTCTTCCCAATGAAACCGCAATATCTGTTCAAAAAAAAAAAAAAATGAAACCGCAATAGAAATTTGAAAATGACCATGAGTGGATTAACTATTTAAAAAAAAAAAAAAACACCTTTACGGGATTATAATCGTAATATCATTTCCGTTAGAGATAATTGGATATTTCTCTAAGATATTTTTCTATGTTAAAAATAATTAATATTTTTCTGTTGATTATATATATTTCAAGATTGCACGTAAATCTTTATCTAATTATGAATATCTTGATTGATGTGTTATTTTAGATATATGATAAAACTTGTAAATAATCCGATATATTCTTCTTTGTTATATTACATAAATATATGGAAAATTCTTAGCTCTGTTTTCCGCATTTTTCCTCTTATCTCTATATTTATCCAAATTACTAAGGCGGGCAATCTTATATTATTGAGGCTACTTAATTGAGTTTTGACTCTCAATTTATTTAATTTATGGAACTAGTAAGATCCCATTGTTCCTTCACATTGGAAAAAGAACATTAAGGACAAATTGTATAACAAGCGTTGTGACATAAAGGACAGCTGTGCTGGTGCTCTTTTTTGGACAAATATTTACATTTTATGACTCCGCGAAGTAAAAAATATATTGCACAATTTGCAATAAGATCATGGAGATTAATCATCATTAATGATTGTGATGGACCATTCCACAACAGACTCAAAAAGAAAATGATTATTGAGAGCATATACAGCAAATCGGTATTAGATTAGATAAGTAAAATCCAAATTATCTTTAGAGTTTACAGCTCATATTACCATGTGACACCCAATAGCATCTTCCAAGTTGTTGGGGTATAGCTTTTTTAGTAAGCTTTCTTCTAGATTTTCTAATATTAACGGAACCTATTTAAAATGTACAATGTGCCTCCAATCAAAACTAATTGCGAAATCAATCTTTTTGCGCTGATCATAATTGAAAATTTTCTTTGGTGATAAAACGAGGGAATATTTTGCATTGTGATCCACGTTTTCTTTTATTTGGCTACGATATTCAGGTCAAGTTTGAACCATAGTTCGACTGAATCCATATTGATCTAATTAATCTTTTTGATGTCATTAATTTCATTCCTACAATGCGACGTAAAAGAACTCTTTGAACAATTAGCTATGAAAATGTATTCTTGTATATCCCTTCTATCAATCTTTTCCTAATCTCATCTTATTGAAGTGAAAATAAGAAAACACGTTTAAAAGAATTGACGTAAACTTACATTTGATACGTCCAATGACCTCTAGAACATAACCTCGAGGTAATCGAACGAGCCTATATTAATGTATCCTACTTGTTTAGAGAGAAGAGAACAACACTTCCTGATCTTCCTTTCTTGTTCGGCAGAAGAAAGAATTCAACTTTGCTACGCAAAGGCAATTACGTATTGGAAGTTCATGCTACCTACCTGACCCAACTAAAAAGAAGATTCACAATTTGCTGACCAAACTGAAAACACAACTAGGAGATCGTAGAATTCCAAATTCATCGCTCTTGGTGCTTTTTTACTAAACTCAATTTAACGTCAAATCGCGTGAGCTGTGCAGAAATTTTTTGGAATAAACTCCTTGTTTTTTGGTTTGACAAGTAACTTTGCATTATAGGTTGATGAGAACTTTGTCTATTTGAGTTCATACAAGCGCCTCCGATTTCTACTTGGAATCGACCGAGTCTATATTCACTGTGTGGATCAACTTGTTTATAACGCAGAAATTCTCCGCAAACTACTTCCTTTTCTCCGTTTAGGAAAAAAAAAACACAGAAATATAGGCATGTGAAAAAAAAGAAAAAAAAAAGAAAAGGTTTTGGCCGGGTCTAGAAAGTATTTGAAGATTTGAGTTTATATAGGAGGGAAGAGCAAAATGCTTGTAGCATGTGCAATATATAAAGCATCGAAAGGCAGACATTTACGGGATTAGTCACCAATTTCTTCGTTACTTATATTACGATTCCGTCTATTTTGATTCTAATAATGATTTTGTTATTTATCTTAATGGATAGATGGACTCTCATGAAATATT
The DNA here is from genome assembly GCA_014182395.1 of Eucalyptus sp. ANBG9806169. NCBI lineage: Eukaryota > Viridiplantae > Streptophyta > Magnoliopsida > Myrtales > Myrtaceae > Eucalyptus > Eucalyptus sp. ANBG9806169. The sequence goes on from CM024574.1 coordinate 6,117,905, forward strand.
TTAATAAGATTTCGAGATGAAATGGCACCTTTTAGCGTGCCGAGAGAGAGAGAGAGAGAGAGAGAGATATGCTCGAGGAGAAAATATTTCGTGATTGTCCATTTGGCCAGTAAAAGAATACCTCATCTTATCTCCGCGAGAGCAATCTCACATCGAAGATTCGCCCCTACCGGATCGAACCAGTCAGATAGGGACCGAAAACATCAAGTTAAGTCTAAAAAAATTCAAAATGTGCACTTACAAGACGATCACTTGTCCAAAACCAAACCGTAAATGACAGACCAAAGAATCCCGACGCCTTCTTTTCCAACTGGAAGTTTAGAATCGAAACGCCCGTGTCTCTCAAGATTTCCATTGATTGGGATACCAAACCGGCACCCCGGTCACCGTCCCCCCGTTCCTCTCCCGATCCACCGGCATCCTGAACTCCGGCACCAATGGTGGCAGACGCGACGAACTGGACAACGTCCCTTTATACGACGATGACACGACCCTCACCGATATATTGATGATCCCATTGCGTAGGCCTTTGGCATCTCTCAGCCTGTAACTCAAGAAATGCAGGTAATTCTCGGGTGTGTAGTCTCCGACGAAGTCCGACACTGGAATCCAGGCTGTCCCGACAAGCTTGTCTCTGGCCGAGGAGGTCCTCCGGCAGACCTCGACGACGACGTAGCGTGAGCCTGCGGGCAAGTCCATGTGGAGCTTCTCCTCCCAGTAAGGGTAGCTCCCGCTCTGAGCATCGGGTTTGGTCGAGTCTTGCGACGAAGTCGAGCAGCAAGAGTCGGCCTTGACAGTGACGAAGGCGTTGTTCTTGATGGGCCTGTCGTCGATGCGGAGGTCTTCGCCGGAGATGACGGTGACTTCTAATCTGCGGTCGTGGGAGTTGGCCATGTCTGAGGTGTTCATAAAAATGGCGGCTGTGCTTTCATACAACGGAATAGGAGACCCCAATATATATGTACTTATGGAACGATTCTTCTTTTGATTGGGACGAGGAGATGAGGATCTGACGAAGTCTCGGACTATATATAAATATAGATGCATATGGACAAAAGACAAAGCTGTAAAGAAGTATAATATTATATATATTAAACGTATTCGCAGTTTCTTCGAAATCACCTCACGAGCCTTATTTTTTATTTTCTTCGAAATCACCTCACGAGCCTTATTTTTTATATTTACAATTATCATGCATGATTTGAGATATGATAAAAATGTATCCATATATTTTCCTTGAAATTGTTTCAGAATTTCAATTTTGATAATTATTTGGATACAACGGGATAAATCTCACAATTTCCTCAAAATAGAGTTATTACTTTCATAATTACTTAAATTTGATGGACATAAGTAAGGATTTTTTTTTCCCCAATTTTGGACTCGTGAAGTGGTCTATCAACCAATCCAAGTCTAATCTATAGACTAGAGGAAAACAATTTGACAATATCAGTGTTAATTAGCCTAAGTACCTATCTTGACCTCCTTTTCGGCCCTATTGCCCACGGGCGCCTGTGGCGGCTAATGGCTTGCTAAGTCTATTAGGCTTAGTCAGAGCTCTCCCAAGTCCACCAATTCACAATTTATGGTCCAAGTTTTTAACCTGTAAATTAATTTTAAATAGGAGTCGCCACTAATAAATTTGAGGTGGGTCAATTAGATACCCAAGTGAAATATGAGGAGAAATATTTCACTCCTACGAGAAAAAGAAAAAGAAATATCCATTAAAAGTGATTATAAAAGTGAAAATTATATATAATCTCATTTTATAGATAGTATGATGGGATCGTGGTAGAAGGTTGTGTTATTTATCTAAAATGGAATCTAAGTATCCTAAAATCAATGCTAACGGTTGGAAAGAGAGCAAGAAAGAGATGGTTGAAAAAAAGAGGAGAAATCAAAGAGGAAAAGAACATCATACGGCTTACTTTGCCTAAACGACAACGGATCACCCGCGCGACTTATGCACGCTCGTGCGTTGTGCATACCACCGTCTTCGAACACGGAGCTCTGAGAGTGAGAAGAACTGAGACCGAGAAAGAGAATCATCCATGGCTTCATCTTCTCCTTCAAGTCATCTCTCACTGCTACCTCCACACCCACTTCCCTTCGAACCGGTCCACTGCATCCTCGCTCTTTTGACCGGCCGATTCCAGGTTTAGGTGCTCGGGTAGTCAAACAGGCTTCTTCACTCGACTCGACTGGTTGATAAAGGAGAAACGGAACAACGACGCCGAGAAGATATTTTCTGGTTTTTCGAAGACCAGAGACAATCTCTTGGTCATCAATGAGCTCCTTCTTTACTGCAACCTCACCGACACCGATCACGTCCTCGATGAACTGGAAGAGGTCCTTCATGTTAATTTTCTGGAGAGTTTGAAGTCTGTCGTGGAAGGATTAATTTCTTAAAGCTTGGTTATGAAATTCATTGTAAGTTTTAGGTGTTGAAGTAGCGCGATTCCTTTTTCTGCATAGGAAAAATAATGAGTCAGACAAAAGTTCATTAGTTCATATAAGAGTCGATAAATTTAAGGCATTTGATGGAAAGATAGAAGAAAAAAGATAAATGAGAACAAAAGTTGAAATATGAAAGCAAATGTCACTTCAAAAGAAAATTAGTGATCCATAATTAGTTGGCAAATTAATCGAAAATAATATAATCGAGATATAAAGATTAATAAACTCAAATAAGAGTTAGTAAATTGAGATATCGGTAAAAATGTCATAAATTTTTCATCTCATAGAATGATAAGAGTATATCATAATATGTAGCACATATAACAAACGCATGCACACATATTTATTTATTTATTTAGAGTGGATCTTTCTTTCGTTGCCCCCAGATTTAATATATATATATATATCTAGGGTCTACTCGTTGTAGATGAGGTGTTCTTTAAATTGACTAGCGAAAGGCAAAGGTCGTCGCTTTTTAAGTCGTCCGCGCGGGTGCTGGGATATTACATGAGAATGATGACACATGAAAACATGTGGAGCTCTGCATAACTTTATTCGCGACGTCTCAGGAACCTGTTCATATGATGGAGTCATAGATACGTTGTCCCACCGGAGGGAGCTACTAAAGAACGACTTACTTTTTTCCAAAAACGAAGAGAGATGAACGACTTACTTTAAAGTCAACCCGCCAGTGCACCGCTTTCGACGTGGCCCAGCAAAGGTGTCGCCATCGTCTCACCGGTATCTCGCCATTATGCATCTTCCTCTTAATGCTCTCAACGCATTGCACGATAAGTCTCGTGAATAAAATCTGCAACAACCAATGCCCTGCGACTTATAGAGGGTATGTGTGTAATATGCAGACGAGAATATGAGTGTATTGACACCTAAATTTCTGCATAAAAAATGAGTTAATTTTTATCCTCAAAAAATTAAGATTGCATAACATTTAGTTTATTCTATTTTTGCATTGGACCAACGATAAGCGTTGACACGGCGCAAGATTTTTCACATATTCAGGTGAGTTTTTTACATATTCAAGTAATATACACTGGGGATACATTTTTGGACAGAAAGTAAATTTTCGAATGGAATATTTTAAAAAAACAAAAAAAAAAATATTTCACGGGGTGCATATATTTCAAACGATATATTCAAGGGATTATGCACAAACGAAATTGGAAATAAAATATGCCACAAAGATCTAAATTTTTCCCCTATACGGGCAAAGGGTGGATTTTTCGAAAAAAATTGAGAGCAAAATTGAGAGAATAAAATATTTTCGTGAGAAAATTCAAAAAAAAAAAAAAAAAAGAAAGAAAAGAGGGGATTTGACCGGTTTTGCAGGAGGAAAAAGCGAGAAGACCAGAGAGGGACGTGAGAGAGAGAGAGAGAGAAAAAAGAAAAATCTAAAGGTAGGGACTTAACTTAGGTTTTAAGCATTTTCGAAAGATAACTTCTAAGGTTAATGAACCTTTTTTTCCTTCTAAAATTGTCGCTATTGATATTTTTATAGTCCACTCTTGCCCTCTTGAATATTAATCATCTCCCTGCAAATTTGGACTTCGTGGAGTTGGCCAGCAGGAGTTGAACGGACGCCAACGAAGGTTTAGCTGGGGTCGCACGCCGTCAGTGTCTCGTAATTTGGGATTGAACAGCCTAGGCAACTCGTCGCGAGGATCCTATGATGTCCAAGTCCAGATTTAGCTTGTCCCAGGCCGTGCAACCTCAATGTCGCTTTGCTTGGGGGCTGCGTGACCTCAACAACCTGTTGCAAGGCTTGTGCGATTTTGCCGCCGCCTCATCTAACATCGCACAACTTCGGTGGCTCTCGCCTAGAGTCATGCTATTTATCGAAGGGCCAGATTTAAGAATCTCAAGGTTGTGAGAGCCTAGCGTCATTTCGCCTAAGGTCGCACAACTCTTGTGGCTCATTAGGTAGGGTCAATCGACATCAGTGGCCCTCGCCTAGGATCACCACCTCGCTTGAGCTAGATTCATTGCTCAATGCTTTTGTTGAGCTTAAACAAGGGTTGCGACGAGATTTGCTACGAAGAGAGTTGCTAATTAGATCACTTGGCCAATGGTCACCTCCAATTGCCATTAATGCCTGCTTGTGGTGACCACCGAAACTCACCCAATATTCCTACCTCTTCTGTCTCTAGTCGCCCAGTCGTTTACCCTTTTTTTCTTTTACTTGAAAGTTGATTTTATAAAAATATGTTCCAAATATCCAAATGCTATTTGCTGCTCAGCAAGATACCTTCATCCAAAGATCCTGGGAAAATGGTTTTACATCTCCTTGAAGCTTAACCAAAGGCAATTTTAGTCCTTTTATCACATATGCTTGAAATCTTTTCATTTTGGTTGTAACTATATCATGTTGTAATTGTCTCATAAAGAAAAATTAATTGAATGAACATGGATCCATAGACCATTTATAATATGAACATTAACATTTGTAAAATCTATATGAATTACAAGTGACATTCATGTGATCAATGGCTTTGATTGGTTCAATTCATTTAGGCAATATTTCAAAGACAAAACTCGACTCTGTGATGCGACAAGATGCATATGATCGACTTCAATAGCGCATCTTCTCTAACTTCAACACTTTGAAGCTATGTTAAAAGTAGCTTCCCAGCCATTGTTGTTATGAATATACATCGGTGTTCAAATATAATCCAGAGATTTCTGCCTTAATTATATATAGGTAGATGCTCTCTCTATGTTAGGAAGCGAGATTGTACAGCCGAGAGCCAAGAGAAACCGCACAAGAAGAGAAAGAAGAATGTCGCGTTCTAGAAACAGTATGGCCGGCCACAAATTGAGGTCGTTTACCATACCCATATATTTTGGTCTATTCAAATTTTCAATTGCACATCCTGGGTTTACAATAGGGGTGAGCGCGGTTCCCGGGTTACCCGGGGAACCGGAACCGAACCGGAGGAGGGTCCGGTTCGGTTCCGGTTCCAAGGCGACCGGTTCCGGTTCCTGTTCCTTCTTTTTGGGAACCGCTACGGAACCGGAAGTGGATTATTAGGGCTTCGGTTTTCAGAAAAGAACCGGACGCCCCCCCCCCCTCTCTCTCTCTCTCTCAAGTCTCAACCTCGAATCCTCGATCCCGCACGGCGCACGTTCCCTCGCCCCCTTCACCGGCGTCCTCCGAGCCACCGGCCATCTCCACGCCGCACCGCTGCGTCTCCACTGCGGAACCCGCGAGTGCTTGCTAGCGGTCGATCTTCCGCCGCCCGCAGCCGTTCAAAGCGCCCGACCCCCTCGCTATTCCCACGCCCCTGCTCACCCGCAATTACCACCGGGCTCTGGTCGTCCTTGCTCTGCCCGGTGAGCTGCTGCTTTGCTTGAATTGCAGGCCGTCCACCTCTGCCGGTGAGTTGCTGCTGCTTGAATTTCTCTTCCCTTTTTTTTTGGTTGCAATCTCATGCTTTCGGCTGTTATCTGTTCATGGTGATGATTCGTTGTGTTTATTAAATCATTTGTCTTTGAATTATGTCGACATAGTCTGCCAATGTTCTTTTATAGATGAATGTTTTAGTATTTTCCATTGTATCCATGTATTACCGTATATTGCACACCAACTGTTTGTTAAAATACCTCCAAGACACTGCCACGAAGTAGCTTACGTTTTTTTTTTTTCTCCGTAATAGACTTGTCGTTTTGTTAATGTAAAGACTTGATTCGATTTACATTTCATTGTTATCACAATTGAATCTGAGCATATCTTTTTGTTGCGATCTCCATTGTGTATTGGCGTGTTCCCATGTCTATCCATGGGGATGAAAACATCTGAGACGATCTCCACACTCATTTGCGCCGATTTGCCTATTGCCTCTCTTGCTATCTATATAATTAGATTGAGAATCTTGAGTGGATGCCGTTTGACATGGTGGCGATCGAAGTCAGGAAGCCGATATTATAAGGTTTCTTGTTCAATGAAGCTTTGGGTGTTTTCAAGAGTCATTCGTCAGTTTTATCCAGTGTTCATTGCAAAAGCGCATATGAGCTAATTTTGTGCACCATAACCCTATTGTGTTATATATGCAGAGAAGTTGTTTGTGCTCTTTTTAGATCAAATTAGTAGTAGCATTTGCTTTATTTTCCCTTTCTTTTGGCTAATCACACGAAAATATGTCAAGATGTGGGCTACTTGCTCATTTTCTAGCAACCTCTCACAAAATGTCCTTCGTCATGACATATTGTTCACTCAAAAGTTGCCGATAAAATAGCCAGCAACGTGCAATAGCTTGAAATCACCACCTTAAAATTTCTCCTTTGTCATTGAAATAGAGATCAGACAATTTCAGCCAAGAAAGGAATGATTACCCAGCTTATGGGGTTCCATGGCAGCTTGAAAATGGTTGGACCTTGTTAGCACAATACCACCGAACAAGAGAACAAGCATCTCTTTTCATCTTTGGAAACTTCTTATTGGTTTTGATTATGTATGTCTAAATTCTTGGCAGTTGGCATTGGTATGTTTGCTAAAATGTGGGAAGTTACCGTAGAGTAGAGTATGCGTGTACGTTGTAGTTCAAATTTGAAAATGACCAAAAAAAAAAAAAAAGAAAGAACCTGTTGGAACTTGGAACCGATCCTGGAACCTGTAACAGGGTAGGTTCCAGGTTACGGTTCGACGGGTAGGTTAGGGTTCCAAAAAGGAACGCATGCCGAAAGGTAGGTTCCAGGGTTCCGGACGGAACCGAACCGGAACCTGGAACCGCTCACCCCTAGTTTACAATGTTATGTTAGCACAAGGGAAAATTGCCCGACAAAAAAGGTCAACTTAGTTTGATCAGCTCTGGCTTCAACATCTACAAGGCTGGGCGTACCAAACTGGGACTCCAGTCACCAATCCACCGGCCGCCATCATCCTCCTCGGATCACCAACTGGTACTCCGATCTCCGGTCGCGGAACCTCATACGTATGTGCCAGGGCCGCTATGGCCATTTTCGCCGAAATGTTGATGATGCCATCCGTCCGCACGCCACTAAAATCTCTCAACCTATAGCTCAGAAAATGCACGTAACCCTCCGGTGCTCCAAATTCCCCAGCGAAGTCCGAAATCGGCACTATCGCTCCGCCGACGAGCTTGTACTTACCCGAGGAGCTCTTGCACTTCACTTCCACGGTGATGAAGCCTGCATGCAGTGGCAAGTCAACGACGAGACTCTCGTTCCACTGAGGGTTTGTTCCTTTGTCCGGCGCCGGTTTGGACGAGCATTCGTGACCGTGCTCCACTCGGATCACCACCACCGCGTTCTTCACGGGCTTTTTGTTGAGCCGGATGTTCTCTGCGGATATTGAGGTGATTTCCAAGGCTCGCTTCATCATCTTCTTCTTTGTTTTCCTTTTCTAGGTTGAAGATTACCCGCTTGGAAAAGCTTGAAGCTTGTAACCGGAAGAAATGTAGAGTGTTGAGGTGGAGAAGACTGTGAAGAGGAAAGAGAGTGCGTGGTTTGGCTATATATAAGGAGGCTGTGTCTCGTAAGTGTCGTGAAGGAAGGGAGCGAGAAATAAGGGAGAAGGGGGTGGGTGGTTTCTTATCCGTCTTCTCCGAATTGACGGAGACGCGTTTATAGAGGTCATGAGACGAGTTGAAGTTTCTCTTGGATTATTCGCCGTTGATGAGTCGCAATCGCTAGTACAAACGGAGAAACCGAGACACGTTCAGGAAATAAAAAATTCGTGTGCGGGGGAAGGATCGGACCCTTTTCCTCTTCTCAGATTTTTAATTCGTGGTTACAGATATACCCACATTACCCAAATCTCTATATTTAATTAAATTTACTTATGGACAATATTTATACTTATTAGTTATTACCCACCATGCCCCGACTGGAGAACCAGGTAGGAAGCAAACACAACCAAAAATAAAGTTAAACTCATTTGAATGAATGACACGACGACGGAGACACTTATGGATTTTGTATATTCTTTATATGACCCAAATTAAATAATAAGTGGCTCCATGCTTCATATGTAATTAATTTGGTGTAAATAATTCTAAATTCATTATGAAGTTATTTCTTTAGAAAATGATGTTTGTCTATCAAATTTGAACAAATATATATATGTCTTGGTCTCATGGATTTGGACCGAAGTTTTTTCTTAGGCTAACACTATAAATCAAATGATACTTGCTTATTTGTGAGCTATTATATTTTTTTCATAAAGTCTCACTTGCTAAACAAATTGTTGAACGTAATTGAAGGAAAAGGCACCGGCACCAAGCCTCAAATTTCTCGAGAAGATAAGCTTAGGATCAAGTTTACATGTAATTCGTTTCTTGTTAATTGATGAACACGTAAAAGAAGGAGATGAATACAATCTTACTAGCTAGAATATTCGCATTTTCTGATAAGTCAAAATCAAATTACTCTTATTATAGGGGAAAAAGACCTAATATTATCAATGACCAATATTCTGATAGTCACAAAAGAAATAATGTTTATTTGATTTAATTCTTCCATTACATTTTAAGGTGATTTTTCTTTTGTTTAGTCAACACCAATCTTCAATCATATTTTAATTATACTTTCATTACCATTTTTCCTTTTATAGGAGTTTAAAATTTCAAATATAGTTTTCTGTTATAAATATTACAAAAGGTATGAACTCATAAAAGTTAAACTTTATAATCATTTAAGATAACATAGATTCCCTGTTCCTTATTGTCATGATGTCTTCATCGTTAACATCTTTAGTTAATAATTTTTCTGGACCAATCTTTGTAATATTCTTTCATCAATCCAATTACTATAAAAGGAACTCTTCATAAAAACAAACAAAGAAAAAAATGGTTTAAGAATATCCAATTCAAGAAAAATGTGATGTTTTGACAAATAATGATTAAAATACGATGATCAAGGTACCATCTATTGGTGTATAGTTAAAGTTAATAAGAGACTAGTAAACTTTCTTTTTTGCAAAGAGAAAAAACTTGTTTTTCAACGTGTAGATAAAAGAATTTAGTCGCTATGTGCGTGATTTGAAAGTGTCAAAAGAATTAAAAATCCATAATTTATATCCTTCATATACCTAACAATTACTTTTCTCATTTGTCAATTCTCAAATATTATTTTTTGTTTTCTCTAAAATTGTGAGATATGAAATCGTCTAAAACTAGTTTTTAACATTTAAAGAAGTTAGCTAGCGTTTGATACATTCCGCTTGTATCTCGACAGGTTGAACCTAATCCTCCATTTGCCCATACTAAGCAAAAGAGAATTTGTGATCCCGCTAGCATTGTTACTATTTATCGGTAACGGTGCCGTGATGCTAACCAATCTCAGTCCAAAATAAACTCTAATTCGGTCGGCTTTAGTAGTACTATGGCAACACCTATACTTCACATCATAAATTATGAACCATGTGGGCCGGCAAATCTTACCGTCCTGATGCGGGGCCAACCCGTGAAATTTTATGTTCTTTACCTCATAGAACACGCCTAAGAGAACCTTTTTCCAATGGTTTGACCTAAAATAATAATATGTAACTGCTCAAAGATTTTGAACAAGTAGATAATGCTGGCCGCCCAAGAAAGCTAAGGATCGCCACGTGTAATCCAAGGAAAGGATTGAGTGAACACTTGTGTGACGACATGTCTTGATTTTGTTAATATCAAAATCCTTTTCAATAGGGGTAAAATTCGATTTTTTCAATATGATTCTCATTAAAAATTAATATTTTTTATTGATTCGATTTTTATCGATTAATCAAACCTGTCCTGTTCGGTTTCGAGTCTTTCGACTACTCTACACGAAGGAAAAAGAGATGAACTCGGTGATGCCATGGAAGCTGAGACCGACGCCCCCGCTTGCTCCTGTTCCCTCCGGCCTCGAAGCGACCGCCTTCCGCCCACCTTCTCGCCATACCACGACAGCGAAGCCGGAGAGGAGGGAGACGGAGAACAGCAACAGCAGCAGTGGCGAACCCATGAGCACGCTCCGCGTCTGACGCCTGATGTCGTCTGAACTCGCCTTCCTTTTATACTCCCATCGCCATCTTCTTCTTCTTCGTCGTCGTCTTCTTCTTCTTCGTCTTCGTGTTCCGCGGTTCAGAATTCCAGCTCGTTTTCAGACGGTTGGGAGTGGCCTTCGGGTCCAGCGTCCTCCGCGGGCCGCGACAACTTTGACGCCGGTCTTGACTTGGGAAATCCCCAGAGAGGTCATTGCCCCCCGTTTTCGAGATGAATTACGCTTGTGCTACCTCTGGGAAAAAAATCGCCTCAAGGTGGACGGGCTCGATGTCGGGCCGATGGCAGAAGCTTTTCGGCTCGCCGGATCGGAGCTCGCGGCTCTTCGGTTCGCCCGAGTTCCGGCCCGACCCCGGCGGGCTGCTATTTGTTGTCTCTAGACTTTGCTTGGTTGTTGTTTCTGCTTGGATTGTTGATTGATCTCCCGGTCGAGCTTTCGTTAGCTTTTTCGTGGGCGCACCCTAGATGTTCGACGTTTCGTCTAGGCCAAATCCGCGTAGATTTTCTTTGGTTTTGTGGGTTGGTTGTGGACGGTTCGAGGAAAGGGAAGGTTAACGGTGTTGGCACGGGTGGGTGTTGGAAGATGTTGGCATCAGGGCTACCTCGAACGGTGCCCGGTCGATGGGGCCGAGTTCTATCTTCCTAGCCAAGCTCGGTGGAAGCCGAGCCAAGTAGTCCACCGGCAGTAGTCGACGCCGGTCGGAGGGAACGACCGGCAGAGGGTGGTGATTCGGTGACGGTGTGGGTGCTGGCTGCTTCGGCCGGTGGTGTTTTTGGGTGAGATTTGTGGAAAGCCTGTTTCAGTGAAACAGGGAAGCTGCAGGCGTTGTTTAGGGACGGAGAAGAACGCAAGGAAGTAGAAGATTTAGGGAATAAAAAAAAATTTAAAAATTGAAAATAAAAAAGAGAAAGAATTGAAAACCAAAAAATAAAAAATAAAAAACTGAAAAACCAAATCAAACCGAAATTTATATTCGGTTCGGATCTCATTTGATTTGGTTCGGAAGATTTTTAACGGTTCGATCGGTTCGATTTTCAAAACCGAACCGAATCGTTGACACCCCTAATTCTCAATATTATCCACGTCTTTTTTCATCGTTCGAAGTTTGGGAAACTTCCACATGTTTTCCATGAGAATGTATAGGTGCACCAGTCCAATAGAACCAATACTCTTGATTTTCTCTATTAGAATATATGAATGGACATTATTCAAATAGGGGCCAACAAATTTATTTATTTTTCACGAAAAATAAGACGCAACAAATGACATATGCAGAGACCGAGTTCATATGGAGACACGAAAAGATTTTTGGAAAAGAAAAGGAGAAATTTAGTGTTGCAAAGTTTATTCCGCATCACGATTGAATGCATTTGCTGGGCTTATCTTTTAGCCTCACTGAGATCTTAGATTCGCACCATTATCTTTATGAGATGGAAGCAGTCTTAAATTCTTAATTAAGACACTCAAAACTATTTTCCTGGGCTTTCCGAGGTAAGGCGTAGGAGAAAGTTGAGAACGACCGTGAGTTGGCCAAGTCTTTTAAGAGAAGGACTCATTAAGGGGATTTATAAACATAAAACTGCGTTCAATTGTCCGAATTGCTAAGGTGAACAATCTAGTTTTGATGCAAAACTAATATGGTTTATAGAACTAGTAGAATATATTGTTGCCCATTGTTCCAGCACATTGGCAAAAGAACATTAGGGACGAGTTATATAACAAGTGATACGACATAAAAGGACCGCTATGCTCCGCTCTTATTTGGAGAAATTCTTAAAATGAGATGCGAATCATCATAGTTTCCAGTAACACGAGCTCACGAGGAAGTTTTCGACATCTGAACTATCATTGTCTCTTGACGAGGATTCGGGGGAAAAACAATTGAGCAATATTCAACATATCATGTTGAATGTTGTCCTTTGAAAGTTCAAATAACACTCCATTTGTATTGTGAAAAATGAATAATTTGAAAAGTATCTTTCTAAAATTGATCGCTTCCATCGCTTGAAATTTGTAGTTAATGAAAAATGTTTTAATTATTAATAACAATTTGCAACTATACATTTTCATGGACGATGGAAATACTTTTCATTCATTTGTTATTACTACAAACACATTTTTAGAAAAATATTTTTTAAATTATTTCTTTTTTTCCAAAACAAACACACGCTAAAAGTCACAAAATTCTACTTTTCATAGGCTGAGCCTATGTTAATGTGTCAAAATTGTTTTAGAGAGGGGAGAATAGTTCATGATTTTCTTCATTTTTTGGGCCTAAAGAAGACTTAACTCCGCAAAGGCCGTCTCATATTGGAATTCACTCCAAAAGAGGGAACTATTCTGTCCTGTGACTCCAAAAAGATGATCGGAATTGATGACCAAAACCAAAACGTAACTATTTTGAGTTCAAGCAAGTGCCTCCTATTTCTACTTGGAATTGACCACTTGTTTATAACGCTCAAATTCTCCACAAATTACACTTTTTTTTACTAGAAAAAAAAAAGTTTAAAATGTCCAGAAAGCATTTGAATATTTGAGTTAATTTAGGAGGGACTAGTGAACATAGACATTTATGTCTATTTTGATTTTATTGTAGAATGCTAATGTTGTTATTTATACAAAATTATTCAATCAATCCAAAATCTATTATACACATGTCAATTCCATCCTAAACTTTTCAATTTTATTAATTTAGTCCTAAACTTTTGTGTGAAATTCCAATATAATCATTTCGGATAATTTTCGCAGAAAAGCACTAAAGTGACAGTCCATTCATCACCAACTATCCCACACACAGCACAACCACATCACAAATTTTGCGAAAATTTATTGACATGATTACATTAGAACTCCACATAAAGATTTAGGACTTAATTAGTAAAATTGAAAAGTTTATGATTGAATTAATATCCTAACAATAGGCTTATGATTTCCTGTGTTTTTTATCTTGATAAATAAAGTGGACTTTAATGACATGTTCTGACAAGATTTTGAGATTAAAAGGCACCAATTTAGTTTGCCTTGTGGTGTAGAGATAAAGAGATGCCTAAAGGCATAAAATATGTCATGATTTTCTTTATGGCCACGACAGGAGTAACTCAACTTGACAACACGAAGGAAATCTTGTGTCGGACATTCACCCTCCACCGGATCGAACCAATCAAATAGGGACCACCCAAAACATTAAAGAAATTGACAGTGCGCACTCACACCGTTACACCAAAAAGACTTCACTTTCATGACCAAAACCAAACTGGAACACGCGTCTCTCAAGCTTTCCATTGATTGGGATACCAAACCGGCACGCCGGTCACCGTCCCGCCATGGTTCTCCCGATCCGCTGGCATCCTCAACCCCGGCACCAACGGTGGCGGACGCGACGAACAGGACGAAGTCCCTTTATACGACGACGACACGACCCTCACTGAGATATTGATGATCCCGTTGCGCAGTCCTTTGGCGTCTCTCAGCCGGTAACTCAAGAAATGCAAGTAATTCTCCGGTGTGTAGTCTCCGATGAAGTCCGACACCGGAATCCATGCTGTACCGACTAGCTTGTCTCCGGTGGAGAAGCTCCTTCGGCGGACCTCAACGACGATGTAGCGCGAGCCTGCTGGCAATTCGACGTGGAGCTTCTCATCCCAGTAAGGGTAGCTCTCGCCCTGCGCGTCTGGTTTAGTCGAGTCCTGCGATGATGGCGAGCAGCAAGAGTCAGCCTTGACGGTGACGAAGGCGTTGTTCTTGATGGGCCTGTCGTTGATGCGGAGGTCTTCGCCGGAGATGATGGTGACTTCAAGCTGCGATTGTGAGTGTTGGCCATGCCTAATGGGTCCATAAAACTGATGGGCGTGCTTTCCTAGAACGGAATCGGAGACGACGAAATATGTGGAACGATTCCTTTTTGTTGCGACGATGAGATCGGGATCCGATAAAGATAAGGACTACGAAATACATAGGCCCCTTCAAATGAATATATACGAAAGATGATGCTTTCACGAAGAATGGTCCTATATGACATTGCAATTTCTTCGAAAGATCTCAAGAGCTTTAACTTTTTCATTCTTACTTTTAGTATAAGGGATTTGTAATATGATAAAATAATTTCTCTCGTTATACTAATTTCGGTAATTTTTCGATTACAATGAAATGACTCGCAATTTTTTTCGAAATCACATCAAAGGTTATTATTTTAATAATTACTTAAATTAGATGGGGCATAAATCAAGGTGCCTGTCCAATTTTAGATTTGCGATGATGTCGATCAACTTATCTAGTCTAATCTATGGACCGGAGGAAAACAATGAGCCAAATACCTCCCTGCGTTAGGACATAAGTGATGCTTTTTCAGAATAAACTTTTGCCCTAACAATTTTCTTAGTAATTGCGGTAAAGCATCCATAACCATAGTACGTCTTGGCATGAATAATTTACTTAATGCTTTTTCGAAGAATCGGGATACCTCGATTGAGAAGAAACATATAGTGGTTCCACCTCCTGGAATTTCTCAAATAGGGAAAGTAAATTAAAGGCGAAGGAATTTCCGAGAAAGTGATTGGCTTTATAGTCGTCAGGGAATTACATTACACGTGCCTTGGATAGCTAGCATAAATATTCTCTATTTCATTTAAGAAAAAATATACAAATGGTTGCCATATTTTGGGCTGATACGTAATAGAGTGCCTGAACTTTAAACTTATTCAATGTCATTCCTAATTTTTAATTTGTTTAATATGGTCTTTGAATTTTAAGTATATATTCAATGTAATCCCTAAATTACATGAAAATATTTAATGTTGTCATTTATTTTGAACTTATTGAAGGACATCATGAGGTATTTTCATATATTCCAGCAATGTACTAAAAGCTTATAGACCATATTGAATAAATTAAAAGTTTCGAAACTACATAATATATTGAGCTAAAATTCAGAGATCACATTAAACAAATTAAAAATTCAAGAACTACAATGCCCATCTCGAAATAATACCTGGAGCAAGAGATTCAATTAATCGAAATTCAGAAGCGTAAATTTCACCTCGACCATCAATAGTTTTGGCCAGGACATTTATAACACGACCCAAATAAGCCTCAGTAATATCATCATGACTCTCAAAGTCATGCGCGGTCGCAATACCAAACCAAATACGACGAGTAGTGGGGTCATGAGCTAAGCCAACTGCTCCTATCAGAAATAGGATTGAATACAGATTCGAGCCATAGCACACGGTTTCATAAAACCGACCAACATTCAAGAATCATTTTTCCTTTATTTAAAAAATTAATGAAAATTTTCAAATTGCAAGAACCCGTGAAGGCGAGATAACGTAAAATAATCGGTTAAAGCTGTGAGCGCACGCTTCTGTTTTATCTGAATAATGATTCTAGACTTATATATGAAAATGCTTGTGCTTGGTATCACGTGCACAAATTTCCTTGCAACAAGGGACGCAATATTTTAGTCATTTAGTTAGGGTGCGAATTAACGAGGCATTTGTGAACGATTTTGCTACGTAACCTAATTACCTTTCTATATTTGAAGATCATCATCGATTTGCTTTGTCCAGGATGTTTTCACCCTTGGATCTTTAAAAAAAAAAAAAAACAAAGCTACATAAGAGTTCATACATGATATCGGTACGTGCATATTCAAGTCCGAACTCGATGGTGAAGGTCTATCTGATATAAGGATCCATGCACATGCAGCTCATTTGCGTACTAAATGCATACGATGACTTTAAAACTGTTAGAAATAGTAAAATTGATTTTAGATGAAGAACAAAAGTTTAACGTCGGTTCTTACTCCAACTTAAGGTGGTAGAGCGTGGCAGTGGATTTAAAGAAAAATTAAGGCTTCATTTGTTTTGCGGAAAGCATTTTTGGGAACACATTTTCTTTAACTTTCGTCATTTGAATCATTTTGGAAATAGGTTAATTGAAAATTTATAATTAAATTCAAGAAAATGATTTTTAGAAGTACAACATTTTTTTTCATCTTCTTTGACTTTTGGAGCTGCTATAGGGACTCTCTTGTCTTCAAGAGTCTCCAGCAAACTATCAGCAAAGATGAAATGGGCTTTGTCAAAAAGAAAAAGGGGCTCACGTCTTACAACTTGGACTTTGTTGTGTTCGGCTGCGTTTATTTCAAGAAAAAGATTTTTTTTTGAGAAAATATTTTCGGCATTTGAATCGCCTTAGAAAATGAGTTAATGGAAAATGTTTTCCTAATTAACATAAAATTTATGCTTAAATTTAGAAAAATGATTTCTTGTTTAAAAAATCAAAAATCATTTTCAAAATATGATTAGATATTAGCATTTAAACCAAAAACTCCACTTTTGGCCATGGGAACGCCAACGCATATTCTTGGGCCCTTGACAATGGTCGTGAGCGGGGTCCCTCAAGGTCCATCGAGGCCAAGCCTGGGTTTCAAAGAGGCTAGGGCCAGGTTCATGGAGATTGGACTTAAGTTACTAGTGCCTATGGCCACGCCTAACACTTCGATATCATTGCCCAACTCTCTAGCACCTCGGCCTCGGTCCAGAAAGGCTGAGCCCAAGACCTCGGTGCTTGTGCTCGGATATCTAACACTTGGGCCTATGTCCGTTGAGGTAGAGGTTAAGTCCATAGAGTTTGTGCCCGTGTCCATTGAGGTTGGGCTAGAGACCTTGGAACCTAAGCCCAGGATGGCATTCCTACCCTAGTCCTTTGCACCTATGCCCAAGTCCCTAGTGCCTAGGCTTGGGTCTTGGGTCCATTGACGCTAGGTCTGAGACGCTAGTGGCCACATGAGTCAATCAAGGCTAGGCTCAAGGCCTAGGCCTTGGCGCCCACGCCTGAGTCCATCAAGGCCAGGCTAGTGTCCATTAAGGTTGGGCCTAGGACCTCACCGCTAGGGCCTAGGTCCCCCGACACTTGTGCACGAGTTGATCGAGGTTGAGATCGAGACTTGAGAGCTTGTGGCCCAACACCTGGGTCCATGAGGCCAAGCCCAAGTTGGGGTCCATTGAGGCCGAATCCGAGACCTTCGCACTGTACCCTATTCTCTAATTGCCTATGCACAAGTTACAAACACCCAAATAATGTATGTTATTTATAATAAAAATCATATGCTTATATTTATCAAATGATAGAAAATATTTTTCACTTCATTTTCAGATTTTAGCTAAACACCACAATTGTAATTTTCTTGTAAAGTAACTTTCTAGGAAATATTTTCCACAAATGTTGCATTTTCTGTGAAATAAATAGAGCTTTCAAGTTGGAATTGCTCTCTGTCAAGTCGGCAAACTTCAAGAGGCGGTGGAATTATTCTATAAATACATTTGGGAGTTCTTTGTTGAGTAGCCTGAGAAGTGAGAGTGGGAGAGTTAAGTTTAAAGAAAAGCTTGTGGAGTTAAGCTTAGAAGAGCGGTGCGTTCCTTGTGCAAAGCCTACGCAAAAGGCATTTTGAATCTATTTCTCTCCTTTTGTATTTGTGTGCTCTAAGTCCAAAAGTTTCTATACCTTCTGGCTCCAACAACAACAAAAACCATGCATTATCATGTTTGCAGTAGTTTATAATAGCTTATTGGTTTCTTCTTTATGGGACGATGTTATTAATTGTTGTTATAACCTTAAATTGGACTTTTTGCCTAAATGTTTTGCTTGTCTAACTTAAGTTAGATCCCATCCATGGACTATTTTATCATTCCATTCAGAATGTTATGGAAGGAAACTTTGTTATAACCTTTTTCCGAGGTGATTCACTAAGGGAAAACTAATAGATTAGTAGGAGGGCACAAACAAACACTCATTAACTAGGAAATAACGTGTATTAAATCCTAGTAGTACACTAACCAGAATCCCCTTTAGGATCATATAAAGCCAAACTACCTGTTGACGTCTACTGATTCGAATGGGATTTTTAGAATTAGTTAAATGAACCAATTATAATATACGAAAGAATCATTTTAGTATTTTTGATTTTTTTTTAGGGGCCGAAGGAACGTGCTCATAAAGAAATCTTCCAGCGCATAAACCCCTAGGGGTACTGGTGCGGGGACCCACTTCCCACGGCATCCCACTTAAGTCACGCTAATGCGCATGCGGTGACTCGAATCTCCCCCCTTCCGCAATTAGAGGGGGAAATGCCCAAACCAACACGCTCATAGCGGAGTGGGTAGTATTTTTGATATTGCTATTAGATAATAATGAGAATTCTTATGAGGATGGGATGCTTGACTCAACTTCAATACATATGCTAAGCCGTATCAACTTAAAAAAAATAAGAAGAAAGGATTAATCTCAAGGCGATCAGTCCACCCTGCTCTCTCTTTTTACGCTATGCAAAGTAGTGCTATTGTTTTTTCTTTTAACAATGGATCACAGACGACATTTTTTATGTTGATCTAGAGAGAAGTTAGGGTACGCCGTAACTAACGTCAGTGACTTCGTCTGCATTAGCTGAGATGCCCACGTAAAGGAGACTTACGCCAAGAGGTGTCAATGAAGACGATGACCAGACCTCAAATCAAAAGTCACGAATTTATAATATTTTTAGCCTTGAAAAATATAATATGAGGTGACGACAGCGTGGCGATGTTGGTCTCGTCACTGTGATTACGTCATATAATTTTCCAATTTGCTGGTACTGAGCACGAAGCATACATATTCGACATCTTCCCCTCCTTTGGACTTATTCTCTCTCTCTCTCTCTCTCTTGCATCCACCACACAAAGCGACTCAGATGGATTGGGATTTTTTTGGGCGACTAGCAAGTCAGTCAGAGACGTTGCTAGCGAAGTTGCTTTTCCCATGCGTCGTTGCATTCAGACCAGACAAATTCAATACATCTCTCGAAGTCACTTTTGCAAGTCGTCTTTTGCATGTAATGGTTTGACAGTTAGGCTAATTTGTCTAGGCTCCAAAAGGCACATCAATGATGCATTTCATTGGGTTCTGGTTCCACGGTGGACAATAAGACTCCCGTAAAGTGAATTAATATATACAAAAGTGATATATCCTGTCTTGTATATCGCTTACCAATTCCAATACGGATCTGTAATGACCTTGAATATAAAACATAATTTTAATGTTAAATAAGAAACGCATGTTTGACCAAGAACTTTTACAGGTTGGAAAAGTGCATGCCATGCATGCCAATGATCCAATGAATAATCAAGTAAAGTTAACAATGTAAAGAAACTTGATTTGATGTACTTCGGTTATGTAATGCAATTCGGGAATTTTTTTTAAGGTAACAAAGGAGAGCAAGCCCTTTTAATGCACTGCATTAGAATGCAATTAACTTGTTTCTATCCCTTCTGGTTCCGACAACAACAAAAACCATCAATTATAATGTTTGCAGTAGTAAATTATAGCTTATTGGTCTCTTCTTTATGGCAGACGATGTAATTAATTGTTGTTTTATTAATGAGAATTCCAATGAGAATGGAACGTTTGACTCGACTTAAATACCCATGCTAAGTGATATAAACTAAACAAGAAGGAAGGATTAATTTCAAGGTGATCACTCCCTTCCCCCCCCCCCGCCCCCCCCCGCCCCCACCCCCCACCCATGCTAAGTGATATAAACTAAGGATGGCGGACGCGGAGAGGTGGAGTAGGTGAAGCATAATGATTGGATTGATGACTTAATGCATATAAAAATAAAGTAAAAACAAAAAAAAAAAAAGGCAAGAGAGCGACATTTTTCCTTTTTCGAGCGACTTTCCAAAAGGTAAGTAAAACCGCTTCGTTAAATAGTATTTAAGTCCTTGTGAAAAAAAAAATTAGTATTTAAGTCGATTAAATTAATTGAAACGCACAGTGAAAAGTTAGGAATTGTGGATATATGATGGGAGGGGAATTCGAAATTTTTTACTAGGGTTGTTGTAATATTAGAAGGTACGAAATTTTAAAATTGGAGCACGCAAAGAATAATGAAAATTTTAAAATTTAGGCATTTGTTTATGTAAGTAATATATATAATATGTGAAATGAGGATGAGTGAGGAAGGAAATTTCTAAAAGAAGGTCAATTGACAATTTGCATTGGAGAAAATCATAGTTTATTTTTTTGTTCTATGGTCCTAAGATATAGAGTATTACTGAGCTTAAAATTTAGAAATGATGGCATTGGTTTTCCTTCTTATGTCATTTGCTTAAAGTTTATAATCGACCTTAATACACCGGGGGATATTTTTGTTTTCTACACCAGTTGGATGTCTAGACTCTAGAGTGCATTGAGCACACCATTAACCCACAATTCCATCATACCCCACACATGGTGTAACAAATGAAGGCACACGAAAATGTTAAATTCCATCTGAAAGGGACCTCAAACGGGGGATATTTTTGTTTTCTACACCAGTTGGATGTCTAGACTCTAGAGTGCATTGAGCACACCATTAACCCACAATTCCATCCTTCACCGTTTTCATTATCGATCAAATCAATCTCAATTTACCCACGTTTTGGCCTAAGACTTGGCCGCGCCATGGACAATCTGTGTCGGTGAAAACTAAATTCCTTTGTCGGCAGACTAGGTTTTTTGACCAACGCCTCCCAACATTTGGGTTTTTGCTCCTGTCGTTGGCGTTCCACCGAATCTTTATCGATTCGACTATCGACTCAAACACCCGAGATATTTTATTTTGCGTCAACAATTGTTAATCAAATGACACGTGATTATTTGTGAGTTATTTAATCTATATTGTTGAACGCAATTGTTTCATGGGAAAAGGCTAATTTTCTTTTCGCTAGTAGTGTTAGTTGACGCGCATGAGGACGTACGGAGGCAATTGTTCAATTATGGCGTGTGCTTGCAATTGCATGAATCCATGTTGGCCTGCTTGAATATAACTTGTTCAACAAAACAATAAATGTTTGTGGCATTTTAGGGCGCGCATAACAAAATTTCTTCAACATAAATCAATTTTTATTCCATGGACGAGTTTATGAGTAAAGAAACACGTTTGATAATGATTCAAAATTTATATTTCTGGAATAAAAATTCATTTGATAATAAATTATATTTCTATGAGCGGCGACGGCCGGAGTTCGACGTCCGGCGATCGGCTTCTAGCGACCAGCGGCGAGTGGTCAGAGTCCAAAGTCTAACGTCTAGCGTTCGGTGCCGGAGTCCAGAGTTCGGCATCTGGCGACCAGCGTCCGACATTCGGAGTCTGGCTTCTAGCATTAGGTGACCGATGGCCGGCATCCAACGTCAAACATCCAGAGTCTGGTGAGCGGCGGTTGGTGGCGAGCGGCCGGTGGTGAGCGGCTGGCAATTGGTGACAGACATTCAGTGGTCCGCGATGAGCCTCCGACATCCAACGGTTGGCAATGAGTGGCCAATGACTGGTGGGCGTTCGGCATCGGTGGTCGGCGACGAGCGGCCGGAGTTCGATGGCCGACGGTCGGCGGGTGGGCAACAGCATCCGGCGTCTGGGCGATGGGTGGACGACAAGCGGTGACGAGAGTGAACGATGAGGAAAATTTTGATTTCTCATTTTCGTTACAAAAATAGAACAGCTAAAAATTTTAACTTCGATTTCTACTCCAAATCTATTTTTGGAATAGAAATCTGTTCCAAATATTGAAAAATGAAATTGCATTACCAAACGGATTTCTGTTCCAAACCTGTTTAAGGGAATAGAAAAACAGAGAAATAGGGAAACATAAATATGGTCATGCACGTCCTTAGAGCCCATCGGAGGCAAAAATGCACCGACGCCAAGCCTCAAATGCTCCACGAAGATTAGCTTAGGATTGTAGTTCGCATTGTAATAGTTTCTTGTTAATTGATAAACGCCTACAAGAAAGGAGAAGAGGACAATATCACTGTCTATTATTTAAAAAACGTGCGCATTTTCCTTTACGTTTTAAATCAAATTACTCTTACTTTTCCCCGTATGTACATAATCACTTCCCAAAACGCCCATCACGTTTAGCCGAAATTCATGGGAAAGCAAAGTTTGTCGGTCTACTTTTGACCGTATTATGGGAAACATCCCGGTATAAGCAAGTGAGATGATTTATTCAGAATAGGCGTGTCCGTATAAAGAATGTTGCAATTTGGTCAACTATAACACAAAAAGAAAAAAGAATTTTCCCGCACCAAACGACACCTAAATTAGTCCAAGCCCATATTTTGCACCACCTCGATTTCACCTTATAAAATACTATCCACGCGTGCCGGCAAATTTTGCTGTTCTTACGCGGCGCCACCAGGTGCGACCTTGTGGAGTACGCCGACAGAGGACGCTGGGCAGTCGTCTGACCTAAGACAATAATATGTAAACTACTCCCAGATTTCTTTATTTATGTATGGCCCCAAAGTTCAATGGATCGTGACATCGTGTTGTATACCTTTATTAAAGAACAAGGTAGACAACTCAGGCCGCTTAAGGAGAGATAGGATCGCCAAGTGTAAATACATGGAGCGGATTGCGGAAATGTTTTGACTTTCTTAACGTTGGATCCTTATCTTGTTCTTTGTTCGAAGTGCGGAAACTTTCATATATTTTCCTCGAGAATGTGTAGATGCACCGGTCTAATGAAAACCTTTGCTCTTGATTTTCTTTAGTAGGATCTGTGGATGGATATTTTCCAAACGATGGCGGACACAGTTTAGATTTTTTTATATGGAAAAAAGGACGCAATGGATGACATACATAGAGATCGAGTTCATATTAAGTCACGAAGATTTTTTGGAAAAAAAGTGTTGCAAAACTTTATTCTGAATCACGATTGAATGCTTTCAAAAGCCTCATTGAGATCTTAGATTCACACCTCTACCTTTATGAGATGGAAGCAAGCATAATAAAAGGGCCTCTTATGAACTTTTTTTGGTCTTCCCAATGAAACCGCAATATCTGTTCAAAAAAAAAAAAAAAAAAAAATGAAACCGCAATAGAAATTTGAAAATGACCATGAGTGGATTAACTATTTAAAAAAAAAAAAAAACGCACTTTTACGGGATTATAATCATAATATCATTTCCGTTAGAGATAATTGGATATTTCTCTGAGATATTTTTCTATGTTAAAAATAATTAATATTTTTCTGTTGGTTATATATATTTCAAGATTACACATAAATCTTTATCTGATTATGAATATCTTGATTGATGTGTTATTTTAGATATATGATAGAACTTGTAAATAAGCCGATATATTCTTCTTTGTTATATTACATAAATATATGGAAAATTACCACCGGCCGTGGTGGCTCCGTTGGATAGGCTTCAAAGTGATCCCTTGGGGAGGGGGAGGGGTTCAAATCCGGCGTGAGTAGCTAGGTGTATTAAGTGTGACGCCGTGGTGGTGGGTCCTGCGCTAGCGTCACCGGGGGTTTACGGCGCGGCTTGTCGGCTGCAAGCTGGTTCCTCCTGTCTCAAAAAAAAAAATATATATACATATGGAAAATTCTTAGCTCTGTTTTCTGCATTTTTCCTCTCATCTCTTTATTTATCCAAATTACTAAGGCGGGCAATCTTATATTATTGAGGCTACTTAATTGAGTTTTGACTCACAATTTATTTAATTTATGGAACTAGTAAGATCCCATTGTTCCTTCACATTGGAAAAAGAACATTAAGGACAAATCGTATAACAAGCGTTGTGACATAAAGGACAGCTGTGCTGGTGCTCTTTTTTGGACAAATATTTACATTTTACGACTCCGCGAAGTAAAAAATATGTTGCACAATTTGCAATAAGATCATGGAGATTAATCATCATTAATGATTGTGATGCACCATTCCACAACGGACTCAAAAAGAAAATGATTATCGAGAGCATATACAGCAAATCAGTATTAGATTAGATAAGTGAAATCCAAATTATCTTTAGAGTTCACAGCTCATATTACCATGTGACACCCAATAGCATCTTCCAAGTTGTTGGGGTATAGCTTTTTTAGTAAGCTTTCTTCTAGATTTTCTAATATTTACGGAACCTATTTAAAATGTACAATGTGCCTCCAATTAAAACTAATTGCGAAATCAATTTTTTTGCACTGATCATAATTGAAAATTTTCTTTGGTGATAAAAACGAGGGAATATTTTGCATTGTGATCCCCGTTTTCTTTTATTTGGCTACAATATTCGGGTCAAGTTTGAACCATAGTTCGACTGAATCCATATTGATCTAATTAATCTTTTTGATGTCATTAATTTTATTCCTACAATGTGACGTAAAAGAACTCTTTGAACAATTAGCTATGAAAATGTATTCTTGTATATCCTTTCTATCAATCTTTTCCTAATCTCATCTTATTGTTGACGCCTAAATTTCGTTAATTAGGTTTTTTTATTTACTTGGCCTTTTCGGATAATAATAATAAAATAATAATAATAATAATAAAAAAACGATCCAATAAAAGCAAAAGAAAGCAAAATTGGCAGCCCCCCATCTTTTTCCCTTTTCGCAGCCCAAGCCCGGCTTTTCTTTCGGCCCAAATTCCTCTCTTCCTTCTTCTTCCTTCTTCTTCCTTGCGCCTTCCCTCCCCCGCCTCCGTATTTCACGCGCATCATCACCGACGCCGGCGAAGGACGACCTACGGCCGAGGAGAATAGGTCGACGTCGGCCGGAGAAGATAAGATCTCGGCGCCATTAATGTTGAGCAGCTTGACTGGAAAGCTCGATGGGACACCGGTTCAGCCAAGGGGAACCGGTGGGCAAGCCGGAAGCCGGCGGCCGAGGCCCTCCGTCGACCGGTTTTCCTTGGCCTATAAATAGGCGACCGCAAGTACCATCGGAGGGGGCGGCGAGCTCGGAGATCTTCCACCGAGAGACATCGGGAAAGATCGAAGGGCGAGCGCAGGGAGAACTCGAGTCGCGAGCTCGGCCATCCTCCACCGAGACTTCGGGAAGGTCGGCGGCGAGCGACTTCGAGAAGGTCGGATCTGGCCGGTGGAGGCTCGGATCTCGGCCGTGAGAGAAAATCGAGGTTGAGGAAGGTCCGCCGAGATCTCGCGCCTTAGATCCGGGAGTTCTTGCTGCCGTTGTTGCCGCCGACGCCGTGCCGACGCCGCGACCAAGTCCCTACCGCGAAGGCTCGCCGTCGTCCCCGCCTCGACGCCGTGCAGCCGCTGCCCTGTCACCACCACCATCGCTGCCACCAGGTATCCGCCGCCTCCGGTCGCGTAGCCGTCGCGCTCACTTCCCCCCTCCCTGTCACCACCGTCGCCGCCACCGCCGCCGTCGTCGCCGTCGCCGCGTCCTCCTCTTCAGCGCCGCGAATCGGGAACCCTAGGGTTCCCGATTTTTTTGCCGGTCGTTGGGTCGGACCGGGTCGGGGAACCGGGTAGGGTTTCCCGGTTCCCCCAAAACGATACAGTTTTTTTAAAAAAAAAAAAAAAAAAAGGGCGGACCCGGTCGTTGGGTCGGACCGGGTCGAGTGGAACCGGGTAGGGTTTCACCGGTTCCTCCCCTCCCCCAAAACGGCGCCGTTCATAATAAATAAATATTAATTAATTTATTTATTTTCCGAAAAAATCAAAATCCAAAAAATATTTTATTTTCGAAAAATATTAAAAATATATTTTAATTTCCAAAAAAATATATTTAAAAATATAAAAAATATTTATTTTCGAGAAAATCAAGAAAAATCAAAAAATACTTTATTTTCCAAAATATATTAAAAAATATTTTATTTTCCAAAAAAAAAAATCAAAAAATCAAAAAATTCCATATTTTCCAAAAAATGCCAAAAATCCAGAAAAAGCCAAAAAAACTTGTATTTTTTCCAAAAAATACCAAAAATCCAAAAAAAAAAAATCCCTTTTATGTCCAAAAATAGAAAAGAACCTCAAAAATATGTTTTTCCCAAAAATGTGTGGAAAATCCCTAAAACATCCAAAAAACCTCAGGGTTTAAACAAGCTTAGGTACCGAAAGGGTATTAGTGATTAACTAGTGTAATCAAGTCCCCGATCCTAATTTCTCTGGTTGCGCGGGAACGAATATTTCTCCCAATATTTCGCATGGGTTTCTAATCAACTCACCCCAAATTGATTAGTGGCGACTCCGTTTTAAAAAATTAACTTACAGGTTAAAAACTTAAACTATTAAAGTCGTGAATTGGTGGACTTGGGAGAGTCCGGGCTTAACTAATCCAGTAGAGCCATTAGCCTCCGCTAGGCGCCCGCCCCGATCGGGCGCCGAAAAAAAAAGGAGGTCGCGACAGCTTGGCGACTCCACTGGGGACTCTGAGGACTTAGACCTTTTTGCCTTGTTTAAATCCTTTACTGACTTAGGTTTTTTTTTTCATGCAGGTCAATAGCTTAGAAATTTATTTTAACTTTGCTTAAAATAGATTGTCCTGTGATTATGAATTGTTGTGCATGTTTTATTCAGCACTACACATGGCACACACAACCCGGCCGCCGGACCCGGGCCGCCATCGGATATTTAGGATGGTGTCAAGAAAGATACGACCTCGAACGCGAGACTGCGATGTAGAGGTTGCCTTTCTTTCCCCGAATTTCTCTAGCCGAGGTTAGGAGGGTACGTTGCTAACGTGAGACTGCGATGGGCGAGATACCCTTCTAATTTCAACAAACCTTCTCGATTAGAAATCGAGCTGCACGTCCCATGTGCATGTTTCGTGTTTGCCATTTTCTTTAAAAGCAAAGTAATTTATTTACTTTTACTCAGTCTTTTTATTGGCTCATGGCATAGGACCAGGTCGTATAACTCCCTTTCTCATATGTGATGGGAAGAATCGATATCCAGTTCATTCCTACTCCCAAGAAAGAGCTCCTCGGATGGTGGAATCGTTAGATCGGTTCGGCCAGAGCATGTCAAAGCAATCATCGGTCATCTCCTTCCATTGCTCCAAATCAATATCCACTCTGGAGTCATGCAAGCACTACCACATTTCTGGTGCCTGGAAACATCTACCTTCGTGTTCGGCAATTTTGAACTAACTCCGACCCTGGAAGAATACAGTCTTGCCATAGGAATGCCCCTGGAGAGGGAGCTTGCCAAGCCACTGATCAACATTGACCCTGTGGTTAGTCTATCATGGTTTTTAAAAATCATTCGGTAAGAGAAATAGTTGAAGCCAACAACAATGCTTTCCCGCTATCATCTTTAACTGAATGTTTTGAAAGACAATCAATGAACCAAAAAAGCAAGATCTTCCTCTTAGCATTCTTTGGATTTATTATCTTCCCCTATAGGAAAAATGCCATAAATCCTTCAATGGCGGGAGTGATAAATCAAATCACTTTTGGAGCAGGATACGTGAACATGGTTTTAGCCGAAACATTTTTATCCCTTAATCGTTTTAAGGAAAACAAAGGAAAAATCATGAGGGCCGCCCCGGAAATTTTACAAATGTGGTTCTTTTCCCATATCAAAGGATTTGGGCACCTCATGCAAATATTTGAAATCAACGAATTCAAACATCCACTTCAAAAGTTTCAAAGCTTGGAAAAATACTCTCCCAAAATGAGGAATATTCTCGATGGATTAGCTTATTAAAAACCCTGTCCCCGAGACATTCCTATGGCGAACTAAATGGTTCATTGCAGGAGAGGCGCGTTTTGCGCTTGATCATTACGACCCCATCCCGCTGCTGGGCCTCTCCGGAGCTACCTCATATTATCCACATAGGGTGGCTCGTC
Organism: Eucalyptus sp. ANBG9806169; assembly: GCA_014182395.1. NCBI lineage: Eukaryota > Viridiplantae > Streptophyta > Magnoliopsida > Myrtales > Myrtaceae > Eucalyptus > Eucalyptus sp. ANBG9806169. The sequence goes on from CM024574.1 coordinate 6,145,979, forward strand.
AGTACAGGGTCCTCCAAGAAATTCCGCCACCGCTCAAACCAGGATTATTCCGGATCCTTTTCACCCATACTAGCTATGACTACTCGGAGGAGATTCGTATAATCCAAGATGCGTGGAGTAGATGTCACACAGAAAAGATTGTTATACCCAGAAGATTGAAGGGGCAAGAAAAAGCTCATCATGCATCCACATTCTACATCCTCAACCACATAATTCCCGAGGAACTACGGCCAGTAATCCCCGATGTGGCTGATAAGCTTACTTTGCGAAGACGAATTGAATCTCTTGAAAAAAGTTTGGAAACAAGCAGGAAACGCATATCTAAGCTATCACGAAAAAGCAAGCGGCTTCACAAGACTGGAATTTCCCATCACATATGAAAATGGGCAGTTCGGTTTTAATATGAATATGTCTAAATGTGAATATGTTAGGTCGTTCTATCTTTTATGCCCTGTTTAAAGAGCCCTTTCGGCATTGTATATTTCCCCTGTTAATAAATAAAAATGACTCGACCCTTGCCATGGGCCAATGTTCCATTTGTTTACCTCGCTTATGTTCTTTCCATTTTGCGTAAATACAGGTAAGTACGACATAGCTGCATTTAAAAGCTAGAATGGCTGAAGAAAACGTACCAAGCCGTGTCGAGATCATGGAAAATGAAATGAAGCAGGTCTTCAATGTGCTCCAGCAACTCTCAAAGCAGATAGATTCCATTCAGGGCAACCGGCTCCCGCCCGGCCTCAATCGAGGTATCGTTACCACAATCATCCATTCGAGGTGATCAAGGAAGAGATACCGATGATAACATGCCTGAATTGGAAGACGATCCGCACCAAACCGCGATTGAGAAAGCTAAGCCAGGGCGGTTTGTCTAAAATCAAGCATGACAAACGCCTCGAAAAGCTTGAGGAAAGACTCAAACAATTGCAAGGCCTCCAGGATCCTACTTTGACATCTCTCCATTTATTCCAAAGTCAAAATGCCAGAAAAATTCAAAATACCTGAGTTTGAGAAGTACGATGGCACGACTTGCCCAAGGGCCCATTTGCAAATGTACTTGGTTCGAATGACCCAATACGTTAATAATGCACCATTAATGATACAGTTGTTCCAGTCAAGTCTAGTAGGCCCTGCCCGAGGTGGTATATCACAAAAATATAAACCTCCTCGAAGCATGGAGTGAAGTAACCGAGGCATTCCTCAAGCAAGTATAAATTTATAATGGACATTACTCCTTCTCGTGAGGATCTAGAGCGCACGGAAAAGAAAAAGCTGGAATCTTTCAAAGAATATGCCATTAGATGGAGGAATCTGCCGCCCAAATCAGTCCCCGAACCAACCGATTTCGAACTAAGAAAAATGTTCATCAAAACCCTCCCCTATGAATACCGCAACCGTATGGTAACTACGATCGCTGAATCATTCAATCAACTCATTCCAGTAGGAGAACAGATTGAGATAGGATTAAGGGACGGCTGGTTCACTGAGCCTGCACCCATCAGCAGAAGGCTCAATATGAAAAAAGACAAAGAACTCCTGGTTGATGTTAATGCAACCTACACTACAAGCACCGGTCACCTCCCAACTGTTCAGACAAGCACAGGACAGCGACAGACCACCAATCGTCAACCGCCTCAGCGCTACAACAACAAGACACAGTTCACTCCGCTTCCCGGATCTCCATCACAAGTTCTGCAATCCTCCGGAACAAGAATCTCCTCTCAACCGAACCAAAGCGACCCAACGCTGAAAGCTTCCCCAGCTATGACCCGTCCAAAAAATGTGACTATCACACGGGAGAAGTAGGCCACTCAACTAACGAGTGTTTCACCCTTAAACATCGGATCCAGAACTTGCTGGATACTAAGGCATTCTCATTCCAAACTACAAAACCAAATGTCCAAAGCAATCCACTCCCTGATCACGCCGACAAGGTAAATGCAATATTCGGTTCGAGGCCGATCAAATCGAAATGTCAAAGTACCTACCGTTGACATCTATCGAGGACTCGGTAGAAGCCGGGTATTATTCAAGCAATGAGACACCACCCTTTGCAATAATGGAGGAAAGGGTATTAAGAATGATAGAGACCGGAATAATCGTATACTCTGGCCACGCCAACATAGTTTCTACCATATCGCAAGTCCTCATCAACTGGGAGGAAGAATTTGCCGCATTAAAAGAGGAAAAGGAGAAGAAAGATTCCACCTCACCTGAGAGCGTCTTTGAAAGGAAGGGAGCCATTGTTCAAGCGAAAATGAGCGAAAACAACTATAGTCATCGAGATTCCCCAGCCTTACAAATACGAATACAACAATGCAGTACCATGGTCTTATGACCTTGATGTTGGTTTAGTCACGAGATCTGGACGAACCTATGCTCAAACAAACACTCAGTCTGCTAAGCCCGTCACTGACGAAGAAGCCAAGGAGTTTTTGGCTGTGGTTAAGGCCAGCGAATATAATGTGGTGGAACAGTTGCGAAAATCACCAGCACAAATCTCTCTGCTGGAATTGCTTCAGACATCTCTCAAACACCAGAAATCCCTCATGAAAGTACTAAGTGAGGTACATGTCCCTGAAACGATTGAGCATGACAAACTCGAGGAATTTGTCAGTACCATCCTTTTAAAAGATCAAATGGCATTTTCTGATGAAGAAATTCCTGAGGAAGGTAGAGGACACACCAAAGGCCTCTACATATCGGGCCAAGTGCAACGCATCTCACGTCGCTCGAGTGCCGATTGACAATGGATCTCGCTCTTAACATATGTCCACTAGCGACACTCGTCGCCTTAAAATAGAGAGATCATGGATCCAGTACCCAAGACTTCCGTTCGAGCATTCGATGGAACAAAGAAGGAAACAAAAGAGGGAGAAATCGAACTCGATGTTCAAATAGGCCCAACCGTATTCAAAATTTTATTCCAAGTGATGGATATCCCCACTCGCATTCAATTTCCTCTTAGGGCGCCCATGGATCCACGTCGCAGAGCGGTACCTTCAAGCCTCCACCAAAGTGTGAAGTTCGTGGTTGGAGGAAAGCTGATTACGGTCCGAGGAGAAGAAGATCACCGCGCATCTACCACAAGACGGCCATCCCTTACGTTGAACCGAGTGACAAAAGCGAAGCCAGCTATCAATCGTTCGAGCTCGTGTCTACTATACATGAAACTCGAGGGACTTTGCCCCTCGTCCCCGAGGTATCAAGCGCTGCAATCATGGTAGGAAAAATCATGATTGGACACGGTTTCATTCCGGACAAGGGCTTGGTAGGAAAGGCCAGGGCATCCGTCGCCCTATTGAAGCTCGAGGAGACCTTATACTATCGGTTTAGGATATTCCCCGGATAGAAAAGCAAAGAAAAAAGTCAGCCTTGTATACCCCCGTCTTGAGGAAACTTTCCCAGGCCCAGCCAAGATGATGCATGCGGAAGGAGAAGTGAATACTTCAAAACAATTCAACCCCGGAAGCGCGAAATTGCCCATGACCCAGAAAGACACAATTCGGCCCATACTTACGAAGGAAGAAGAGCCAGACGGCGTGACTACCATATTTGGAGACCTTTTTGTAGGTGCCATTGATGAGGAACAATTAGAAGAAACAGGCGATAACTTCTCGTTCGCCCAACTTCAACGTCAAGTCGATGAGCTACACGAGACAGTACACCACTTGACGGAAAATTTCGCCCAAGTCGCCCGTACATTCCTCTCTCGTCATAATGAGGAGTTGGCAGCCAAAATAAACGAAGAAGACCTTACTGACACGAGCTGGCAAGGGCCTCGGCTACCCTAGTCCTCAAGAAACACGCGACCATATTCGCCTCTTCCTAAATCATTGGCCACTATCTTCCCCATCCTCCTAGAGCAAGGAATAATCTCTAAGGAACTGAGACGTCCTACTCCCGAATACTTCCTTGATTATGATCCATCCAAGTACTGTGACTATCATTCGGGGGAATTAGGACACTCGCTAGATGACTGTACCATCCTAAAAGACAAGATTCAGGATCTTTTGGATGCTGGGGTATTTACTTTCCGCTCCCCATGGCTATGTTATGGAAAAGAAGATCTCCTCGTGGTACCTAGCACACGTACCATGTTCCCTGAGCATGCTAAAGAAGTGCATAGAGGAAAGGCGATCATGGACACTTTGGGCCAACCAAGTGGTAAATTCGACTACTATGTCAACTACTTAATCCCCCAAAGTTTCTATGACCATCATCAAAGCATCATCCCTGACGGATGGGGAGGCATGGATGATATGAAGTTCACAAAGCTGGGAGCACAAGGAGGCAAAACTGGTGACTGGTATGAAGACTTCTTCGTGGGCGCTATCAATGAAGGACCGTCAGGGGAAATGGGTGCAGACCCGCTCGAGTAGAATCCTTTATTTTCCTCTACATACTCCCCTACGCGGGAGCCTGTACATATCTTTTTAAAGTTTGGCTTGTTTTTGTTTTCAACCTCGCCCATCTAGGGAACCTTTTTGAAACCACTCTGTAAATCCATCTACTAATAAATAAAGTTGAAAACCTTTTGAGGGCATGAGGGGATACACCAAACCGGCCCGTTGATGATAGCCACCGCAAAATGAAAGAAGAAATCTGAGGCCCGGGTTTCCTCATGCTTCCTCATCTTAAAGAACAACTCATCCCCATTTTCAAAAAGAAGCATACATGCTGTTAAACTTATTTGTCCCCTTAACCCGTATATTTTATGATACAGAATAATCTAGCAAAGAAGAGGGTATGGGAACGGTCCAAACCAACACCGTAAGTAACCATTCTGATAACTCAGATGAAGATTTTGATGATTCCGATGAAGTTCAACGGAATTGGGAGCGACATGAAGAGGCCAGGCCCTCTACTACTGAAGACACCGTCGTTGTCAATTTAGGCAGCACAGGAGATTCGAGGGAGATAAGGATTGGTGCGAACCTTCCTAAAGAAGAAGCTGCAAGCTTAATCGCCCTCCTAAAGAGATATCAAGATGTATTCGCATGGTCATATGCCGATATGACAGGCCTCGATCCAATGATTATGGAACATAGCTTGCCAACTAACCCTGATGTGGCCCCCAAGAAGCAGCGGCTAAGGAGAACTAAACCAGAGTTATCAAAAAAGATCGAAGAAGAAGTGATGAAGCTCCTGGAAGTAGGTTTCCTCGAAGTCTCGCAATACCCTAGTTGGGTAGCAAACATTGTACCAGTAAAGAAGAAAGACGGTCGAATCCGAGTTTGTGTTGACTACCGCGATTTGAACAAAGCAAGCCCAAAAGATGATTTCCCGTTACCTCATATAGACGTTCTTGTGGATAGTACAGCTGGATTTAAGCTTTTCTCTTTCATGGATGGATTCTCAGGATACAACCAAATAAAGATGAAGGAAGAAGACAAGGAAAAAACGGCATTCATTACTCCATGGGGGACTTTTCATTATAAGGTTATGCCTTTCGGCCTGAAAATGCTGGAGCAACTTACCAACGTGCCATGGTCACCCTTTTCCATGACATGATGCACAAAGAAATTGAAGTATATGTCGACGACATGATCGCCAAAACCAAACATAGAGAAGACCATGTGAAAACCCCGGAGAAATTATTCAACCGACTCCGCCCGCCTCAAGCCGCGCTTGAACCCAGCAAAATGTGTATTCGGGGCGACTTCTGGTAAATTACTTGGATTCATTGTGAGCTGTGAAGGGATAGAAGTAGATCCATCGAAAACCAAGGCAATATTTGAGATGCCTCATCCCTCGACTGTAAAGGAAGTCCGAAGCCTCTTGGGAAGATTAAATTATATTGCGCGGTTCATTTCTCAACTTTCAAACTGCGAAACCCTTCTTTAAACTTCTCAAGAAGGGTGCACAAGTTAAATGGAATGATGACTCGCCAACCGGCATTCGAAAATCTGAAGCACTGATGAAGCCCCGATTCTGTACCTCCGGTCCCGGGCACCCTTTAATCCTCTACCTTACCATCAACAAAGAATCCTTAGGCGCAATGCTCGCACAAGAAGGACCTCGGGACGGGAAGGAGCGAGCCATCTACTATTTAAGTAAAAGTTCACAATGTCGGAACAAAACTACTCCAAATCAGAAAACATGCGCCGCATTGGTATGGGTGTTGCACGACTCCGACAAGATACCTTGCACTACCAAACGCTCCTCGTAATCGAGAGTGACCCGATCAAGTATTTGCTCGGCGCTCGGCCTTGGTAGGAAAATTGGCCAAATGGCAAATCCCGATCTCGAAATTCGACATCCAAGTTATGTCACGAAAATCGCTTAAAGGTCGAGTGATTGCGATATGTTAGCAGATTGCCCTAAGGAGGTACACGAGGATAATACACCCGCACGACCGGATTTCAACAATAGAAGAAGACGCTTGGACTATGTTTTTCGATGGAGCTGTAAATTTGTCGTCGTTCGCACCGGGCGGTTTTGATATCCCCTAATGGGCAACATTATCCCGTGGCTGCAAAATTGATTTTTCCATGCACCAACAATATAGCCGAATATGAAGCATGCATCCTCGGCTTACAAGCAGCTATTGAAATGGAAGTGACAAAACTAAAAGTATTCGGTGACTCGCCTTAATCATCCTCCAAACTATGGGTGAATGGAAGACGAGAGATACCAAACTTGTGCCTTATCACAACTACTTGGAAAAATTGGTGGGAGAATTTCAAGACATCTCGTTTGAATACCTTCCTAGAATTCATAATCGCCCACGATGCACTAGCAACGTTGTCATCTATGTTACAAGTAACGAAAGGGTTAGAAGTAGAACCTTTGAAGATCGAAGTTCGACAAGACAGCCCACCGCATGGCTATAACCGAAGAACCCGACGGGAAACCCCGGTATTACGATATCATGAAATACGTCCGTAGCAGGAATTCCCGAGGAAAGCACTCCCTCCGATCGAAAATACCTAATGAAAATGGCCTCAAGGTTCTTCGTCGGCGGTGAAAATCTGTACAAAAGATCATATGATTCAGTCCCCGCTAAGGTGTGTTGATGCAATTGAAGCCACACGGATAATGCAGAAATACATGAGGGAGTATGTGGCCCTCACATGAATGGACGAATGTTGGCCAAGAAAATAATGAGATTAGGTTATTATTGGCTCCCTTTGGAAGGCGATTGCGCCCAACATGTGCGAAGCCGTCATCATTGCCGATTCACGGGAACAAGATAAATGTCCCTCCAACCGAACTACATCAATTATCTGAGCCATGGCCATTTTCAATGTGGGGCATTGATGTAATTGGCCCAATCAATCCGAAGGCATCAAATGGGCATCGGTTTATTTTGGTTGCAATTGATTACTTCTCAAAATGGATCGAGGCCACATCCTATGCAAGCGTAATCGCGCGGAACGTTATGAAGTTCATCGACGCGACATAATCGCCCGATATGGCGTGCCAGAAGCTATCATCACCGACAATGGGTCAAACCTGAACAACAAGTTGATTGATCAATTGTTCTCTGAATTCAAAATCCAGCATCTGAACTCGTCCCCTTATCGTCCACAAATGAATGGAGCCGTGGAAGCCGCCAACAAGAACATCAAGAGAATCCTAGCCAAGACAGCTGAAAACTACCGTGACTGGCATGAAAGGTTACCCTTCGCACTAACAGCATATCGAACTTCGATTCGAACTTCCACTGGGGCAACCCCTTTTTCCTTGGTTTACGGCATGGAAGCGGTTTTGCCCATAGAAGTAGAAGTCCCATCCCCGCGAATTTTATCCTGGGTAGGATTGTCCGAGGAAGAGTGGACACAACAAAGGCTCGAGCAACTGAATATGATCGATGAAAACGACTAAAAGCCCTCTCGTCATGGTCGGTGTTATCACCGTAAGGTAGCCCGATCGTTCAATCGAAAGTGCGACCTAGGAACTTCGAGGTAAATGAGCTAGTCTTGAGGAAGACACCGCCGATCTTCCGGAGCTCGGTGGCAAGTTTGCCCCAAATTACAAGGGTCCTTATGTGATAAAGAAGATACTCCCCGAGGAGCCTTGATCCCGACCGAAATGGATGGGCGGGAATTCTCCAAGCCGGTTAATTCTGATGCTGTAAAAAAGTACTACCCTTGAAAGATGTTCATTGCCTGGCATTGTCAAGCATTTCTCTATCAAAATGAAAATGCCTATGCGCCTTTTATGAGTGATGTATTTACACCATCATAAAATGTGTTTGGCTTATTCAGCAAAGAAGAATGAATGGTAATCACTAGCATTTAAGGGAGTGTCGAGAATCAAAGGCAGCAAAAACTTGATGAAATAATCAATACTACCCAAGCAAGCGCATAGGAGTGACCCATGTCAAATTCACCTAACTTGGTAAAAAGACGTGTCGTTCAAGAACCGGTCCAAGTTAAATAAAAGAAGCCCTCTATCCCAGCACGATAACCTTGAACTGGGAAACTCCACTCCATGTTCCGCACACGTATTCTCCAAAATAATCGCCATCGAAAGCTGGAAGTTTTTGATTGTCCATCTCAGATTCCATAAAAGCTTGAGATTCAAGAGCACAAGCTTAGTGGTTAATTTGGGCAAACCAAGTAGCCCATATCGATTTACCTGGCTTGGTATGAAAGGACGTGTCGTCCAGAAGCCGATTCGGTCAAATGAAAAAGAAGCGTCCCCTGCAGACATTGTCGGCACCTCTAGCCAAGTGCTACTCGGGAAGAAGCAAAATGGTCCAAAGTCGAGGGTTCGAATCCCCGATGCAACAGAATTCATATCCTCCTCGTACTTCAGAATCACCTAATCTTCAAAGATGCAGAAAACAAATCAATGAGAGGCATGTCAGACCGTAATAAGCTCTCCCAAGCCAAATGGCGTCTCAAGTATCGCCAAAGCAAATGACAGAAACCTTTCAGGCCTCAAATCACGTGTGATATTGACCCTACTAATTGATCTATTTCCACATCTCCTCTTCTGCAGGGGCAAAAGCAAAAAGGCCATCAAATCAATGATCAGATCTCTAATCCCAGCTGATCCTTCTTGTGTCATTTCCCTACTTAATAAGGACAATCCATTGACACCCCTTTGTGAATAACTCTTTTGATGTTCAAAATTCAACACATTTGTAAATACAATTTCATCAAGTAAACACCCCTAAAGTTGTCAATAGGGTCTCTTGAGTAAAAAATCATTCATTTGTTTTGAAAGTACAAACTCTCTCATACCTCAAAAAATGCTGCATGCCTTTCTCCAAATGGATTTTTGCAGGATGATTTTGTCTGTCTAAATCACTAATTCTATTGAGGATTACTAGAATAGATAGCTAAGTGAAGAATGCAAGATTAGTTGAGCATGCTGGATGAGGCACGTCGAATGATGACAGGCAAGCCATATCCTACACACAGTCCCCCATCTATACACTTGTGAGATGAGTGCAGAAAATTCCATGACCGTAGGGTAAAGAGTTCTCTCGCGAATGGTACGATAACTAAAATAGTGAGAGGCATTTCATTGCTCACCCCCTATTGAGCCCCCATACACTGGTGAAGCTTCTCTCATCAAGAATCACCCCACATTGGAGCATGTCAAAGACAAGGCAAATCAGTATCACAAGGTGAGAAGAGGGATAGAAATTCTCTTGCTTGCACTTGCATCAATCTTCGAGTGTCTTTATTGCATATGAACACTCACATTAATTTAAGTGCCTTAGAATGACGAAGAGCAATGCATTTGTATACATTGTACAACCCAAGTGAGTCTGTAATTTTACCCTCACATTGAGACAAAGCAGAAGTTATTGCCATAGCCTCGGAGCGTTGGCCAAGATGAAGACTCAAAGTCTAAATAATGGTGCTTCGATTGAACTCGCCTAGATCAGTTCCTCAAGCAACAAAATGAAAAAGGGCATAAAAAAGCAAAGTGTACCCGGTAAAAGCAAGGTCAATGCCCATAAATGAGGAACCGGAATAAAAGCAGGGGCATAAAAAAGCAAGGTGTGCCTGGTAAAAGCAAGGCCAATGCCCCCTACCAAAAAATGCAGCCAAGAAAAAGTTGTGGTTGTAAAATCTCCATTTGATAATAGGAAGAAAGACTAGTGACGAATGCTAAGACAGTCACCAACTCTCACCCTTCTACATGTGAGTCGAGTCTACGTTATATTCCCATTGTAAAAAGTCTCTTCAGACTAGGGGCACTTCAATTAATGTAAGATTTCATATGTGCATAAACATCGCTCGAAGAAGTACGAGCAAGATTACTCTATCTCTTTTCGCAGGGTTCCTGACTTGTAAACCCGGAGAGAATCGTGCAACATTTTCATCCATCGACTTCAACCTTGATGATCTCCTTCGATGAGCTGCTAACCAAGTATTCATCACAATTTCAAGAAAGACCTCTCACATTGGTAAAGTCGTACCACTTGCGAGATTACTCGGACCCCGCCGACATGATGACAAAGGAGAAGTGTGATCCTTATAAATCCCGCATCAATAGTCGGATACAACAGCCTTTCCATGAGAGTGAGTGGAAAGTCCTTTCGACCGAAAGTCCCTCATCCGGCATGCTCAAGACATCTACGTTCTAAATGAGGGTTGTCTTTCAAAATCTTCCCAAAGGGAATTCGGATGATAGAAAATCGACAAAGTTGTCATGCATAAATCGCATTTGAACTTATGAGTTTACAGCATATACAATCATTGTGTACATGTCTACATACTGTGAACATACTCTTAGTAATCAGAGATATTGCCAAATAAGCATATCCCTATCTGTTTTAGAGTACCTATCACTGTCCTGGTACTCTCTTCTTGTCACTCGACCTGTTCGAGTCATCTCCTGAGTTTGGGTGCTTGCATTGGTCTGAGTATCCCCTTGTCTTTGAGTACCTGCCATTTGCCTGGTACTCCCTCTTATCGACACTCGACTTGTTCGAGTTGTCCCTGCATACCGATATTTGCAACCCGTCCCGCTTATCCCACTCGTTTTTGAGTGCCCGCCACTACTCGTGGTACTCCCTCCGTTGACACTCGACCTGCTCAAGTTGTCCTTAAAGTTTGGATGCTCATGACTATCCAAGTATCCTCTTGTCTTTGAGTACCGATCATCGTTCGGATACTCCCTTTCCGTGACACTCAACTTGTCCGAGGTGTCCTCAAAATTGTATCTTTGAATGCTAGCAGCAAGTATTCCACCACATTATGCGCCTGCAATCACCCAGGTATGCTTTCTTACACTCGGACCAGTTGAGTGGTCCCTGATTATATCATTAAATATTTGTGGTCATCCAAATATTTCTCTACTTTGTACACCTGTGTGTCTGCCGCCATCCAAGTAAGCCTTGTGCTACATTCAAATTCTCAATTACCAGAAGGTAAGACCTTCACGAATATGCGAGGTACGTCCTCGATATTCCCCATTACCAGAAGGTGAGAAACCTTCACGAATATCCCAGGTATGTCCTCGATATTCCCCATAATCAATAGGTGAGAGACATCCACGAATATGCGAGACCCATCCTCGATATTCCATTTGCCAGGTATTTTTAGAAATTCGTACTTGTGATCATCCAAGTATCTCTTCAACGCCTGCGAACATTCAGGCATCCTTTAAAGTCCGTACTTGTTAACATCCAAGTACTCTTTTGACACTTGCAATCAATCAAGTATTTTCCAGCATCTAGTACTTGTGAGCATACAGGTACCCCTTCAATATCTGCGAACATCCAGGTATCCTCCAGGAGTTTGTACTTGTGATCATCCAAGTACGTCTTTAATGCCTGCAAAGGCCCAAATATCCTCCAGGTTTGTATCCAGGTACTCTTTCAATGCCTGTGAATGTCCAGGTATCCTCACAAACCGATGCCCTGAGAAAGGTCGGCGCATCTCCCGAGAAAGGTCGAGTACCAACCGATGTCTTTGACAAAGATCAGACACCCCAACAAATATGATGCCCTGAGAAAGATCGGCGCATCTCCCGAGAAAGGTCGGGTACCAACTGGTGTCTTCGACAGAGGTCAGACATCCCCCCAAAATCGATGCCCTGAGAAAGGTCGGGTTCCAACAGGTGTCTTTGACTAAGATCAGGCACTCCACAAAACAGATGCCCCGAGAAAGGTCGGCGCATCTCCCGAGAAAGGTCGGGTGCCAACCGGTGTCCTTGATACAAATCAGCACCCACAAATGAGATGCCCCGAGAAAGGTCGGTGCATCTCCCGTCAAGGCGACCGAAGAAAGGTTCGAGTCCTAGACAAATCATCGATTGTTCTAACAGGCGACCGAAGAATGGTTCGGGTCCTGGAGGAGCAATTTCTCGGCAAGGCGACCGAAGAAAGGTTCGAGTCCTAGACAAATCATCGATTGTTCTAACAGCGAACGAAGAATGGTTCGGGTCCCGGAGGAGCAATTTCGTCAAAGGCGACCGAAGAAAGGTTCGAGTCCTAGACAAATCATCGATTGTTTTAACAGCGACCGAAGAATGGTTCGAGTCCTGGAGAAACAATTTCGTCAAGGCGACCGAAGAAAGGTTCGAGTCCTAGACAAATCATCGATTGTTTTAACAGCGACCGAAGAATGGTTCGAGTCCTGGAGAAACAGCTTTACCGTCAAGGCGACCGAAGAAAGGTTCGAGTCCTAGACAAATCATTGATTGTTCTAACAGGCGACCGAAGAATGGTTCGGGTCTTGAGGAGCAATTTCTCGTCAAGGCGACCGAAGAAAGGTTCGAGTCCTAGACAAATCATCGATTGTTTTAACAGGCGACCGAAGAATGGTTCGAGTCCTGGAGAAACAATTTCTCGTCAAGGCGACCGAAGAAAGGTTCGAGTCCTAGACAAATCATCGATTGTTTTAACAGGCGACCAAGAATGGTTCGAGTCCTGAGAAACAGCCACCGTCAAAGCGACCGAAGAAAGGTTCGAGTCCTAGACAAATCATTGATTGTTTTAACAGCAACCGAAGAATGGTTCGAGTCCTGAGAAACAGTTTATCGTCAGCGACCAAGAATGGTTCGGGTCCTAGAGAAGCAACCCTCTCATATCACCGTAAGACGACACCTTGATACTTGCCAAAACTCGGGGTTCACACCCTATCTCACTCACTCTCGGTAAGTAATTCCGGTATCTTCTTATCTCGTCTTAGTATATGTAAAGTTATATTACTCTTTTTCCGCATGGAATAATAGGTCCTAAATAAAATATGCTACGCATGCATGGATAAAATTTAGGCATCGCTTTATCTTTGAATGCAACCTCTACGAACTCACCTTCAAAGAGGGGCAGGTGTTGACGCCTAAATTTCGTTAATTAGGTTTTTTTATTTACTTGGCCTTTTCGGATAATAATAATAAAATAAAAAAATAATAAAAAAAAACGATCCAATAAAAGCAAAAGAAAGCAAAATTGGCAGCCCCCCCATCTTTTTCCCCTTTTCGCAGGCCCAAGCCCGGCTTTTCTTTCTGGCCCAGCCCCTCTCTTCCTTCTTCTTCCTTCTTCTTCCTTGCGCCTTCCCTCCCCCGCCTCTGTATTTCACGCTCATCATCACCGACGCGCGAAGGACGACCTACGGCCGAGGAGAATAGGTCGACGTCGGCCGGAGAAGATAAGATCTCAGGCGCCATTAATGTTGAGCAAGCTTACTGAAAGCTCGATGGGACACCGGTTCAGCCAAGGGGAACCGGTGGGCAAGCCGGAAGCCGGCGGCCGAGGCCCTCCGTCGACCGGTTTTCCTTGGCCTATAAATAGGCGACCGCAAGTACCATCGGAGGGGGCGGCGAGCTCGGAGATCTTCCACCGAGAGACATCGGAAAGATCGAAGGGCGAGCGCAGGGAGAACTCGAGTCGCGAGCTCAGCCCCATCCTCCACCGAGACTTCGGGAAGGTCGGCGGCGAGCGACTTCGAGAAGGTCGATCCGGCCGGTGGAGGCTCGGATCCGCCGAGTGAGAGAAAATCGAGGTTGAGGAAGGTCCGGCCGAGATCTCGCGCCTTAGATCCGGAGTTCTTGCCGCCGTTGTTGCCGCCGGACGCCGTGCCGACGCCGCGACCAAGTCCCTACCGCGAAGGCTCGCCGCCGTCCCCGCCTCGACGCCGTGCAGCCGCCGCCCTGTCACCACCACCATCGCCGCCACCTCAGGGTATCCGCCGCCTCCGGCGCGTAGCCGTCGCGCTCACTTCCCCCCCCCTGTCACCACCGCGCGCCACCGCCGCCGTCGTCGCCGTCGCCGCCCCTCCTCTTCGGCGCCGCGAATCGGGAACCCTAGGGTTCCCGATTTTTTTGCCGGTCGTTGGGTCGGACCGGGTCGGGGGAACCGGGTAGGGTTTCCCGGTTCCCCCAAAACGATACAGCTTTTTTAAAAAAAAAAAAAAAAAGGGCGGACCCGGGTCGTTGGGTCGGACCGGGTCGTGGAACCGGGTAGGGTTTCACCGGTTCCTCCCCTCCCCCAAAACGGCGCCGTTCCTTTTGAAAAAAAAAAAAAAAAAATGTTGAAAAATCCGAGCCGGGCCCGAGTGCGATCGGCCTTTTTTTATAATAAATAAATATTAAGTAATTTATTTATTTTCCGAAAAATCAAAATCCAAAAAATATTTTATTTTCGAAAAATATTAAAAATATATTTTAATTTCCAAAAAAATATATTTAAAAATATAAAAAAATATTTATTTTCGAGAAAATCAAGAAAAATCAAAAAATACTTTATTTTCCAAAATATATTAAAAAATATTTTATTTTCCAAAAAAAAAAAAATCAAAAAATCAAAAAATTCCATATTTTCCAAAAATGCCAAAAATCCAGAAAAAGCCAAAAAAACTTGTATTTTTTCCAAAAATACCAAAAATCCAAAAAAAAATCCCTTTTATGTCCAAAAATAGAAAAGAACCTCAAAAATATGTTTTTCCCAAAATGTGTGGAAAATCCCTAAAACATCCAAAAACCTCGGGGTTTAAACAAGGTTAGGTACCGAAAGGGCATTAGTGATTAACTAGTGTAATCAAGTCCCCGATCCTAATTTCTCTGGTTGCGCAGAGCGAATATTTCTCCCAATATTTCGCATGGGTTTCTAATCAACCCACCCCAAATTGATTAGTGGCGACTCCGTTTTAAAAATTAACTTACAAAAGTTAAAAACTTAGACTATTAAAGTCGTGAATTGGTGGACTTGGGAGAGTCCGGGCTTAACTAATCCAGCCGAGCCATTAGCCTCCGCTAAGCGCCCGCCCCGATCGGGCGCCGAAAAAAAAAGGAGGTCGCGACACTTATTGAAATGAAAATAAGAAAAAACACGTTTAAAAGAATTGACGTAAATTTACATTTGATACGTCCAATGACCTCTGGAACATAACCTCGAGGTAATCGAACGAGCCTATATTAATGTATCCTACTTGTTTAGAGAGAAGAGAACAACACTTCCTGATCTTCCTTTCTTGTTCGGCAGAAGAAAGAATTCAACTTTGCTACGCAAAGGCAATTGCGTATTGGAAGTTCATGCTACCTACCTGACCCAACTAAAAAGAAGATTTACAATTTGCTGACCAAACAGAAAACGCAACTAGGAGAACGTAGAATTCCAAATTCATCGCTCTTGGTGCTTTTTTACTAAACTCAATTTAATGTCAAATCGCGTGAGCTGTGCAGAAATTTTTTGGCATAAACTCCTTTTTTGGTTTGACAAGTAACTTTGCATCATAGGTTGATGAGAACTTTGTCTATTTGAGTTCATACAAGCGCCTCCGATTTCTACTTGGAATCGACCGAGTCTATATTCACTGTGGGGATCAACTTTTTTATAACGCAGAAATTCTCCGCAAACTACTTCCTTTTCTCCGTTTAGGAAAAAAAAAACAGAAATATAGCATGTGAAAAAAAAAAAGGTTTTGGCCGGGTCTAGAAAGTATTTGAAGATTTGAGTTTATATAGGAGGGAAGAGCAAAATGCTTGTAGCATGTGCAATATATAAAACATCGAAAGGCAGACATTTACGGGATTAGTCAACAATTTCTTCGTTACTTATATTACGATATTGTCTATTTTGATTCTAATAATGATTTTGTTATTTATCTTAATGGATAGATGGACTCTCATGAAATATTTTAATAAGATTTCGAGATGAAATGGCAACTTTTAAAGTGCCGAGAGAGAGAGAGAGAGAGAGAGAGAGATATGCTAGAGGAGAAAATATTTCGTGATTGTCCATTTGGCCAGTAAAAGAATACCTCATCTTATCTCCGCGAGAGCAATCTTACATCGAAGATTCACCCCTACCGGATCGAACCAGTCAGATAGGGACCGAAAACATCAAGTAAAGTCTAAAAAAAATCAAAATGTGCACTTACAAGACGATCACTTGTCCAAAACCAAATCGTAAATGACAGACCAAAGAATCCCGACGCCTTCTTTTCCAACTGGAAGTTTAGAATCGAAACGCCCGTGTCTCTCAAGATTTCCATTGATTGGGATACGAAACCGGCACCCCAGTCACCGTCCCCCCGTTCCTCTCCCGATCCACCGGCATCCTGAACTCCGGCACCAATGGTGGCAGACGCGACGAACTGGACAACGTCCCTTTATACGACGATGACACGACCCTCACCGAGATATTGATGATCCCATTGCGTAGGCCTTTGGCATCTCTCAGCCTGTAACTCAAGAAATGCAGGTAATTCTCAGGTGTGTAGTCTCCGACGAAGTCCGACACTGGAATCCAAGCTGTCCCGACGAGCTTGTCTCTGGCCGAGGAGGTCCTCCGGCAGACCTCGACGACGACGTAGCGCGAGCCTGCGGGCAAGTCCATGTGGAGCTTCTCCTCCCAGTAAGGGTAGCTCTCGCTTTGAGCATCCAGTTTGGTCGAGTCTTGCGACGAAGTCGAGCCGCAAGAGTCGGCCTTGACAGTGACGAAGGCGTTGTTCTTGATGGGCCTGTCATCAATGCGGAGGTCTTCGCCGGAGATGACGGTGACTTCTAATCTGCGGTGGTGGGAGTTGGCCATGTCTGAGGTGTTCATAAAAATGGCGGCTGTGCTTTCATACAGCGGAATAGGAGACCCCAATATATATGTACTTATGGAACGATTCTTCTTTTGATTGGGACGAGGAGATGAGGATCTGACGAAGTCTCGGACTATATATATATATATATATAGATGCATATGGACAAAAGACAAAGCTGTGAAGAAGTATAATATTATATATATTAAACGTATTCACAGTTTCTTCGAAATCACCTCATGAGCCTTATTTTTTATATTTACAATTATCATGCGTGATTTGAGATATGATAAAAATGTATCCATTTTCCTTGAAATTGTTTCAGAATTTCAATTTTGATAATTATTTGGATACAACGGGATAAATCTCACAATTTCCTCAAAATAGAGTTATTACTTTCATAATTACTTAAATTTGATGGACATAAGTAAGGATTTTTTTTTTTTTTTCCAATTTTGGATTCGTGAAGTGGTCTATCAACCAATCTGAGTCTAATCTATAGACTAGAGGAAAACAATTTGACAATATCGGTGTTAATTAGCCTAAGTACCTATCGCGACCTCCTTTTCGGCGCCCTATTGCCCACGGGCGCCTGTGGAGGCTAATGGCTTGCTAAGTCTATTAGGCTTAGCCAGAGCTCTCCCAAGTCCACCAATTCACAATTTATGGTCCAAGTTTTTAACCCGTAAATTAATTTTAAATAGGAGTGTCCACTAATAAATTTGGGGTGGGTCGATTAGATACCCAAGTGAAATATGAGGAGAAATATTTCACTCCTACGAGAAAAAAAGAAAAAAGAAATATCCATTAAAAGTGATTATAAAAGTGAAAATTATATATAATTTCATTTTATAGATAGTATGATGGGATCGTGGTAGAAGGTTGTGTTATTTATCTAAAATGGAATCTAAGTATCCTAAAATCAATGTTAACGGTTGGAAAGAGAGCAAGAAAGAGATGGTTGAAAAAAAAGAGAGGAGAAATCAAAGAGGAAAAGAACATCATACGGCTTACTTTGCCTAAACGACAACGGATCACCCTTGCGATTTATGCACACTCGTGCGTTGTGCATACCACCGTCTTCGAACACGGAGCTCTGAGAGTGAGAAGAACTGAGACCGAGAAAGAGAATCATCCATGGCTTCATCTTCTCCTTCAAGTCATCTCCCACTGCTACCTCCACACCCACTTCGCTTCATCTTTAAAATATATATATATATATCTAGGGTCTGCTCGTTGTAGATGAGGTGTTCTTTAAATTGACTAGCGAAAGGCAAAGGTCGTCGCTTTTTAAGTCGTCCGCGCGGGTGCTGGGATATTACATGAGAATGATGACACATGAAAACATGTGGAGCTCTGCATAACTTTATTCGCGACGTCTCAGGAACTTGTTGATATGATGAGTCATATATACGTTGTCCCACCGGAGGGAGCTACTAAAGAACGACTGACTTACTTTTTTTCCAAAAACGAAGAGAGATGAACGACTTACTTTAAAGTCAACCCGCCAGTGCACCGCTTTCGACGTGGCCCAGCAAAGGTGTTGCCATCGTCTCACCAGTATCTCGCCATTATGCATCTTCCTCTTAATGCTCTCAACGCATTGCACGATAAATCTCGTGAATAAAATCTGCAACAACCAATGCCCTGCGACTATAGAGGGTATGTGTGTAATATGCAGACGAGAATATGAGTGTATTGACACCTAAATTTCTGCATAAAAAATGTTGGAGGTTATGGGTTTGAGAGAGAAGAAGCAGTTGCTTGAAGTATTACACCAAGAGACGTCAAGTTTGGAACGCTCAACAGTGTTACCTCCAGCGTAGGGAAACCCTAGAGTTTATATATATAAGCTATTGGGCTCCAAATTTCATATGGGCCCAAATAACCGTACTTTTTACCTATTGGGCTTGTATGTGAACATATTATTTTTAGATTATATTAACAATATATCCAACAATCTCCTCCTATGTTCGCCATACAAAGACAATCCAATAAGGTAGTCAGTGTAATGTTCAAACAAACATGAATCATCCACATTCAGTCCAAGACAATTAACTCGGATCTGTCAAAGAGTTTTCAGTAGTAAAGTATTAAACTCAATCATCATTTGCAATCTAAATAAATGAATCATTATTAGCATGAATCTGTTCTGAGAGCAACAAATCAAAAACAAGTATTAGGAGTTTTAGATTCAATCTAAACTCATTCAAATCCCCAAAATAAATCTTAGACTCGGTTCACAACCAATATATGCATAATAATGTTCACAAAATAGAAATAGCAAAATGCAAGTAAACTGTTAAGTCCCCACATGCTTAAAATGATATATATTCATTCATCAAGTAGGTTATCTTAGTAAGAATCCCACTCATTAAACTCTCCTCCATCTCTACCATTCCTTGTAGAATGTCAAATATGAATTTCATATTATCATGAATTCAATCATTTGAATAAAACTTAGCAACATTCCATCGGCGAGAATAACATATATTGATGTCATAAAGCATCATAATATCATGTCATAAGCATCAATCCAGTTTCATATATTATGAACAAGACTTAAACAATGTGATTTACAAAGAGCCATCAACTTAAGTTTATTTGTAGGAGAATAACTATTGTCTAGTTTCAAAGAACATGACCAATAGTCAAGTCACCTACAATAACCTAGTCATGTAATATCAAGTTTCAATTAAGAACAAGATATGCAGGCTTCTTAAGTAAACAATTGTTTCTATGTTTCAATTTGGAATGTCACAGTTACTGATTCCTTAAAGTCAAATAATCTAACATCAAGTTTGGAATGAGATCATTTAACCAAAAAAGGATAGTCCAACTTAGTTGAATTGTATCATCAAGTTTGGAATGACACAATTTTCCCGATAGAACATTTGAATTAGGTTAAAGTTATTTTCATCAAGTTTGGAATGATACAACTAACCATTTTCAAATTAGTCAAGAATCGTGAACATCGATGAAACATATATACTGTGCTTATCATTGTAGCCAATAAAGGAATATTCGATAATTCAAAACACACACTTAGAAGGTAAGTAAATGGTAGTTAAGACTTGCCTATATACCTATATAGTCTTTAACCCCAATTCCCCCACTGTTTTGAATAATCGATCTTTAGGCATACCTTTGGTGAGAGTATCAGTTATCCTTCGATCTCACATCAATCAAGGTGATAACTCCTTGTTCTCTCAGATAATTCAACAACGCATGTCTCAGTCTCACATGTCTTCTCTTTGAATTAAAGAAAGCATTATTGACGACTTGGACAAATGCTTGATTATCACGTAATAGACTCAAATAATTAATTTTTAGTCGAGTCAAAGGAATATCCATAATCAGATTCTTTATCCACTCGCCTTCGCCGAGAGGCTAAAGCAAAAAGTTCTGATTCCATAGACGACAATGCAACACAAGTCTGTCGTTTGGATTTCCAAATAATAGCAGCTCCACCCAAAGTGAATACATATCCACTAGTGGACTTACTACTTCCAATATCTGAACACCATGAGGCATCAGAATATCCATCCACAGTTGGAGGATAACCAGAATAATAGAGAGCATAATCTTTAGTACGTTTAAGGTATCTCATCAGCCTATCAAGGGCATCCCAATGCTCTTTACTAGGATTACTAGTAAAACGACTCAAAGATACCAATTGTAAAGGCTATGTCGATCTAGTGCAACTCATAGCATACATGAGACTACCAAGCAGTTTCGAGTATTTTAACTGATCAACGCTGGTCCCTTCATTAAGACTCAGTCTGTTATTATAATCACATGGTGTCTCGCTCGGTTTACACTTATCGTATCCCCAAGTAGAAAGTACCTGCTCAATATAATGAGTCTGGCTAAGGGAGATAACTTGCCGTTTAAAACTTACTTTCATACCAAGAATGGTATTAACAATACCAAGATCTTTCATGTCAAATTCTTTAGCTAAAGTAGCTTTCACGTCACTCATTACAGAATGATCGGAACCAAGAATTAATATGTCATCAACATACAAGCAAATGATGACTATCTTATTTGACATAGAACGATGGTAAAGGCATTTATCTCGAATAACTAGACCGAAAGCCATAACTCTTTACCACTTTGTCAAATTTAAGATGCCACATCTTAGGTGCTTGTTTAAGACCATACAATGATTTATTCAATTTACAAACTTTGTCCTCAAGACCTTTCATAACATATCCTTCCGGTTGTTCCATGTAAATTTCCTCAATTAACTCCCCATTTAAGAAAACTGTTTTTACATCCATTTGATGCACTACAAAGTGTTCAATAGATGCTAAGGCAAGAAGAATTCTTATAGTTGATAGATGACACACAGGTGAATAAACATCAAAATAGTCTATTCCACTCTGTTGTTTATAGCCTTTAGCTACTAAACGTGCTTTGTATTTGGCTATTGATCTATCACTATTCAGTTTCTTCTTTAACACCCATTTATAGCCTATAACTTTAGCCCCTTTTGGCAAGTTTACTAGCTGCCAAGTGTGGTTCTGCAGCAGAGAGCTCATTTCATCATCTATGGCTTCTACCCACAGTAGAGATTCCCTAGATCTCATTGCTTCCTGATAGGAGAATGGATCATCCTCAAGATGGTAAGCAACAAAATCCTCACCAAAACTTTTGGGAATTCTCTCTCTTATAGATATTCTTACTAGAATTAGTTCAATAGCCAATTGTGTGGAATTAGTGTCAGAAGGGTCTGAAATCATATATGTAGATCCAGAAACATTCAAGCCTTGATCTTTGAGAAACTTATTTTCGAAGAACACTGCATCTCTAGATTCTATCACTGTGTTAGTAGATAGATCTAAAAACTTATTTGCAGCACTATCTTCTGCACTACCTAGATATACACAAAATAGAAATAACAAGTTAATCCATAATAATAACAAGTTAATCCTAATATCATTTTTCAACTTGTTCCTCATGTTCTCAAATTCAACTAACGAGAGGTGATGCTTGAATTCATAGTGAATTTAAAATCAAAGAATTTCTCCGCTAAGAGAGTTTTAGATAGCCCCTCTTGTTTTTGGAACTAAGCGTTCAAGTAAATCCCATATCTCTTTTGCCGTCTTATAGTCACTATAAGTCATAGACATATTAGGATTTAGAGAGTTCAACAAATAATCTCTACAAAAATCATCATCTTTGTTCCATCGATATTCATCAACATCTTCAATGGTAGATGCAAAATCGCTCAATACAGTATAGAATATGTCACGTTCTTTCATGCCAAATTGAACATGTAATTTCCAGCCATGAAATTCAGTAACATCAAACAATTAAAACTTCATAATATCACAGGAACTACGCTTTGCCATTTTAATCAGAGCAAAGTGTTAGAAAGAGTGCACCTTGGAGTCCTCGGAGCCACAAAGTCGAATAACTCCTCTAACCTTGATCAAACTGCTATGTAAATATGGAATTTGCCAAAACAAACCCTAAAAACAGATCTGGAGTGCCTAAAAACCTTAAGATGGACTGCCTTTGTCGCTGAAACTCGCTGGAAATTTCCGCCCCCAAAATTCGCTAAATATCCCGAAATTCGCTAGAAATTCAGATGGAAACTTCAGGTTGCCGTAACTTCTCCGTCGCTGAAACTCGCTGGAAATTTCCGCCCCCGAAATTCGCTAAAAATCCCGAAATTCGCTAGAAATTCAGATGGAAACTTCAGGTTGCCGTAACTTCTCCGTCCGACCTCCGATCGACGTGAGTGACCACTCAAAACGTTCGTATTGACGAGTAGAACAAAGCCCAAGTGGTTTCACCCTCTAAAATTGGCTATAATTTTTTGGTTTTTGAATCAAAGATTTCGGTCACCCGAATCTTCAAACTCAAATCTCGGCCAATACCACCGTCAAAATCAAAAGTAAAATACACCCGTGAGTTCGTCTTGACGAAATCTTCAAGAAGACACCTTTCTCGCGCTCAAATCCAACACACGATCATAATACTTCAAGATTGTTGGAGGTTATGGGTTTGAGAGAGAAGAAGCGGTTGCTTGAAGTATTACACCAAGAGACGTCAAGTTTGGAACGCTCAACAAAGTGTTACCTCCAAACAGGAAACCCTAGAGTTTATATATATAAGCTATTGGGCTCCGCCCATATGGACCCAAATAACCGTCATGTTACCTATTGGGCTTGTATGTGAACATATTATTTTTAGATTATATTAGGGTTAATTTTTATCCTCAAAAAATTAAGATTGCATGACATTTAGTTTAGAAACATTTATTTTATTCTATTTTTGCATTGGACCAACGATTAGCTAGCGTTGATACGATGCAAGATTTTTCACATATTCAGGTGAGATTTTTTACATATTCAAGTAATATACACTGGGGGATACATTTTTGGACAGAAAGAAAATTTTCGGATAGAATATTTGAAAAAAAACAAAAAAAAAAAGAATATTTCGTGGGATGCATATATTTCAAATGATATATTCAGGGGATTATGCATAAGCGAAATTGAAAATAAAATATGCCACAAAGATCTAAATTTTTTCCCTATACAAGCAAAGGGTGGATTTTTCGAAAAAAATTGAGAGCAAAATTCAGAAAGTAAAAGATTTTCGTGAGAAAATTCAAAAAAGAGAGAGAGAGAGAGAGAAAGAAAAGAGGGGATTTGACCGGTTTGCAGGAGGAAAAAGCGAGAAGACCAGAGAGGGACGTGAGAGAGAGAGAGAGAAAAGAAAAATCTAAAGGTAGGGACTTAACTTAGGTTTTAAGCATTTTCGAAAGATAACTTCTAAGGTTAATGAAAAAAAATTTCCTTCTAAAATTGTCGCTATTGATATTTTTATAGTCCACTCTTGCCCTCTTGAATATTAATCATCTCCCTGCAAATTTGGACTTCGTGGAGTTGGCCAGCAGGAGTTGAACGGACGCCAACGAGGGTTTAGCTGGGGTCGCACGCCGTCAGTGTCTCGTAATTTGGGATTGAACAGCCTAGGCAACTCGTCGCGAGGATCCTATGATGTCCAAGTCCAGATTTAGCTTGTCCGAGGCCGTGCAACCTCAATGTCGCTTTGCTTGGGGGCCGCGTGACCTCAACAACCTGTTGCAAGGCTTGTGCGATTTTGCCGCCGCCTCATCTAACATCCGCACAACTTCAGTGGCTCTCGCCTAGAGTAATGCTATTTATCGAAGGGCCAGATTTAGAAATCTCAAGATTGTGAGAGCCTAGCGTCATTTCGCCTAAGGTCGCACAACTCTTGTGGCTCATTAGGTAGGGTCAATCGACATCAGTGGCCCTCGCCTAGGATCACGACCTCGCTTGAGCTAGATTCATTGCTCAATGCTTTTGTTGAGCTTAAACAAGGGTTGCGAAGAGATTTGCTACGAAGAGAGTTGCTAATTAGATCACTTGGCCAATGGTCACCTCCAATTGCCATTAATGCCTGCTTGTGGTGACCACCGAAACTCACCCAATATTCCTGCCTCTTCTGTCTCTAGTCGCCCAGCGTTTACTCTTTTTTTCTTTTACTTTAAAGTTGATTTATAAAAATATGTTCCAAATATCCAAATGCTATTTGCTGCTCAGCAAGATACCTTCATCCAAAGATCCTAGGAAAATGGTTTTACATCTCCTTGAAGCTTAACCAAAGGCAATTTTAGTCCTTTTATCACATATGCTTGAAATCTTTTCATTTTGGTTGTAACTATATCATGTTGTAATTGTCTCATAAAGAAAAATTAATTGAATGAACATGGATCCATAGACCATTTATAATATGAACATTAACATTTGTAAAATCTATATGAATTACAAGTGAGATTCATGTGATCAATGGCTTTGATTGGTTCAATCCATTTAGGCAATATTTCAAAGACAAAACTCAACTCTGTGATGCGACAAGATGCATATGATCGACTTCAATAGCGCATCTTCTCTAACTTCAACACTTTGAAGCTATGTTAAAAGTAGCTTCCCAGCCATTGTTGTTATGAATATACATCGGTGTTCAAATATAATCCAGAGATTTCTGCCTTTATTATATACAGGTAGATGCTCTCTCTATGTTAGGAAGCGAGATTGTACGGCCGAGAGCCAAGAGAAACCGCAAAAGAAAAGAAAGAAGAATGTCGCGTTCTAGAAACAGTATGGCCGGCCACAAATTGAGGTCGTTTACCATACCCATATATTTTGGTCTATTCAAATTTTCAATTGCATGTCCTGGGTTTACAATGTTATGTTAGCACAAGGGAAAATTGTCCGACAAAAAAGGTCAACTTAGTTTGATCAGCTCTGGCTTCAACATCTACAAGGCTGGGCGTACCAAACTGGGACTCCAGTCACCAATCCACCGGCCGCCATCATCCTCCTCGGATCACCAACTGGTACTCCGATCTCCGGTCGCGGAACCTCATACGTATGTGCCAGGGCCGCTATGGCCATTTTCGCCGAAATGTTGATGATGCCATCCGTCCGCACGCCACTAAAATCTCTCAACCTATAGCTCAGAAAATGCACGTAACCCTCCGGTGCTCCAAATTCCCCAGCTAAGTCCGAAATCGGCACTATCGCTCCGCCGACGAGCTTGTACTTACCCGAGGAGCTCTTGCACTTCACTTCCACGGTGATGAAGCCTGCATGCAGTGGCAAGTCAACGACGAGACTCTCGTTCCACTGAGGGTTTGTTCCTTTGTCCGGCGCCGGTTTGGACGAGCATTCGTGGCCGTGCTCCACTCGGATCACCACCACCGCGTTCTTCACGGGCTTTTTGTTGAGACGGATGTTCTCTGCGGATATTGAGGTGATTTCCAAGGCTCGCTTCATCATCTTCTTCTTTGTTTTCCTTTTCTAGGTTGAAGATTACCCGCTTGGAAAAGCTTGAAGCTTGTAACCGGAAGAAATGTAGAGTGTTGAGGTGGAGAAGACTGTGAAGAGGAAAGAGAGTGCGTGGTTTGGCTATATATAAGGAGGCTGTGTCGTAAGTGTCGTGAAGGAAGGGAGCGAGAAATAAGGGAGAAGGGGGTGGGTGGTTTCTTATCCGTCTTCTCCGAATTGACGGAGACGCGTTTATAGAGGTCAAGAGACGAGTTGAAGTTTCTCTTGGATTATTCGCCGTTGATTAGTCGCAACGCTAGTACAAACGGAGAAACCGAGACACGTTCAGGAAATAAAAAATTCGTGTGCGGGGGAAGGATCGGACCCTTTTCCTCTTCTCAGATTTTTAATTCGTGGTTACAGATATACCCACATTACCCAAATCTCTATATTTAATTAAATTTACTTATGGACAATATTTATACTTATTACCCACCATGCCCCGACTGGAGAACTAGGTAGGAAGCAAACACAACTAAAAATAAAGTTAAATTCATTTGAATGAATGACACGGCGACGGAGACACTTATGGATTTTGTATATTCTTTATATGACCCAAATTAAATAATAAGTGGCTCCATGCTTCATATGTAATTAATTTGGTGTAAATAATTCTAAATTCATTAGGAAGTTATTTCTTTAGAATATGATGTTTGTCTATCAAATTTGAACAAATATATATGTCTTGGTCTCATGGATTTGGACCGAAGTTTTTTTCTTAGGCTAACACTATAAATCAAATGATACTTGCTTATTTGTGAGCTATTATATTTTTTCATAAAGTCTCACTTGCTAAACAAATTGTTGAACGTAATTGAAGGAAAAAGGCACCGGCACCAAGCCTCAAATTTCTCGAGAAGATAAGCTTAGGATCAAGTTTACATGTAATTCGTTTCTTGTTAATTGATGAACACGTAAAAGAAGGAGATGAATACAATCTTACTAGCTAGAATATTCGCATTTTCTGATAAGTCCAAAATCAAATTACTCTTATTATAGGGGAAAAAGACCTAATATTATCAATGACCAATATTCTGATAGTCACAAAAGAAATAATGTTTATTTGATTTAATTCTTCCATTACATTTTAAGGTGATTTTTCTTTTGTTTAGTTAACACCAATCTTCAATCATATTTTAATTATACTTTCATTACCATTTTTCCTTTTATAGGAGTTTAAAAATCTAATGTCAAATATAGCTTTCTGTTATAAATATTACAAAAGGTATGAACTCATAAAAGTTAAACTTTATAATCATTTAAGATAACATAGATTCCCTGTTCCTTATTGTCATGATGTCTTCATCGTTAACATCTTTAGTTAATAATTTTTCTCGACCAATCTTTGTAATATTCTTTCATCAATCCAATTACTATAAAAGGAACTCTTCATAAAAAACAAACAAAGAAAAAAACGGTGTAAGAATATCCAATTCAAGAAAAATGTGATGTTTTGACAAATAATGATTAAAATACGATGATCAAGGTACCATCTATTGGTGTATAGTTAAAGTTAATAAGAGACTAGTAAACTTTCTTTTTTGCAAAGAGAAAAAACTTGTTTTTCAACGTGTAGATAAAAGAATTTAGTCACTATGTGCGTGATTTGAAAGTGTCAAAAGAATTAAAAATTCATAATTTATATCCTTCATATACCTAACAATTACTTTTCTCATTTGTCAATTCTCAAATATTATTTTTTGTTTTCTCTAAAATTGTGAGATATGAAATCGTCTAAAACTAGTTTTTAACATTTAAAGAAGTTAGCTAGCGTTTGATACATTCCACTGTATCTCGACAGGTTGAACCTAATCCTCCATTTGCCCATACTAAGCAAAAGAGAATTTGTGATCCCGCTAGCATTGTTACTATTTGTCGGTAACGGTGCCGTGATGCAAACCAATCTCAGTCCAAAATAAACTCTAATTCGGTCGGCTTTAGTAGTACTATGGCAACACCTATACTTCACATCATAAATTATGAACCATGTGGGCCGGCAAATCTTACCGTCCTGATGCGGGGCCAACCCGTGAAATTTTATGTTCTTTACCTCATAGAACACGCCTAAGAGAACCTTTTTCCAATGGTTTGACCTAAGATAATAATATGTAACTGCTCAAAGATTTTGAACAAGTAGATAATGCTGGCCGCCCAAGAAAGCTAAGGATCGCCACGTGTAATCCAAGGAAAGGATTGAGTGAACACTTGTGTGACGACATGTCTTGATTTTGTTAATATCAAAATCCTTTTCAATAGGGGTAAAATTCGATTTTTCAATATGATTCTCATTAAAAATTAATATTTTTTATTGATTCGATTTTTATCGATTAATCAAACCTGTCCTGTTCGGTTTCGAGTCTTTCGACTACTCTACACGAAGGAAAAAGAGATGAACTCGGTGATGCCATGGAAGCTGAGACCGACGCCCCCGCTTGCTCCTGTTCCCTCCGGCCTCGAAGCGACCGCCTTCCGCCCACCTTCTCGCCATACCCACGACAGCGAAGCCGGAGAGGAGGGAGACGGAGAACAGCAACAGCAGCAGTGGCGACCCCATGAGCACGCTCCGCGTCTGACGCCTGACGTCGTCTGAACTCGCCTTCCTTTTATACTCCCATCGCCGTCTTCTTCTTCTTCGTCGTCTTCTTCTTCTTCTTCTTCGTCTTCGTGTTCCGCGGTTCAGAATTCCAGCTCGTTTTCAGACGGTTGGGAGTGGCCTTCGGGTCCAGCGTCCTCCGCGGGCCGCGACAACTTTGACGCCCGGTCTTGACTTGGGAAATCCCCAGAGAGGTCGTTGCCCCCCGTTTTCGAGATGAATTACGCTTGTGCCACCTCTGGGAAAAAAATCGCCTCAAGGTGGACGGGCTCGATGTCGGGCCGATGGCCGAAGCTTTTCGGCTCCCGGATCGGAGCTCGCGGCTCTTCGGTTCGCCCGAGTTCCGGCCCGACCCCGACGGGCTGCTATTTGTTGTCTCTAGACTTTGCTTGGTTGTTGTTTCTGCTTGGATTGTTGATTGATCTCCCGGTCGAGCTTTCGTTAGCTTTTTCGTGGGCGCACCCTAGATGTTCGACGTTTTGTCTAGGCCAAATCCGCGTAGATTTTCTTTGGTTTTGTGGGTTGGTTGTGGACGGTTCGAGGAAAGGGAAGGTTAACGGTGTTGGCACGGGTGGGTGTTGGAAGATGTTGGCATCAGGGCTACCTCGAAAGGTGCCCGGTCGATGGGGCCGAGTTCTATCTTCCTAGCCAAGCTCGGTGGAAGCCGAGCCAAGTAGTCCACCGGCAGTAGTCGACGCCGGTCGGAGGGAACGACCGGCAGAGGGTGGTGATTCGGTGACGGTGTGGGTGCTGGCTGCTTCGGCCGGTGGTGTTTTTGGGTGAGATTTGAGGAAAGCCTGTTTCGGTGAAACAGGGAAGCTGCAGGCGTTGTTTGGGGAGGGAGAAGAACGCAAGGAAGTAGAAGATTTAGGGAATAAAAAAATTTAAAATTTGAAAATAAAAAGAGAAAGAATTGAAAACCAAAAAAAAAAAGAAAAAACTGAAAAACCAAATCGAACCGAAATTTATATTTGGTTCGGATCTCATTCGATTTGGTTCGGAAGATTTTTCTAACGGTTCGATTTGGTTCGATTTTTCAAAAAAACCGAACCGAATCGTTGACACCCCTAATTCTCAATGTTATCCACGTCTTCTTTCATCGTTCGAAGTTTGGGAAACTTCCACATGTTTTCCATGAGAATGTATAGGTGCACCAGTCCAATAGAACCAATACTCTTGATTTTCTCTATTAGAATATATGAATGGACATTATTCAAATAGGGGCCAACAAATTTATTTATTTTTTCACGAAAAATAAGACGCAACAAATGACATATGCAGAGACCGAGTTCATATGGAGACACGAAAAGATTTTTGGAAAAGAAAAGGAGAAATTTAGTGTTGCAAAGTTTATTCCGTATCACGATTGAATGCATTTGCTGGGCTTATCTTTTAGCCTCACTGAGATCTTAGATTCGCACCATTATCTTTATGAGATGGAAGCAGTCTTAAATTCTTAATTAAGACACTCAAAACTATTTTCCTGGGCTTTCCGAGGTAAGGCGTAGGAGAAAGTTGAGAACGACCGTGAGTTGGCCAAGTCTTTTAAGAGAAGGACTCATATAAGGGGATTTATAAACATAAAACTGCGTTCAATTGTCCCAATTGCTAAGGTGAACAATCTAGTTTTGATGCAAAACTAATATGGTTTATAGAACTAGTAGAATATATTGTTGCCCATTGTTCCAGCACATTGGCAAAAGAACATTAGGGACGAGTTATATAACAAGTGATACGACATAAAGGACCGCTATGCTCCGCTCTTATTTGGAGAAATTCTTAAAATGAGATGCGAATCATCATAGTTTCCAGTAACATGAGCTCACAAGGAAGTTTTTGACATCTGAACTATCATTGTCTCTTGATGAGGATTCGGGGGAAAAACAATTGAGCAATATTCAACATATCAGGTTGAATGTTGTCCTTTGAAATTTCAAATAACGCTCCATTCGTATTGTGAAAAATGAATAATTTGAAAAGTATCTTTCTAAAATTGATCGCTTCCGTCGCTTGAAATTTGTAGTTAATGAAAAATGTTTTAATTATTAATAACAATTTGCAACTACACATTTTCATGGACGATGGAAATATTTTTCATTCATTTGTTATTGCTACAAACACATTTCTAGAAAAATATTTTTCAAATTATTTCTTTTTTCCAAAACAAACACACGCTAAAAGTCACAAAATTCTACTTTTCATAGGCTGAGCCTACGTTAATGTGTCAAAATTGTTTTAGAGAGGGGAGAATAGTTCATGATTTTCTTCATTTTTTGGGCCTAAAGAGGACTTAACTCCGCAAAGGCCGTCTCATATTGGAATTCACTCCAAAAGAGGGAACTATTCTGTCCTGTGACTCCAAAAAGATGATCGGAATTGATGACCAAAACCAAAACGTAACTATTTTGAGTTCAAGCAAGTGCCTCCTATTTCTACTTGGCATTGACCACTTGTTTATAACGCCCAAATTCTCCACAAATTACACTTTTTTTTACTAGAAAAAAAAAAAAGTTTAAAATGTCCAGAAAGCATTTGAAGATTTGAGTTAATTTAGGAGGGACTAGTGAACATAGACAATTTATGTCTATTTTGATTTTATTGTAGAATGCTAATGTTGTTATTTATACAAAATTATTCAATCAATCCAAAATCTATTATACACATGTCAATTCCATCCTAAACTTTTCAATTTTATTAATTTAGTCATAAACTTTTGTGTGAAATTCTAATATAATCATTTCGGATAATTTTCGCAGAAAAGCACTAAAGTGACAGTCCATTCATCACCAACTATCCCACACACAGCACAACCACATCACAAATTTTGCGAAAATTTATTGACATGATTACATTAGAACTCCACATAAAGATTTAGGACTTAATTAGTAAAATTGAAAAGTTTATGATTGAATTAATATCCTAACAATAGGCTTATGATTTCCTGTGTTTTTTATCTTGATAAATAAAGTGGACTTTAATGACATGTTCTGACAAGATTTTGAGATTAAAAGGCACCAATTTAGTTTGCCTTGTGGTGTAGAGATAAAGAGATGCCTAAAGGCATAAAATATGTCATGATTTTCTTTATGGCCACTACAGGAGTAACTCAACTTGACAACACGAAGGAAATCTTGTGTCGGACATTCACCCTCCACCGGATCGAACCAATCAAATAGGGACCACCCAAAACATTAAAGAAATTGACAGTGCGCACTCACACCGTTACACCAAAAAGACTTCACTTTCATGACCTAAACCAAACTGGAACACGCGTCTCTCAAGCTTTCCATTGATTGGGATACCAAACCGGCACGCCGGTCACCGTCCCGCCATGGTTCTCCCGATCCGCTGGCATCCTGAACCCCGGCACCAACGGTGGCGGACGCGACGAACAGGACGAAGTCCCTTTATACGACGACGACACGACCCTCACTGAGATATTGATGATCCCGTTGCGCAGTCCTTTGGCGTCTCTCAGCCGGTAACTCAAGAAATGCAAGTAATTCTCCGGTGTGTAGTCTCCGATGAAGTCCGACACCGGAATCCATGCTGTACCGACTAGCTTGTCTCCGGTGGAGAAGCTCCTTCGGCGGACCTCAACGACGATGTAGCGCGAGCCTGCTGGCAATTCGACGTGGAGCTTCTCATCCCAGTAAGGGTAGCTCTCGCCCTGCGCGTCTGGTTTAGTCGAGTCCTGCGATGATGGCGAGCAGCAAGAGTCAGCCTTGACGGTGACGAAGGCGTTGTTCTTGATGGGCCTGTCGTTGATGCGGAGGTCTTCGCCGGAGATGATGGTGACTTCCAAGCAGCGATTGTGAGTGTTGGCCATGCCTAATGGGTCCATAAAACTGATGGGCGTGCTTTCCTAGAACGGAATCGGAGACGACGAAATATGTGGAACGATTCCTTTTTGTTGCGACGATGAGATCGGGATCCGATAAAGATAAGGACTACGAAATACATAGCCCCTTCAAATGAATATATACGAAAGATATGCTTTCACGAAGAATGGTCCTATATGACATTGCAGTTTCTTTGAAAGATCTCAAAAGCTTTAACTTTTTCATTCTTACTTTTAGTATAAGGGATTTGTAATATAATAAAATAATTTCCCTCGTTATACTAATTTCGGTAATTTTTCGATTACAATGAAATGACTCGCAATTTTTTTCGAAATCACATCAAAGGTTATTACTTTAATAATTACTTAAATTAGATGGGGCATAAATCAAGGTGCCTGTCCAATTTTAGATTTGCGATGATGTCTATCAACTAATCTAGTCTAATCTATGGACCGGAGGAAAACAATGAGCCAAATACCTCCCCGCGTTAGGACGTAAGTGATGCTTTTTCAGAATAAACTTTTGCCCTAACAATTTTCTTAGTAATTGCGGTAAAGCATCCATAACCATAGTACGTCTTGGCATGAATAATTTACTTAATGCTTTTTCGAAGAATCGGGATACCTCGATTGAGAAGAAACATATAGTGGTTCCACCTCCTGGAATTTTTCAAATAGGGAAAGTAAATTAAAGGCGAAGGAATTTCCGAGAAGGTGATTGGCTTTATAGTCGTCAAGGAATTACATTACACGTGCCTTGGATAGCTAGCATAAATATTCTCTATTTTATTTAAGAAAAAATATACAAATGGTTGCCATATTTTGGGCTGATACGTAATAGAGTGCCTGAACTTTAAACTTATTCAATGTCATTCCTAATTTTTAATTTGTTTAATATGGTCTTTGAATTTTAAGTATATATTCAATGTAATCCCTAAATTACATGAAAATATTTAATGTTGTCATTTATTTTGAACTTATTGAAGGACATCATGAGGTATTTTCATATATTCCAGCAATGTACTAAAAGCTTATAGACCATATTGAATAAATTAAAAGTTTCAAACTACATAATATATTGAGCTAAAATTCAGAGATCACCTTAAACAAATTAAAAATTCAAGAACTACAATGCCCATCTCGAAATAATACCTGGAGCAAGAGATTCAATTAATCGAAATTCAGAAGCGTAAATTTCACCTCGACCATCAATAGTTTTGGCCAGGACATTTATAACATGACCCAAATAAGCCTCAGTAATATCATCATGACTCTCAAAGTCATGCGCGGTCGCAATACCAAACCAAATACGACGAGTAGTGGGGTCTTGAGCTAAGCCAACTGCTCCTATCGGAAATAGGATTGAATACGGATTTGAGCCATAGCACACGGTTTCATAAAACCGACCAACATTCAAGAATCATTTTTCTTTTATTTAAAAAATTAATGAAAATTTTCAAATTGCAAGAACCCGTGAAGGCGAGATAACGTAAAATAATCGGTTAAAGCTGTGAGCGCACGCTTCTGCTTTATCTGAATAATGATTCTAGACTTATATATGAAAATGCTTGTGCTTGGTATCACGTGCACAAATTTCCTTGCAACAAGGGACGCAATATTTTAGTCATTTAGTTAGGGTGCGAATTAACGAGGCATTTGTGAACGATTTTGCTACGTAACCTAATTACCTTTCTATATTTGAAGATCATCATCGATTTGCTTTGTCCAGGATGTTTTCACCCTTGGATCTTTAAAAAAAAAAAAAAAGCTACATAAGAGTTCATACATGATATCGGTACGTGCATATTCAAGTCCGAACTCGATGGTGAAGGTCTATCTGATATAAGGATCCATGCACATGCAGCTCATTTGCGTACTAAATGCATACGATGACTTTAAAACTGTTAGAAATAGTAAAATTGATTTTAGATGAAGAACAAAAGTTTAACGTCGGTTCTTACTCCAACTTAAGGTGGTAGAGCGTGGCAGTGGATTTAAAGAAAAATTAAGGCTTCATTTGTTTTGCGGAAAGCATTTTTGGGAAAACATTTTCTTTAACTTTCGTCATTTGAATCATTTTGGAAATAGGTTAATTGAAAATTTATAATTAAATTCAAGAAAGTGATTTTTAGAAGTACAACATTTTTTTTCATCTTCTTTGACTTTTGGAGCTGCGCTAGGGACTCTCTTGTCTTCAAGAGTCTCCAGCAAACTATCAGCAAAGATGAAATGGGCTTTGTCAAAAAGAAAAAGGGGCTCACGTCTTACAACTTGGATTTTGTTGTGTTCGGCTGCGTTTATTTCAAGAAAAACATTTTTTTTCGAGAAAATATTTTCGGCATTTGAATCGCCTTAGAAAATGAGTTAATGGAAAATGTTTTCCTAATTAACATAAAATTTATGCTTAAATTTAGAAAAATGATTTATTGTTTAAAAATCAAAAATCATTTTCAAAATATGATTAGATATTAGCATTTAAACCAAAAACTCCACTTTTGGCCATGGGAACGCCAACGCATATTCTTGGGCCCTTGACAATGGTCGTGAGCGGGGTCCCTCAAGGTCCATCAAGGCCAAGCCTGGGTTTCAAAGAGGCTAGGGCCAGGTTCATGGAGATTGGACTTAAGATACTAGTGCCTATGGCCATGCCTAAGACTTCGATATCATTGCCCAACTCTCTAGCACCTCGGCCCCGGTCCGGAAAGGCTGAGCCCAAGACCTCGGTGCTTGTGCTCGAATATCTAACACTTGGGCCTATGTCCGTTGAGGTAGAGGTTAAGTCCATAGAGTTTGTGCCCGTGTCCATTGAGGCTGGGCTAGAGACCTTGGAACCTAAGCCCAGGATGGCATTCCTACCCTAGTCCTTTGCACCTATGCCCAAGTCCCTAGTGCCTAGGCTTGGGTCTTGGGTCCATTGACGCTAGGTCTGAGACGCTAGTGGCCACATGAGTCAATCAAGGCTAGGCTCAAGGCCTAGGCCTTGGCGCCCATGCCTGAGTCCATCAAGGCCAGGCTAGTGTCCATTAAGGTTGGGCCTAGGACCTCACTGCTAGGGCCTAGGTCCCCGACACTTGTGCACGAGTTGATCGAGGTTGAGATCGAGACTTGAGAGCTTGTGGCCCAACACCTGGGTCCATGAGGCCAAGCCCAAGTTGGGGTCCATTGAGGCCGAATCCGAGACCTTCGCACTGTACCCTATTCTCTAATTGCCTATGCACAAGTTACAAACACCCAAATAATGTATGTTATTTATAATAAAAAATCATATGCTTATATTTATCAAATGATAGAAAATATTTTTCACTTCATTTTCAGATTTTAGCTAAACACCACAATTGTAATTTTCTTGTAAAGTAACTTTCTAGGAAATATTTTCCACAAATGTTGCATTTTCTGTGAAATAAATAGAGCTTTCAAGTTGGAATTGCTCTCTGTCAAGTCGGCAAACTTCAAGAGGCGGTGGAATTATTCTATAAATACATTTGGGAGTTCTTTGTTGAGTAGCCTGAGAAGTGAGAGTGGGAGAGTTAAGTTTAAAGAAAAGCTTGTGGAGTTAAGCTTAGAACAGCGGTGCGTTCCTTGTGCAAAGCCTACGCAAAAGGCATTTTGAATCTATTTCTCTCCTTTTGTATTTGTGTGCTCTAAGTCCAAAAGTTTCTATACCTTCTGGCTCCAACAACAACAAAAACCATGCATTATCATGTTTGCAGTAGTTTATAATAGCTTATTGGTTTCTTCTTTAGGGGACGATGTTATTAATTGTTGTTATGACCTTAAATTGGACTTTTTGCCTAAATGTTTTGCTTGTCTAACTTAAGTTAGATCCCATCCATGGACTATTTTATCATTCCATTCAGAATGTTATGGAAGGAAACTTTGTTATAACCTTTTTCCGAGGTGATTCACTAAGGGAAAACTAATAGATTAGTAGGAGGGCACAAACAAACACTCATTAACTAGGAAATAACGTGTATTAAATCCTAGTAGTACACTAACCAGAATCCCCTTTAGGATCATATAAAGCCAAACTACCTGTTGACGTCTACTGATTCGAATGGGATTTTTAGAATTAGTTAAATGAACCAATTATAATATACGAAAGAATCATTTTAGTATTTTTGATTTTTTTTTTTGGGACCGAAGGAACTGCCTCATAGCAAGCGCTCAGCATAAACCCCTGGAGGCACTAGTGCGGAGACCCACCTCCCACGGCACCCCACTTAAGTCACGCTAATGCGCATGCGGTGACTCGAATCTCCCCCCTTCCGCAATTAGAGGGGGAAATGCCCAAACCAACATGCTCATAGCGGAGTGGGTAGTATTTTTGATATTGCTATTAGATAATAATGAGAATTCTTATGAGGATGGGATGCTTGACTCAACTTCAATACATATGCTAAGCCGTATTAACTTAAAAAAAAAATAAGAAGAAAGGATTAATCTCAAGGCGATCAGTCCACCCTGCTCTCTCTTTTTACGCTATGCAAAGTAGTGCTATTGTTTTTTCTTTTAACAATGGATCACAGACGACATTTTTTTTTTGTTGATCTAGAGAGAAGTTAGGGTACGCCGTAACTAACGTCAGTGACTTCGTCTGCATTAGCTGAGATGCCCACGTAAAGGAGACTTACGCCAAGAGGTGTCAATGAAGACGATGACCAGACCTCAAATCAAAAGTCACGAATTTATAATATTTTTAGCCTTGAAAAATATAATATGAGGTGACGACAGCGTGGCGATGTTGGTCTCGTCACTGTGATTACGTCATATAATTTTCCAATTTGCTGGTACTGAGCACGAAGCATACATATTCGACATCTTCCCCTCCTTTGGACTTATTCTCTCTCTCTCTCTTGCATCCACCACACAAAGCGACTCAGATGGATTGGGATTTTTTTGGGCGACTAGCAAGTCAGTTAGAGACGTTGCTAGCGAAGTTGCTTTTTCCACCAGACAAATTCAATACATCTCTCGAAGTCACTTTTGCAAGTCGTCTTTTGCATGTAATGGTTTGACAGTTAGGCTAATTTGTCTAGGCTCCAAAAGGCACATCAATGATGCATTTCATTGGGTTCTGGTTCCACGGTGGACAATAAGACTCCTGTAAAGTGAATTAATATATACAAAAGTGATATATCATGTCTTGTATATCGCTTACCAATTCCAATACGGATCTGTAATGACCTTGAATACAAAACATAATTTTAATGTTAAATAAGAAACGCATGTTTGACCAAGAACTTTTACAGGTTGGAAAAGTGCATGCCATGCATGCCAATGATCCAATGAATAATCAAGTAAAGTTAACAATGTAAAGAAACTTGATTTGATGTACTTCGGTTATGTAATGCAATTCGGGAATTTTTTTAAGGTAACAAAGGAGAGCAAGCCCTTTTAATGCACTGCATTAGAATGCAATTAACTTGTTTCTATCCCTTCTGGTTCCGACAACAACAAAAACCATCAATTATAATGTTTGCAGTAGTAAATTATAGCTTATTGGTCTCTTCTTTATGGCAGACGATGTAATTAATTGTTGTTTTATTAATGAGAATTCCAATGAGAATGGAACGTTTGACTCGACTTCAATAGGCTCTCTCTTTTCACGCTATGTAAAGCAGGGCCATATTGTTCGTACTTTTGACAACGGATCCTTGAGAACATGTTTTTTTTTTTTTTTTTTTTTTTTTTTTTTTTTTTTGACCTAGAGAGAACTTGAGGTCGTAATCTAATCATTGTTCTAGGTCAACATCGCTAACAGTACCCGACAGTGATCAAGACTACGCTGCGCTTACCGTCTGTGACTTCATCTGCATGAGCTGTGATGCCCACGTACAGAAGACTAAACGCCAAGAGGAGCCAACGAAGACGATGACCATATGTCAACGCAAAAGTCTTGTAATATTTTTAGCCTTGCAAATATGGGGTGACGACGATATCATTACGATGCCGGTCTCGTTACTGTCATTACGTCATTAAATTTTCAAAGTTGATGGCCCTGCGCACGAAGCACATGTATTCAACATCTTCCCCTCTGTCTTGTAGCCACCAGACAAAAAGAGATGAGCTGGATCTGGATTTATTTAGGGCGACTATTAAGTCGCGAGAGGCATTTCTAGCGAAGCTGCTGTTGCTGAGCGTGGTTGCGTATTATATTTTACAAGTGATGTGCAACTTTCCAAGTCATTTTGCAAGTGGTCTTTGAAGGGATGAATGCAAACGAAGTTATAATATTCGTGAGTTGACGTATGTCAAAATAAATAATTTCACCGTAACCAAGTTTGATATGATGTGATATACTTTCTCAAGCTTTGATTATTATGTCGCGATCCAAGTCAATATATAGTATATTTTTCTGCTGGACTTCATCATTTAAATACAAAACAATAGATGTAGAAAATAGTTTTCACCGAAAGTAAAGATGATTTATACTTTTGTGACAGTTAAGCTAATTTGCCTAGGCTCCAGAAGGCACATCGATGCACTTTCTCGGGGGCTGGTTCTAGAGTGAACAATAAGACTCATGTAAAGTGAACAGATACATATAGAAAAAATATATCCTGTCCTGTACATCGCTCACAAGTTTCTGATACGAATCTATATAGACCTCAAATGATATAACATCAATTTACCGTTAAATAAGAGACGCGTGTGTGACCAAGAACTTTAGAGCTTTTACAGGTTGCAAAAGTGCATGCCATGCATGCCAATGATCCTCGTTCCTGCGTAAAATGTAACTATTTACATGCATAAACAAAAGTAAGGTTCACATTTTTAAGGATTCACTTCTACAATACTAGTGTGCGTTCATGATTATATTTTTACAAGAACATAATATGGTTACATAAGAATTTTTACATAGATCCAGTGAATAAATAAAGTTAGTGGTAACATGTAAAGAAACTTGATTTCATGTAATTCAGTTCTGTAGTGCAATTCGAGATTCTTTTTTTTTTTTTTAAACGGAGGAGAGCAAACCCTTTTAATGCACTGCATTAGAATGTGATTACCTTGTAAGTAGATTATGTATTCTTTATTGAAATTTTTCTATCTACATTATAATCGAAAGGGTAAAAAAATTCAGCTGGACTCCATCATTTAAAGACAAAACATTAGATGTAAAAAATTGTTTCAACCGAAAGTAAAGACAATATGTAATGGTTTGCTAGTTAGGCTAATTTGTCTAGGCTCCAAAAGCCACATCGATGATGCACTTTCTCGAGTTCTAGTTCCACAGTTGATAATAAGGGTGCGTTTGGTAATCATTCTATTTTCTGGAATAATTTTTTATCAGAAATGATTTTTTCTGATTTTGTTCCCAGGAACAATTTTTGGATAAAAGAACACATTTGGTACTACAAAAATTCCTATCTTCATGATAGAAATGTGTTTGGTGAGATTCTTAATTTTTTTTTTATTTCTTTTAATTTTTTAATACATTTATTATATTTTTTCTTATTTTTCCCTTTTTTCTTTTTGTTTTTTTCTCTTTTTATTCTTCTTCCTCCTCCTTTGTGGCCGGCAATTGGTTGGGCGAGGTCCGGCAAGCCTAGCCATGGCGAGCCTTGGCCTCGCTAGATCTGGATTAGGTTGAGTCTCGCAAAGAGCCGGGCAAGCCTCCGATGAGTTCGCCGACCTCGCCTAGTCCATATTATATCTAATAAATAATAAATAATGTACAGCTTTCCAAGTCATTTTGCAAGTCTTCTTTGAAGGGATGAATGCAAACGAAAACGAAGTTATAATATTCGTGAGCGTGCGTCAAAATAATTAATTTCACTGTCATTAAGTTTGGTATGCTGTGATATACTTTCTCAAGCTTTGATTATTAAGTCGTGATCCAAGTCAACAATAGATGATTTATATGTTTCAGCCAGACTTCATCATTTAAATACAAAACAAAAGATGTAGAAAATAGTTTCCACCGAAAGTAATGATGATTTATACTTTTTGACAGTTAAGCTAATTTGTCTAGGCTCCAGAGGGCACATGGGTGATGCACTTTCTCGGGATCTAGCTCTAGAGTTGACAATTAAGACTCCTATAAAGTGAATAAACACGTACAGAAATGATATATCCCATCGTATACATCTTTCACCAGTTTTCAATATAAATCTGTATAGACCTCCAAGGATATAGCATAAATTTACTGTTAAATAAGAAACACATGTGTGATCAAGAACTTTAGAGCTTTTACCGGTTGTAAAAGTGCATGCTGTACATGCCAATGATCCTCGTTCATGTGTAAAATATAATTATTTATACGCATAAACAAGAGTAAGGTTCACATTTTTATGGTTCACTTCTACAATACTAGTGTGTGTTAACGATTATTTTCTTACGAGAACATAATATGGTCAAATAAGAATTTTTATATAGGTCCAATGAATAATCAAATGTAAAGAAAATTGATTTCATGTACTTCGGTTATGTAATGCAATTCAGGATTTTTTTTATTTTTTTTTAACAAAGGAGAGCAAACCCTTTTAATGCACTGCATTAGAATGTAATTAACTTGAAGTAACTTATGTATTGTTTATTGAAATTTGTCTATCTACATTGTGACCGAAGGGGTCTGCTGAATCTTTGCAACATTTTTAATTTCAAAGGCTCCCATCCAATCTTGTATAAGCCATTTATCGGCATGCCAGTTGATGCTAGCTCTGCACAAAGACAAATCTTAACTTGGTCGACCACTATCATTTAGCTAGCTCAGTGGACTTCAACTGGGCCACTATCAACTATCTTTTGTTATCGGCAGAACTTCCCATCGGGCAAAGAGAGATGAAAAATGAAAAGAAATTTCCATCAACTTTTTCCTTGACAATCAAAATAAATTGATTATAAAAAAAAGAAAATTATATATAATCTCATTTTATAGAGCATGATGGGATTGTGGTAGAAGGTTGCAGTTGTTTATCTAAAATTGGTTACGAATCTCAATATGTTCCTGAACTATGATTAGAATCTAATTTCCACTCTTAGGCGTTGCGCATATTATTGTCTTTGAACACGGAGCTTCGACAGTGAGCAGAACTGAGACCGAGAAGAGAAACATCCATGGCTTCACCTTCTCCTTCGAGTCATCTCTCGCTCTTCACAAGCCTTCGACGCCGCCGTCGCCATATCCGCTTCACATTCTCTTCCACTTGCTTTTGATCCGCTCCACTGTGTCCTCGCTCTCTTGACGGGCCAATTCCAGGTTCAGTTGCTCTGCCAGCCAAAATGAGTTCATAAATATATCGAAAAAAGTTTTATTGAGATTTTCAGATAAAAAAATCAATAAATTTAAATAAGAGTGGGTAAGTTAAGATATTCGTCAGATATATAATTTGAGAGTGGATCTTTATAATGTCCCTGAATTTTAAAAAATATTTAGGGTCTGTCCATCACGGATGAGGAGTTGTTTAGATTGACCAATGAAACGGAAAGGTCGTTGGTTGGTGGGCAAACGAAAAAATTTTAAGTCGCCGTCGCAGGTGTTGGGATATTACATGACCATGATGACACATGAAAGCATGCGCAACTCTGCAAATGTTATTAGTGACGTATCTAGAGAACGATTGACTTTGAAGTCAACCCACTAGTTATTAATTAATACGAGAAATATTTTATTGGTAACAAGATCGATCCTCCACAGACTTAAGCATGAAAAGCTTCGGGTTCAATCTGGAAACAGACTTAGAGTTATAATGGGGAAGCCATTTTAGGTGAATACAAACAAGGAAATGCTCCATAAACATAATAATATATATGATGCAATTGGTTCAACTTTTCCAAAGGACTTCGGGCCTTTAAAATCTTCTATAGCATTTGGTCAATGCCAACACGGGGTTGCACAGCACTAGCGTCTTGTTGCTTGGGGTCACATGGTTCCAATGATCCGGTACAAGGCTCATGCAATGTCAAAGTCCAAATTTGACTCGCTTGCAATCATGTGACCTTGGCATCGCATCACTTGGGGTTGCTCAACCTTAGCGACCCTCACCGAAGATGATGTTGACCATCGAAGGGCCATATCTAGGAAGCCTAACCATTGAAAGGCTAGATCTGGGAAGCTCAAGCTTGTTGAACTTGACGTTTCCTCGCCTAAGTTTGAACAACCTCGGCAGCTCGTTGTCTGGGGTCATTCGGACTCCATGACCCTCGCCTAGGGTAAGCGACCTCGGCAACGGGCCTCGCTTGAGATGAATTCATCACCTAGTGCTTTTGCAAAGCTTCGACGAGGATAGCAATGAGATTTATTGCAACAAGGGTCGCCGGTTGATGGTCGCCTGGCCAATGATCGCCTTTGGTTGTCGTCGATGCTCGCTTGTGATCTTCGCTGATGCTCGCGCAATGTCCCTGCCTCGCTGCCTCTAGTGGCTCAATTGCATGCCCTCTTTTTCTTTCCTTTTACTTCTAAGTTGCTTTAAAATATATAAACCAAAATTAAATATCAAAATCCTATTTGCTTTAACAAATACAATTCATAAGTCCTCGGGGAAATGGCTTTACATCTCCCCAAAACTTAATTAAATGCAATCCTAGGCCTTTTATTTGTTTGAAATGTATTCATTTTAGCTTTAATTATATTGTTTTATAATTGTCTCCTAAAGGAAATACAATTGAATGAACATGCATCCATAGACCATATATAATCCGAATCATTAATATCAGTAAGATCCATCTAGATCTTATGTGAGACACGTGTAATTAGCGGTTTTGATTGACTTATCCACATAGGCAACAATTCAAATGCAAATCTCACCTCCCGTGACATGGCTAGATGCATATAGTCGACTTCAAGAGCACATATTCTCAACTTCAACACATTGAAGTTAAGCTAAAATAACTTCCAAACTGTTGTTGTCATAAATATATATATATATATATATATATATATATATATATATATATATATATATATATATATATATATATATATATATATATATATATCGATCGGTGTTCAAATATAATCGAGAGCTTTTGCCTCTATTAAATGTAGGTAGATGCTCTTTCTATGATGGTCAGGAAGCATGATTGGATAGCTAGAGCCAAGAGAAACCAAAAAACAAATAATGTCGTGTTACAAACAGTTTGGCCGGCCTCAAATTGAGGATGTTTGCGATACCCATATATTAATGGTCCATGGAAATTTTCCATTGCGCATACCGTTTTTACAATGTCAACACGAGAAAACTGTCTGACAAAAAGGTCAACTTAGTTTCATCAGCTCTGGCTTCATCATCTACAGGGCTGGGCGTACCAAACTGGGACTCCAGTTACCCATCCACCCGCCGCCACCATCTTCCTCTGATCACCAACCGGCACTCTGATCTCCGGCTGCGGAACCTCATATGTGCGTGCCAGTGCCGGCGCCGCCATTTTTGCCGAAATGTTAATGATGCCATCTGTCCGCACGCCATTAGAATCCCTCAACCTATAACTGAGAAAACGCACGTAACCCTCCGGTGTGCCAAAATCGCCAGTGAAATCCGAAGCTGGTACGGTCGCTCCGCCGACGAGCTTGTAACTCCCCGACGAGCTCTTGCACTTCACTTCCAAGGTAATGAAGCCCGCGTGCAGCGGCAAGTCAACGACGAGATTCTCGTTCCACTGAGGGTTTGTTCCTTTGTCTGGCGCCGGTTTAGTCGAGCATTCGCGGCCGGGCTCTGCTCGGACAGCCACGACTGCGTTCTTCACGGGCTTCTTGTTGAGCCGGATGTTCTCTGCGGATATCAAGGTGATTTCCAAGGCTCGCTTCATCTTCTTTTTTGGCTGAAGATCACCGGTCGGAAAGCTTGAAGCTTGTGATTGGAAGAAGTGGAGGAGATGAATGTAATGAAAAG
Organism: Eucalyptus sp. ANBG9806169; assembly: GCA_014182395.1. Classification (NCBI taxonomy): domain Eukaryota; kingdom Viridiplantae; phylum Streptophyta; class Magnoliopsida; order Myrtales; family Myrtaceae; genus Eucalyptus; species Eucalyptus sp. ANBG9806169. Next base: position 6,190,063 of record CM024574.1, read on the forward strand.
TGTTGAGAAGAAGAAGACTGTGAAGGAGGAAAGAGGCTGTGTGGTTTGGCTATATATAGAGGGTTGGGAAGGAAGGGAGAGAGAAAGAACGAAGAAGGAGGTGGGCGATTTCTGTTTCTTCTTCGCTGGCCCGAGTTTGACGCGGCCATGTTTGTTTAGGTGAGAGAGGAGGGCGACGTAGAACAGGCGACGTAGAACACGAGCCGAGTTAAAGTTGGCTTTTGCGGTTGAAAAGTCGTGGTCACAAGTACAAACCGCGAAATTTTTCTATATGTTGACTAAATCAATTCATTAGCGGGGGAAGGATCGCAGCCTCTTCCTCTTATCAGTTTATTTATATACTCACACACGTTATTCACATTTGTTGACACCTAAATTTTGATTAAATACTTAAAATTAAATTGCATAAGAAAATTAGGGACCAATTCGGCCCTAACAAAATTTATTTTTGCATCAATTAGGTCTTTTTTATTTGCATCCATTAAAGCTTTATTTCCTATTTTTCGGATAATTTATTTTTTTTTTTAAAAAGGAAAAAGGGCAGCCCGCTGGGGCTCGGCCTTCAAGTCCAGCCCCTTTTTCTCCCTTCCGCCCCCCCCCCACCACAAGGGCCCAGGGCCCAGGGCCCAACCTCTTTTCCATGCTCGACCCCTTGGCCTCCTCCTTTCTTCTTCCTCCTTCCTCTTCCGCCTCTGCAACTCACGTGCAGCAACGACGACGTGCGCAAGGACGGCCTACGGCGGAGAGAGGAGGGCTAGGCTGGCAACGGATGGGACGCGCCTTCAAAGCGGAGCAAGAGGGCGGCTGAGAAGACGACAGTCCGGCTGCGCCAATGCCGGTCGGCATGCCAAGACCGGCGGCCGAAGCCTCCGTCGACCGGCCCCACTTAGCCTATTCCGATCGAGGCCAAAGAGGGACGGAGAGGAGAGATCCAAGGCAGCAAGCTTCGAGAGCTTCCCCGAGAGAGACATCAGGGAGGTCCGAGAGCGAGCAAGCCGGAGATCTAAGGAGGGGAGGTCGGCCGGAGAAGGAGAGGCGGTTCTGGTGTGAGAACTAGGGAGAGCAAAGGTCCTGAGGGCCAGATCTGAGGGAGGAGGGTCCGTGATCCATCGCCCGAGCCAACGACGACCGAGCTTGCTGCTCTGATCACCGTCTGCTACAGCGTCACCTGCTGCTGCCCCGACGACCAGCCACGAGCCCCGCCGTGCCGAGCTTGCTAGCCCGACGCTCGCTGCCCACCTCGTCGTCATCTCCCGACACCGTCCCTGTGCCGAGCCGTTGATCCCTCGTGCCTTGCCTCCGTCCCCCAACGCCATCGTCCTTGCCGCTGCTCGCATCCATCGACGTCGCCCCCCAAAGCCCTAGCAGCCACCACCTGCATCTCGGTCCCGACCGGCCGAGCAGCCCCCTGTTTACTGCTGCCGTGCCGCGACGCCGACCCCATTGAACAGCTTGCTATTGCCGTCCATTGTGTCGGCGCCGTCGTCAACGCCGAACCGCCGCCCAGTGATGTCCCAGCCACCCCCATCGGCGCCGCTGAAAGACGGGGAAGGAGGCGACCTCGAGTCGGGTCAGAGCCGGGTCGGGCGCAAGCCATAGCCGAGTAAGGTTCTGGACGATTCGGGCCGGCCGAGTCCGATTGTGCCTGGGCTGATTTGCGCTGGCTTAGGGATAGGTGGGCCTGTTGTTTTTTTATTTATTTGTGGGCTTAGACTGTTTAAAAGAAAAAAAAGAATTCCGGGCGGGGCCCATGCCTCAGGCCCATCTGGGCCGATGGTCGGCCATTTGGGCCGGTAGTCAGCAAACCGGGTCGGTCCCAACTAGGGGTGAGCATGGTTCGGGTTGGTCCGGGCCACCCCTAACCCTAGGACCAACCCATATAGTGTCAGTCCTCAATTTTTAGGACTGAGGACCACCCTATTGAGCCTGGGACCAAGGACCGGACCGACCCAATGGATTCGGTCCGGTTCTAGGGTCAACCCGGGACCGATCGATAATTTTTTTTTGTCTTGTTTTTTATACTCCCTAAAAAAGCAAACCTACAAATTCAAATTACACATCCATCGACAATGTTGCATTGTACAACTAAACTATAAATACCAATACATATTTAGCAAATTTAAGATGACACAATAATAGAAATTTCGTACCTGCTAACCGCTCATCGAGATATGGGACAAGATGGAAAATTCTTGTAATCATCTATCTTTAATATTCATAACACCATATGCAAAAGTGTTTTCCTGCATTTGATCATGTAAAGTCTACTCAACCAAAAAATGAACTTCACACCACTTGACTAGCATTTGATCTCAACCAAAAAATGAGCTTCACATCACTTGACTAACAAATCACCGTAGCAACTGTAGTACTACTCTACTCTTCAAAAACTTCTACCATTTGACACAAATTGAAAAGCAAAGTGCAGCTGAAATTCATTAGTAAAATACAATTAAACCATAAAAAGTTCAAAATACTTAATATAAACCATGAATATATAACTTCACATCTTGTAATTCACTTGAACTTCTAAACACCTGAAAACAAAACAAACGACACATAATTAATACTCAACAAAAGTTTTAAATTGAAATTACTATTAGTGCTATTGATAGAACATCTCACAATAACTCTTATGTTTTATAACAGACATTTTACTTAGGTTTGAATATATAAAAGAATTATAAATAATATAATGTAATATAATATATATACAGGGGTTGGTCCAGGGTTGGGCCGACCCAAAACTCTGGACCGAGAACCAACTCCGCACGGTGTCGGTCCCGGAATTTCGGGACCAAGGACCGACCCAGTCCCCTTGGGAATCAAACCAGACCGATAGGGTTGGGCCGGTCCCGTCCAGGTCGACCCTAGACCACTGCTCACCCCTAGTCCCAACCCAAGAACCCGACCCATGTCGTTTTTTAATATTATATTATTATAAAAATATATATTTTCATAAAAAAAAATTATTTTTCAGAAATCAGAAAATACCCAAAAAAATTCTATGTTTTCCCAAAAAATCAGAAAAATTCAAAAAATGATTTATATTTTCAAAAAAAAAAAAAAAAGATCAAAAAATCCGAAAATACTTTCTATGTTCAAAAAATAGAAAATGCCAAAAATATGTTTTTCTCCAAAATGCATGGAAAATTCTTGAAAATTCAAAAAGTCTTAGGGTTTAAATAAGATTAGGTATCGGAAGGATATTAATGAATAACTATGTAATCAAGTCCCCGATCTTAGTTTTTCTCGGTTACACGGGAGTGAAATATTTCTCTCAATATTTCATTTGAGTTTTTAATCGATCATCCCAAATTGATTAGTGATGACTCCTATTTAAAATTAATTTGCATATTAAAAACTTGAATCATAAGTCTTGAATTTATAAGTTTGGAAGAGCCCGGACTAAGCCTAATAGACTTAGTCGAGTCATTAGCCTCTGCTAGCACCTGTGCAATGGGGCGCAGAAAAAGAGGTCGCAACACACTTATTTTTAAAGAAATACTCATATATCTTATTGGAGAACCTAAAAGGTAGCAAACATAAGGACAAATAAGGTGTGTTTATTTAATTAGTAATTTCATGATAAAAGAAATATATTTTTATGGAAATCATTTCTAAGGAAAATTGTTAGTTTTGATTTATTTGACAATTTATGAAAAGTGATTTTCTTCTTGCTAGGAGGAAAAATCGTCTTCCACCAAATAAAACCTTTTCTTTTGTCTATGGAAAAACATTTTATGTATATCAATAAATTTTCCATCTTCCAAATAACAAAAAGTTGGAGAACAATTCCCGTGAAACAATTTTCTCAAATAAACGGTCCTAAGGAAACTCTTTAAAATCCATGATGCTATGTTACTCAAATTAAATGATATGTGGCTCCATTTCTTGATATGCAATTAGTTTGGTATAGTGGAAGGAAGTAAATAATACTAAATTCATTTAGAGGTTATTTCTTAGGATATGATGCTGGACTATCAAAAATTAATAAATATATGTGTTGGTCTCATTGATTTAGATCGAAGTTATTTCTTATACTAGTAGTATTGTTTTGCTGGAAAATGTTGATGTAATACTTTTTAATATGGATCGATGTGAATCAACAAAGGTCTTGAAAGGGTCCTTTGTTGATTCTTGAACATGAAACATAAACGACAAGAAAATTAAAATAACTACGACTAGGGACAATCCTTGCTGGCCATGTAAAAGGTACTAGATTGTTAAGATAATTTGGAAGTAAAATTGAATAGCTAGTGCTTTTTGATTGATTGGCGGTGCCTTCTACAATCTACAATCCAAGCACTTATACCTACAGTCTACAGTTATAGACGTTTACAAAGAAATCAAACACATCCAGCATGGTTCTTACAATTCAGCAACTCCTATTTACAAACGGTAGCTTAGAAACAACCGACTCCTCTATTCAATGGTTGTATCTTCTCAGCTTCTTCACTGTTGCTTTTATTAACTTTTTCTGGATCTTTGACTCCATTACTTGACGGTTGCGCCAAATTTACTCTTTACGAGTGCCTCTTTAACACTTGCAACTGAATTCATTGGCTCCACTACTTACAGAGTCCTTCCATTTTCACTCTGTCAATGGTTATGTCTTTTTTTTTTTTTTTTGGTCGGAACATTGATGGTAATGTTTATTGTGACCTTTACATCATCGGTCGAATCGATCTCCATTTACCCACGTTTTGGCCTAAGACTTGGCCGCGCCATGGACAATCTCCGTCGGTGAAAACAAAATTCCTTTGTCGGTCAACTAGGTTTTTTGACCGACGCCTCCCAACACTTGATGGCTTTTTGCTCCTGTGGTTGGCGTTCTACCGAATCTTTATCGATTTGACTATCGCGATTTGACCATCGACTCTAACGCCTGAGAAGGCTGAGATATTTTTTTTGCGTCGACAATTGCTAATCAAATGACACGTGATTATTTGTGAGTTATTAAATCTATATTGTTGAACGCAATTCTTTCATGGGAAAAGGCTAATTTTCTTTTCGCTAGTGGTGTTAGGTGACGCGCGTGAGGACTTACGGAGGCAGTTGTTCAATTATGACATGTGCTTGCAATTGATGGGTCCATGTTGGCCCGCCTAAATATAACATGTTCAACGACTCGATAAAGGTGTGTTTAGTAACGTTTCTATTCAAAAATTATTCTAGGGAATAGAAATATAAAAATTATTTTTGTTCCGAGGAATAATTTTTTATCGAATGACGCGTTTGGTAAACTTGTGTAATTTTTTTTGTTTATTTTAATTTTTAAATATTTTAATTTTAGTTTTCCTTTTTTTTTTTTTTCTTTCTTTCTTCATTTTGGCCGATCGCCGGCCTCGCCCATGGCCAACAAGGGCCGGCGACCTCGCCCCCATCCAACGACGCCGAGCTCGCCTAGCCACCGGCAAGCCTCGACCTCGCCGGGCTACCGCCGGTCGGCGTCACCTAGCGGTGGCCCGACAAGGCTTGGCCTCGCCAGTGACTGGGCAAGCTCGGCCTCGCCAGGGGCCGGCGACACTCTGGCGAGGTCGCCGACTATGGCCGAGGCCGGCTATCGGCCAAAGAAAAAAGAAGAAAAGAAAGAGAAGAAAAAAACGAGGAGAGAGAAAAATTGTTTCTTAGAAATATTCCAGAAACAATAATTAAACAAACGCGTTTATGTTCTTTTTTTATTCCCTAGAATAAAAAAAACAGGAATTATGTTCATAAACATAGGCTAGGAACGTAAACAAACAAGCCCTAAAATGTTTGTGGCCTTTTGGAGCCCATCGGAGGCAAAAAATGCACTGACGCCAAGCCTCAAACGTTCCACGAAGATTAGCTTAGGATTGTAGTTCGCATTGTAATTAGTTTCTTGTTAATTGATAAACACCTAAAAGAAAGGAGAAGAGGACAATATCACTGTATTATTTAAAAAAAACGTGCGCAATTTCCTTTACGTTTGAAATCAAATTACTCTTACATTTTCTAGTATGTATATAATCACTCCCCAGAACACACATCAGGTGTAGACGAAATTCACGTGAAAGCAAAGTTTGTCGGTCAAATTTTCACTGTATTATGAGAAACATCCTGGAATAAGCGGGTGAGATGATGTATTTATAATAGGTGTGTCGGTATAAAGAATGTTGCAATTTGGTCACCTATAACACAAAAAGAAAAAAGAATTTCTCCGCACCAACCGACACCTCGATTTCTCCTTATAAAATAGTAACCCCATGTGCAGGCAAATTTTACTGTCCTCACGCGGCGCCACCACGTGCTACCTTGTAGGATACGCCAGCAGAGGACACTGGGCAGTACTGCAGACTTCTGAACCGCGCGTGACACCGAAGTTCGATGAATCGTGTTGTATACTTTTATTAAAGAACAAGGTAGATTAGTCTCACGTCGCTTAAGGAGAGATAGGATCGCCAAGTGTAAATGCAAGGGGCGGATTGCGGAAATGATTTGACTCTGTCAAAGTTGGATCCTTATCTTGTTCGTCGTTCGAAGTAGGGAAACTTTCATATATTTTCTTCGAAAATGTATAGATGCATCGGTCTAATAAAACCTTTCCTCTTGAATTTCTTTAGTAGAATATGTGGATGGATATTTTCCAAACGATGGCCGACATAGATTAGATTTTCTTTCTTATATGGAAAAATAAGACATAGCGGATGACGTACATAGAGATCGAGTTCATATTAAGTCGCGAAGATTTTTTGGAAAAAAATGTCTGCAAATCTTCATTGTGAATCATGATCGAATGCTTTCAAGAGCATCATTAAGATCTTAGATTCAAACCTCTACTTTTATGAGATGGAAGCAAACTTAATCAAAGACCCTCTCATCATCTCATGTACTTTTTTTGGTCTTCCCAGTGAAAGCGCAATAGAAATTTGGAAATGACCATGAGTGGATTAACTATTAAAAGAAAGAAAAAAAACCCTCTTTATGGGATTATAATCGTAACATCGCTTTTGTTAGAGATAATTGCATATTTCTCTAAGATATTTTTCTATATTAAAGATAATTAATATTTTTCTGTTGATTATATTTATGTGATTGTGAATATCTTGATTGGTATGTCATCTTAGATATCTAATAAAACTTATAAATAGGCCGATGTATTCTTCTTTGTTATATTACAGAAATATATGGAAAATTCTTAACTCTATTTTTTGCATTTTTCCTCTTATCTCTTTGATTATCCAAATTACTAAGGCATGCAATCTCATATTATTGAGGCTATTTTATTTGTTTTATGGAACTAGTAACATCCCATTTTTCGTTCACATTGGAAAAAGAACGCTAAGGACAAATCATATAACAAGTGTTATGACATAAAGGACCGCTGTGCTGGTGCTCTTTTTTGAAGAAATTTTTACATTTTATGACTCCACAAAAAAAAAAAAATACAATGCACAATTTGTAATAAGATCATGGAGATTAATCATCATCAATGATTGTGATGCATCATTCCATGATGGACTCAATGTATGGGCAAAAAGAAAATGATTATTGAGAGCATATACAGCAATCCGATATCATATTAGATAAGTGAAATCCAAATTATCTTTAGAGTTTACGGCTCATATTACCATGTAACACTCAATAGCATCTTCCAAGTTGTTGGAGCATAGCTTTTTTGGTAAGCTATCTTCTAGATTTTCTAATATTTTGAAACTTGTTCAAAATGTACACTGCGCCTCCAATTAAAACTAATTGCGAAATCAATCTTTTTGCGTTGATCACGATTAAAAATTTTCTTTGGTGATAAAACCGAGGGAGTATTTTGCATTATGATCCACATTTTCTTTAATTTGGCTACAATATTCGGGTTCAAGTTTGAACCATAATTTGACTGAATCCATATTGATCTAATTAATCCTTTTTAATGTCATTAATTTCATTCCTACAATGCGACGTAAAAAGAACTCTGGAAAATTAGTTATGAAAATGCATTCTTGTATATCCCTTCTATTAATCTTCTCCTAATCTCATCTTTATCGAAATGAAAATAAGAAAACACGTTTAAAAGAATTGACGTAAACATACATTTGATACGCCCAATGACCTCTAGAACATAACCCTCGAGGTAATCGAACGAGCCTATATTAATGTATCCTACTTGTTTAGAGAGAAGAGAACAACACTTCCTGATCTTCCTTTCTTGTTCGGCAAAAGAAAGAATTCAACTTTGCTATGCAAAGGCAATTTCGTATTGGAAGTTCATGCTACCTACCTGACCCAACTGAAAAGAAGATTCACAATTTGCTGACCAAAACAGAAACGCAACTAGCAGAACTGTAGAATTCCAAATTCATCGCTCTTAGAGCTTTTTTACTAAACTCAATTTAATGTTAAATCGCGTGAGCTGTGCAGAAATTTTTTGGAATAAACTCCTTTTTTGGTTTGACAAGTAACTTTGCATCATAGGTTGATGAGAACTTTGTCTATTTGAGTTCATACAAGCGCCTCCGATTTCTACTTGGAATTGACCGAGTCTATATTCACTGTGGGGATCAACTTTTTTATAACGCAGAAATTCTCCAGATTACTTCCTTTTCTCCGCTTAGGAAAAAAAAAACAGAAATAAGGCATATGAAAAATAAGGTTTTGGCTGGGTCTAGAAAGTATTTGAAGATTTGAGTTTATATAGGAGGGAAAAACAAAATGCTTGTAGCATGTGCAATATATAAAACATCGAAAGGCAGACATTTATGGGATTAGTCAACAATTTCTTCGTTACTCATATAACGATTCTGTCTATTTTGATTCTAATAATGATTTTGTCATTTATCTTAATGGATAGATGGACTCTCATGAAATATTTTAATAAGATTTCGAGATGAAATGACACCTTTAAGCGTGCCTTGAGAGAGAGAGAGAGAGAGAGATGCTAGAGGAGAAAATAATTCATGATGGTCCATTTGGCCAGTAAAAGAATACCTCATCTTAGCTCCGCGAGAGCAATCTCACATCGAAGAATCACCCTCTACCAGATCGAACCAGTCAGATAAGGACCGAAAACATCAAGTAATATGTCTAAAAAAAAATCAATATGTGCACTTACAAGACGATCACTTGTCCAAAACCAAATCGTGACTGACCAAAGAATCCCGACGCCTTCTTTTCCAACCGGAAGTTTAGAATCGAAACGCCCGTGTCTCTCAAGATTTCCATTGATTGGGATACCAAACCGGCACCCCGGTCACCGTTCCCCCGTTCCTCTCCCGATCCACCGGCATCCTGAACTCCGGCACCAATGGTGGCAGACGCGACGAACTGGACAACGTCCCTTTATACGACGATGACACGATCCTCACCGAGATATTGATGATCCCATTGCGTAGGCCTTTGGCATCTCTCAGCCTGTAACTCAAGAAATGCAGGTAATTCTCCGGCGTGTAGTCTCCGACGAAGTCCGACACTGGAATCCAGGCCGTCCCGACAAGCTTGTCTCCAGCCGAGGAGGTCCTCCGGCAGACCTCGACAACGATGTAACGCGAGCCTGCGGGCAAGTCCACGTTGAGCTTCTCGTCCCAGTAAGGGTAGCTCTCGCTCTGGGCATCGGGCTTGGTCGAGTCTTGCGACGAAGGCAAGCCGCAAGAGTCGGCCTTGACGGTGACGAAGGCGTTGTTCTTGATGGGCCTGTCGTTGATGCGGAGGTCTTCGCCGGAGATGACGATGACTTCTAATCTGCGGTGGTGGGAGTTGGCCATGTCTGAGGTGCTCATAAAAATGGCGGATGTGCTTTCATACAACAGAATAGGATTCTTCTTTGATTGGAATCTGACGAAGACTCTATATATATATACAGATGCAAATGGACAAAAGACAAAGCGGTAAAGAAGTATTATATTATTATATTAAACGTATTCGCAACTTTGTTGACACCTAATATTTAAAAAAATAATAAATTAAATTTGGTTTTTAAAATTTTCATTTCAAAATTCGAAAATAAAAAAAAATTCAGTTTTTATTTCCACTTATTAACACCTAATTTAAATTTAGAAATTAGAAATAAGGGATAATCTTTGATTAGAGGAAAATTTTGAAATAAAAAAATTTGAATTCGAAAATTAAACAGTCGTGTATTTTGGAGCCTTTTATTGTCGGATGGTTGAGCGAATATCGCTCGATCTTCAACAAATCCGAGTCTTTCCTCCGTAAAAAAGAGGGCAGGCTTTGGAATTAGGGGGGCTTTCTTTTCGTCGAATGAGCAAAAAGTGAAAGCCAATTTTTGTCTTTCCTTCATTGGGAGTCAAAAACAAAAAGGAAAATGGAAAGGAGGGAGAGAGGTACGTGAGAAAGGAGGAGCAGCAAGTCTTCTTCTGACCAGCCATAGAAAGAAAAGAAAAGTCAGCAAAAGCTTCTGCAGAGAGTGAGAGAGACAAGTGAGAGAGAGTGTCAGAAGGGGAAAGTTAAAAAAAAGGAAAAGGTGAACACACTGTTCATCTTCTTCCTTGCGGATTCCTCCTCCGCGAAGCCGCCGACTGCACCAGCAACGCCTCAGCCTTGCCTCCGCTCGCCGGAAGTCGCCACAACACCCAAGCTCCGACCAGGAGCCCACCGTGCTGCACACCGCCGCTCGGAGCCACCGCCGCTCCGCCTCCGCCTCCGCGCTGCTCGACCCCGAGCTGCACCATCGCTGATCGCCGCCCCTGCAAAGACGCCCCGCTCCACGACTCGACAAGCACCCCACGACGACCCCGTGTCTGCCTCCGTCGAGCACCGGTCCGCGTCCACTCCTCACCGCCTCCGATCAAGTGCCCCTGATCGCAAGCAACGAAGGCCTGCGACGCTTCCAGCCCCCGCTCCACCTCCCGAGTGACGCCCGAGCCGCCGGTTCTCCGCCTCCGACGTCCTCGCCGCATCCGCGCCCGCCGTGACGCCACGCCTGCATCACCACCGCGCCACTGCTGCTTTTCTGGTGAACATCAAGCGGACCGCCACCGCGCGACACCAGCAGATCGCCTCCATAACCCGTGACCCAGTAGCTCGCGCCCAGCAAACCAGTGGTCCGGCCCCTCACCGGAGCTCCGACGCCTGACGTCCCACCGCCCTGCCGCGCCAGCACCACCTTTTGCTGGACGCCGTGCCTCTGTGATCCGCCGGTCGCCGCCCAGCAGCTAGCAGCTCGCGCCCGGCAACCCGGCGACCCGTCCATCGCCGGTCCACGCCGCCCCGAGCTCCACCATTTGCTGCCTCCTTTGTTTCTGTTGCAGGTCCATTTATTGCTTGGACCATTGTGCCGGTGCCACCCCTCAAGACAAACAATCGTTAAAAAATGTAAGCTTGGAATCGCTCTATCTTGGAGATAATTTTCCAAGCTAGGTAGATTTTTTTTTAGGTTAAAATAAGCTGTTAATTAGATTTTTAGCTACTGAATTGACTTGATTTGTTATATTATTATTAGTATCTGATTAGGAAATTGGTCATATTAAGTCATGATAATCAAAATTTTGAGCCGCGAGACGTCGGGTTAGATTTTTGATCATTTTTGACTTTTTATGGCAAATTTCGTGAATTACTTTGCATTAGTGATGCCCATATGTTATCAAGTTATATTGATGTTTTTTTTTTTTTAAGTATGATACGCATTTTGGTGCATTATGGTTATTTTTTTTTATCACATATCATGCATTATACTTAGAACTTAGATATTTAGGCCCATATGCATTTTACATTTTAAGCAACATATTTTATTCATATAGGATAAGGTTAATTTTCTTTTAAAAAATAAAAAAAAAAAAAAAATTATTATTTAGGTTATATAGAGTTCATAATATGCACGTTACATATTGCATTAGTGGGTCATAGTTTAATTTTTTTTTTTTTAAGTATTCCCATCATGTAGTTTTTTTTTTTAAATATAAAATAAAAATATATAAAAAAAAAAAAAAAAAAAAAGAAAAAAAGAAAAAGTTAGCATTGCATCATTACGTTTTTTTAATAAAAATTATTCGGTCTTTTAAAAAAAAAAAATAAAAAGAGAAAACACAAAAGTCATTTATTTGGTTAATTAATAAAATTAGTTCATAATTAATCTCATTTCATATCATTATTGTTTAGTGTAGGTTGCATACATTAAAAGAAAACAATCATTAAAAAAATCACAAAAAGAATATGCATATAGAATTTTTATGCCATGCATTTCATGTCATGTAGTATATGCACATTTAGGGTTGTATAAATTAGATTGCATACATATAGTTCAAATTAGGCCATATAAATTGCATTTCATACGTCATTAAAGTAAAATTCATGCATATTAATTTTAGATTAAGATTGCATAATAATAAAAGTTAGGTGTCATGTCACTTAGAAATCATGTTTAGGGCATGCATTTTAATTAGCATTTTTTTAAATGTTTTCTTAGAGAGTGGACTTTAATAAAGTTGTGGTTTATAATTTCTTAGCATTTTGATTTATTGAATGTTATTTAATTGATTGTGCATCCGCATGACCACCATTTGCATGTTAGCATCTTAGGTTAAAATTAATCAAGATTGCCTGCAAAAATGTTTTTCTTAAGGTACCGAAATGGCGTTAGATTAATCTAGCGTAACCATGTCTCCGAATCCATTAAATCTCTGGTTCATAAAAGGTAAAGTATTCTCCCATACTTTACCTGGGTTTCTAATCAACCTTAATTGGTTAGTGGCGGCTCCAATTTGAAATATAATTGCATGTCTTAATGGGTCTTTTTCTTAGTATCAAGTCGCGATTGGTAGGGCTTGGGAGAGTCCGCGCCAAGTCTTCGGACTTAGTAATCCATTAACATAGTTTTAGGTGATTCACTCACCCATCGAAAAATATAGGTCGCGACAAACTTCTTAAAAATCACCTCATCAGTCCTTATTTTTTATACTTACAATTATCATATGTGATTCGAGATATCACTTCATGAGTCTTTATTTTTTATACTTACAATTATCATACGTGATTCGAGATATGATAAAAATGTATCCATATATTTTTCTTGAAATTGTCTCAGAATTGCAATTTTGATAATTATTTGGATACAACGAGATAAATCTCACATTTTCCTCAAAATAGAGTTATTACTTTGATAATTACTTAAATTTGATGGGCATAAACAAGGATGTTTTCTTTCTCTTTTTTTTTTCCCAATTTTGGACTCGTGAAGTGGTCTATCAACCAATCTGAGTCTAATGTATAGACTAGAGGAAAACAATTTGACAATATTAGAGTTAATTAGCCAAGTACCTTCCTAGGTTACCTAACAATTTTCCTTAGTAATGTAAAATTATGGATGTTGTGTTTATTTATGTGACTAGGATGAAATGATATGTGGCTACACTTCTTGATATGTAATAAATTTGGTGCTTTGGAAGGAAGTAAATGATACTAAATTCATTCAGAGGTTATTTCTTAGAATATGATGCTGGTTTATCAAATTTGAACAAGTATATACGTCTTGGTATCCTCGTGGATTTAGATCGGAAGTTATTTCTAATACTATCTTTATAAATCAAATGACAAGTGCTTATTGCGAGTTATTAAATCTAATCACAAAGTCTCACTTGTTTAACGAATTGTTGAACGCAATTCTTTTTTGGGAGAAAAGGCCAAGTTTGTTTTCTTAAGTTGGGTTAGGTGACACGTGAGAACATGCAAATGGAAAGCATCCGGTAACTGGGGGTACTAGGCCGACAAGTTGATTACACAGAGTCTCGCTTGTTTTGATGAATTATTGAACGCAATTCTTTTATGGGAGAAATGGCCAATTTTGTTTTGTTTTGTTTTTAATTAGGGTTAGGTGACGCGAGTGAGGACATGCGAATGGAATCGTTCAATTACAGCGTGAATTTGCAATTGCATGAGAGTCCATATAGGCCTGCTTGGATATAACCTGCTCAACGACTCCATTATGTTTCTGGCCTTTGGAGCCTGTTAGAGGAAATATGCACCCACGGCAAGCCTTCATTGTGTCCCGAAGACTAGGTTAGGATAAACTTTGCATGTAATTTGTGTCTGTTAATTGATGAAAACCAAAAAAAGGAGAAGAAAATACAATAGCATTGGCTATAATTTAAAGATCATGCGCATTTTCTTGGATGTTCAAAAATCAAAGTGCTCTTAATTTTATATGATCAATTCAAGAAGAGCGGGTCTATTCCACCCACGTTTTGACTAAAACACTTCTTTTTCAATTGACTGACCGAAATAACTTCCCCCTCCCTCCCTCCCTCCCTCCCTCCCTCGCTCTCCCTCTCTTCAATGTATTGTTTCCCTTTTTATTAGGCTAACCAATCAAACTAATTTTATTTATATGATATCTCTTATCAATTTTACATGCCTCATACACCCAACAAGATATATTTTATCTTACAAAGAAGGTTGTTGATTTTCATTTATGAACTCATGTTTTAATTAGAAAACCTATTATAGAATGTTAAAAATTTCAATTAATAAAGACTAGGGATACACAATTAATTGCCTTTTTTTATTCAAACAGTTTAAGCGAATCTATATTTCAAAGTTAAAAATTAAATTCCAATTTAAATATCTAGTCAATCTTGAACTTCTGAGTGTTTTTTCCAAATAGGTTTATAGGTTTTCTAAAAATAAACATCACTTACTTTGCGCTTTATTTTGAGCTTTTCACATTTCAATTTGAATTGCAGAATGGGGTCAAAAATGTAGTTGCACTTTCTTCATTGTCAAACTTACATTTAATTATTTCAGAGGAAACTCTCAAGCATACTTTAAAGTTTTAATCCAATTATAAGATTGAATTGACAACCAATATTGATTACTTTCTTCATTGTAGAAGTAGAATAGCAACAAGTTCTCTCTTTTTCCCATTTTGTGCTTATCTTTTGTTTCAATATGATCCAGATATCAACATTCTTAGGGTTTGATTAAACTTGTAACTCATCAACATTTTCCATGTTTCTAACAAATTGAAGAGAGGAGCATTTCGGTCAATTAATTGAAAGGGAAAAAAAGAAGAAGGTGTTTTAGCCAAAATGGAAGTGGAAATAGAGCCAACCTTTAAAAAATGCATACCATATTTGGTGAAACTCATGTAGAAGTAAAGTTTGTTAGTCAAATTTCACTATATTACGAGAAACATCCAGGAATGAGCAAGTGAGATGATGTATCCAGAATAGCTTTCTCTGTGCAAAAACCGTTGCAATTCGATGAACCATAACACACGATTTTTTTTTTCTTTTCATAAAACTCCCCACAATTTACAACACCTAAGCCTGTCGAAGTCTATTCGCACCACCTAAATTTCATATTATAAATTATTAACCATGTGGGCCGGCAAATTTTACTGCCCTTATGCGGCGACGCCACGTGATATTAACCTTGTAGAATTCGTCAACGGAGTACATTTTTCGATGGTTTGACCCAAAATAATAATATGTGACTTACTCACAGATTTTGAACCATGCGAAACCAACGTTAATAATTGATCGTTGGATAAAATTCTATTTAAAAGAAGTCAAGTGGATAATTCCAGCCGCCAAAAGAGATAGGATCACCGCGTGTAAATGCATGGAGAGGATTTGGTGAACACCAGGGCGACACGCTGACATACCTTGACTTTTGTTCATGTCTCCTCAACATTATCCACATCTTTTCGTGGTTGAAAGTCGGGAAACCTTCGCATATGTTTATCGCGAGAATGTATACATGCACCGGTCCACTATAACCTACATGCTATTGATTTTCTTAATAGACTATATGAGTGGATATTATGCATCCGAAGTTGCTGACCTAATACTCCATGAAGAAGGGAAGGTGGGATGAGCATAAACTCAAAACATTGTTTGATAAATAACTATTTAGCGAAATTCTGACTTTACCTTTGAGAACTCCTCTCATAAAAGGTAGAGTGGATGGGTACAAAAACATAAGTTTACTCAGTGAAAAATGCTTATAATTTGCTTCGAGATGATGAAAACAAACTGAACACAATGCAAGCCCCATCATCATGTCACTCACTCATCACTCATCCTGCAAGTTATGGTATCAAATCTGGCACCTGAAGACTCCCTCCAAAGTGAGAATTTTCTCTGGAATGTGTGCCAAAACGCACTCCCTACTAGAGGAAATCTGTATAAATGGAAGATTATGCCTCACTCTCTTTGCCCTTTTTGCAATCAAGAAATTGAAACAGTAGAACATTTGTTCTTGCTCTGCTCCTGAACTTGCTTGGTTTAGACAGATCCTTTGGTAAATTTGCAGATATCGGATTAGAACATTACATGAATGGACGAGTGGCTCCAGAAGCACCAACAACAGACAACGAACTGACTACCTTTCGATAAAATTGCAGCACTCCTCTGGTATATCTGGAAAACCAGGAACAATCTGGTGTTCCTACGAAGACCCCAACACAAAAGCCCTAATTGCTTCAATGGAGGCTATGCTTAGGAATTATAGCAAGTGGAACCCTATAAGTTTTAAACTTGATATGGTTCGAGCTCAATCACCTTCCAATTGGTGCCCGTCGAGGAACCAATCCCTCAAGATAAACGTCGACGTGTCCTTTGTAGCCGGTGGTTCAGAAGGAGCATTCGCGGGTGTCCTTATTAACGCCTCAAGTGCACTACTTGATGGATTTACGGAAAAAGAGTTGATGCTTCCTCGCCGATTCAAGCTGAAGCCCTCGCTCTGGTAGAGGCTTTGATGTACATCAGATCTAAAAGAGAAGAGGACTTGTACTTAGAGACAGACAACATTGTTCTGGTCAACACTCTGCTAGAAGATAATCATGTGCCTTGGAAGGTGGAGGCACTTGTATTGGACGCCCGAGCACAGTTAGCCAAGTTTAAAAATATATCCATGGCCCATTGCGGAAGATTGGCGAGCCAAGTAGCTAACCAGATAGTTAAAGCTCAACGTTTAAATCTCTTCCCTCTTTCTGGTTAACCCAGCCCCCCAACCCCAGTGGGACTTGTGTTTTGATGTGCCTTCTTTGGGCTTTGTCTAGAACTCCATTAAAAAAAGAAAAAAAGAAAGAGGACATAGATTAAGATTATTTTTTTTTAATGAAAACAAGACGCAATGAATGGCAGGAAAGGATTTTTGAAAAGAAAAAGGAGCAATGTAGTGTTGCGAAGTTTAATTCTAAATGCTTTTGCAAGCCTTATTGAGACCTTATATTCATACAATTGTTTTCATGAGATGGAAGCAATCTTAATCAAGACACTCGTACATTTTTCTGGGCTTTCCCAAGGAAGGCGCAGGAGAGATTTGAGACCATGAGTCGGCAACTGTTTTTAAGAAAAGGACTCGTATACAAGATTATAAACATAACATCATTTCAATAATCCGAATTACTAGGGCGAACAATCTCACATTTTTTGGGCTACTTGATTGAATTTTGACTCACAATTTATCTGACTTATGGAACTAGTAAGATACATTGATGCACATTGTTCCATCACATTGGAAAAAGGACATTAGGGACAAATCATATGACAAGCGTTATGACATAAAGGACTGCTGAGCCGGTGTTCTTTTTTGGAGAAATTTTTACATTTCGCATAATTTATAATAAGATCATGGAGATTAATCATCATTAATGATTGTGATACACCATTCCATGACGGACTAGATGTATGGGCAAAAAGAAATTGATCATCGAGAGCATATACAACAATCCAAAATAGAATTGGATAAGTGATATCCAAATGATTTTCAGAGTTTACATATCAAATTATCATGTAACACCGCATCTTCCAAGTTGTTGGGAGTATAGCTTTCTTGAGTAAGCCATCTCCTAGATTTTCTAGTATCTACATAACATGTTCAAAATAGACAATGTGCCTCCAATCAAAACTAATTATCACATCAATCTTTTTGCGCCGATCAAAATTGAAGAGTTTATGTGGTGATAAAAATGAAGGAATATTTTGCATTATGATCCAAGTTTCCTTTTATCGGGCTACAATATTTAGGTCCAAGTTCAAACCATAGTACAACCGAGTTCATATTGATCCAATTAATCCTTTTTGATGTCATTATGTTTGTTACTACGATGCCATGTAAAAAGAACTCCTTGGAAAGTTAGTTATGAAAATGCATCCTCATATATCCCTTCTATTAATCTTTTTCCTAATCGCATCTTATCAAAATATAAAAAAGAAAACACGTTTACAAAGAACTGACGTAAACAGACATTTGAGTCGTCCAATGACCTCTAGAACATAACCATCATAGTTATTGACCGAGCCTATATTAATGTATCCAACTTGTTTAGAGAGAAGAGAACACTTCCTGATCTTCCTTTTTTGTCTGGGCAACGAAAGATTGGTTCAACTTTACTACGCAAAGGCAATTTCGAATTGGAAATTCCCACTACCTGCCAACTGAGAAAGGGACTATTCTGTCACGTGACACCGAAAAGATGATTCGCAATTGCTGACCAATTCATCAGTTTTGGTGGTTTTTTATTGGACAAAATTTGAAGTCAAATCACGTGAGCTGTGAAGAATTTTGCATGATGGGTTGATGAGAGCTTTGTCTTTTGGGGTTGACACAACTACCACCAACTTCTAATTGGAATTTGACCCCGTCTACATTAAACGTGGGCGATCAACTTGTTCATAACGCGGGAATTCTCTACAAAATACAATTTCTATTTCACTAGAAAAGGAAAGCTTAAAATGTCCAGAAAATCTTTAAAGATTTGAGTTTTCATTGGGGAAATATAAATGCTTGTAGCATGTGCAAAATCTATACTAAAACATCAAAAAGTAAGACAACTACGGGATTAGTCAAACTACCAGACCGGCGAATCCCAAACTCATCAATCCTGATACCTTCTTTTCCCACAGAAAGTTCAGAATCGAAACCCATGTTTCTCAAGATTTGCATTGATTGGGATACCAAACCGGCACGCCGGTCACCGTCCCGCCTGTCTTCTCCTGATCCCCTGGAATCCTCAACTTCGGCACCGATGGCGAGGAAGACGATGCAGCAGTCCCTTTATATGACGACGTGACGTCCCTGACCGAGATATTGATTATCCCGTTGCGCCGGCCTTTTCCATCTCTCAGCCTGTAACTCAAGAAATGCAGGTAATTCTCTGGCGTGTAGCCTCCGACGAAGTTGGACGCCGGAATCCAGGCGGTCCCCACAAGCTTGTCTCCAGCCGTGGAGCTCCTACAGCAGACCACAACGACAAGGCACTGCGAGTCCGCGGGCAAGTCTACGTGGAGCTTCTCGTCCCAGTGAGGGTAGCTTGCGCTCCGCGCATCGGGTTTCGTCGAGTCTTGTGACGAAGGCGAGCCATGGGAGTCGGCCTTGACAGTGACGAAGGCATTGTTCTTGATGGGCCTGTCGTTGATGCGGAGGTCTTCGCCGGAGATGACGGTGACTTCTAAGCTGCGGTGGTGGGTGTTGGCCATGCCCGACTTGTTCATGAAACTGGCGGTGGCTTGCTTTCATGGAACGGAATAGGAGACCTCAATATGTATGTACTTACGGAACGAATTTTCTTCGATTGCGGCAAGGAGATCAGGATCAGATAAAAACGCGGTCTACCGAAGCGTCGATGTACGTTTAATATGATATATCTTTGCAGTTTCCTTGAAGCCACCTCAAGAGTTCTTATCTTGTTATAACTTTCAATTGCCATAAGAGATTCCCAATATGATAAATCTGTATCCACGTTGTTTCCTAGAAATTGCCTCGAGATTCTGGCTTTGATAATTATTCGGTTATAATGAGACCATTCTCGCAATTTCCTGGAAGCCACGTCCAATGTCCTTACTTTTGATACATACTTCAATTAGATGGTACATAAATAAGCATTTTTTGGACTTGCGATGCGGTCCATCAACTAATTGAGTCTAATCTATGAGCTAGAGTAAAACAATTTGACAATATCATTACTATGTACCCAGATTACACCTAGGCTACGAGATCACTGATACATATTCATAATGAACTTCTTCCCCAACAATTTTCCTTCGTAATGTAAGAAAAAAATTCCCTAATTGAGGTATATCTGTATGATTAATTTATCTATTAATTTTTCGAAGAATCGGGATATCTCAACTTAGAAGAAACATAAAAGGGACGAAAAAGACTAGGATTGCAGTGGTTCCACCTCCTAAAATTTCTCCAAAATGGGGAAAGAAAATTCATGACTATGAAATTTGAGGGAAAGTGAATGGCTTTATAGTCGTTAGACTATTACATGTGCCTTGGAACTAGAATAGAAATTCTCTATTTTCTTAAACGAGCTATGAAAATTTCAAATAGGGTGGAATATTCAAATTGCGTGAACCGGTGAAGATAATATAATGGAAAATATTTGGCTAAATTTATGAGGGGATGCTCTGCTTTATCTTATGCCAATTCTAGACTTATATATGAAAATGTTGGAAGGAGAATTTGTTTTTATCCTCTGAGATTACAAATTGATATAGTATATCAGAGACATAGAATATTTTAGGATATTGTAATATTGTGCATATATTTCTTTTTGATTCTTCTCTCTTGTATTACAAATACCGACACTCTTTGTATACTTTGACATACCTCAAATACACGAAAGTACTTTCTCCATTGTTTTGCATTACCTTTCATGGTATCGAGCCACTTCTCGATTCACCTTCCGCAATTTTTTTCTCGAATTACCTTCAATCGTTTCTTTCTTTGTTGCTGCAACTCATCACCCGCAGAACAAAGGCAGCACATTGAGAAGAGGAATTCAATATGCGAACCCCAACAATTCAGAAATCCAAGACCCGGATCAACCCAAATACAATGGAGGAATCATCCGGCCAATCTGCCCCCAATCCAGCCACCGAACAGCTTCCCACTCCAACTTCATGGCCGTATGTGCCTTGGTTTCCAGGTCAAAGACCATGGACCACTGGTCCAAATCTGGGCGATAGACCCGAATCTAATCCGGGTGAGTCGGGAACGAGTCCTTACCCGAATTTACCACCCGGGTTTGCGCTGGTTTTTCCGCCCATCGGGCCGTCCGAACCCGGAGATGCAATCTACACGTCATCATCCGATGGCCCGAGCTGCGACTCATCACCCTTCACTCACCGGACCGGATCATTACTCGATAGGCGAGGGACTTTCGGCGAGCTCTTGTTACCAAGGATAAGGACGGATTCCTTGATGGATCCGTCCCTTCCAATCGATGAGCGCCTGCAACGCCATTGGCGCAAATGTAATCAATTAGTACGTACATGGATCGGGAATTGTGTGTCGCCGGAGGTCGCAGCAGGGCTTCCTCCGACTGAAGATGCGCGATTAATGTGGAATAATATAAAGGAAATGTACGGCAAGCTCGATAGGGTGAAAGTTTTTTCGCTCACTCAAGCCCTCGCGAACCGAAACAGGGAACTTGTCGCACCACTGTTTCAATCGGCTCTCAGCGCTTTGGAACGAGCTTGAGGCGGTCGAGGAGCAGCTACAAGGACCGGACGCAACACTCCAGCAATACAGAGAAATCAAGGACCGAGAGAAGGTAACCCGGTTCCTCTTAGCCCTAAATGAGAGTTACGTACCTTTCCGTTCGCAAATCCTCGCCATGGAGACCGTCCCACCGCTCGGCCGCATCTTCCAGCTCGCGGTTCAGAGGAAAATCAGCGCATGGCTGCCGCCGGAAGTGACAAAGGAGCGAGAAAGCATGGCTCTTGTTGCGCCAAAGCAAGATTCTCCGGCGATTTCACGGCGGTCTTCGCGCGCCGCAGCAAGGTCTCGCTTCGGGAGGGTCCTTGCGTTTTTTTGGGGAGACTGGAAGTGAACGGAACCTTAATTTTAGGGTTAGCAGAATGGACGGAGGAGATCAAAATCGCGGATCCGACGGCCCCTATCTTTCTGGACGAACCGACGGTAGAGATAGACAGGGCGCGGATCGACGGTCCAGGGATTCACCCGATCGGACGGCATAGATCGATGCGAGGCCGCGGATCTCGACGGTCCAGATTCACCCGATCGGACGGTGTAGATCGATGCGCGGCCGTGGATCGACGGCTCTCAATCTCTCTCACATGGGACCGAATCCGGTGGTCGGTATTATGCCACGTCATCACGAGAGGGAGGAAGCCAAAATCACAAATTTAAAGGTAAATATTGTGAATATTGTCGGCGTCCTCATCATACCATTGAGACATGCTGGAAATTACATGGCAAACCCAATGACAAAGAACAGAAAGGAAAAGAATTTTTTGCTTACCAGGTGTCGGCACAAGGATATGACACAACTCATCAACCCATTTCCCAGATCAATATCGAACATCATGAAGGCACTAAACCAACTACGGACGGTTGACAAAAGTGCAAATTTCTCGGTACTTCATTCAACAAGACTAATAATATTTCAGTTGATGCATGAATTATTGATTCAGGTGCTAGTGATCACATAATTTGCCATGAAAGTTTGTTTTCTAGTGTCCCTACAAAGCCTCGATTCCATATATGTTAGACTTCCAAATGGAAATATTACTGATGTTAGAAAAATCGGCACTGTTCACCTTAGCCCAAACATTATCCTTAAGAATGTTTATTTGAAACAATTTGAATTCAATCTCATAGCTGTTTCCAAAATCTGTGAGGACAATAATTGTCGAGCCAATTTCAACTTCGAAAATTGTTCCTTTCAGGACCTTTCGACTGGGAAACTGATGGGCTTGGGTAGAATGGAACAAGGGCTATATTTTTGGATCGATCTCCCAGAGACATTGATCTTTCTTTTTTTGAATAAAGGCATTTCTTGTAATGCAATTGCTGCAAATAAAAATTCACTTTCTCATCAGGCGTCGGGACATAGTGCTTCTTTTCCTTGTTCGATTGTAAAGTATGCCCCTTGGCAAAACAAACGCGAAATCCATTCCCAACTAGTGTATCTCGAGCCACTAGTATCTTCTCTTTAGTACATATGGATATTTGGGGTCCTTATCATATATCTCATCGTGATGGATCGCGATTCTTTCTTACTATCGTGGATGATTATTCGCGTGCCACTTGGGTATTTCTCATGCAGTTCAAAAGCCAGGCTTTCTCATGTCTATCGAAATTCTTAACTATGGCAAAAATCAGTTTGATACACATATTAGGAGGATTCGCATAGACAATTGAAGTGAATTTTTTTCCACTGAGTATAAATCTTTTCTGTCATCACAAGGAATTCTTCATGAGAGTTCTTGTGCTTACACTCCGCAACAAAATGGAATTGTCGAACGTAAACATCAACACCTCCTAGAAGTTGCTCGTGCACTAAAATATCAAGCCTCCATTCCTGAATCTTTTTGGGGCGATTGTGTGATCACGGCGGCCTATTTAATTAATCGTATGCCAACTAGAATATTACAAGGTTGCACTCCTTTTGAAAAGCTCTTTGGTAAGAAACCAGACATTAGTCATCTCCGAGTGTTTGGTTGTCTTTGCTACATGACGAATGTTCGGTATCGACACAAATTAGACCCTCGTGCTCTTCGATGTGTTTTTATGGGATATGCCACCCCGCAAAGGGTTATCGAGTTATGGAGATATCTACAGGTCGTTTCTTTGTTAGTCGTGATGTCATATTTCACGAGGATATATTCCCTTTTCAAGAAATGGAATCTTCACATGAGGCGTCCATGACAGAATCAAGCCATCGACAATTTCTATCGGTGGAGGATATTTCTGTCCAGCCACAGTGCATCTTGATCGGACCGGTCAGTCGTTTTCTAACCCATGTTCTACAACAACATGTCCCGATCTCCCGCTCTCGTTCGGTTCTTCGATTCTCCAACAAGACAGATTAGTATTGATCCTCCAAAGAACATGTCATAGTTTTCCTTTGCCACATCAACAACAAATTGCACCATCATCCCCAACAAATGACAGGCCTAGACGCTCGGGACGACAAGTTCGTCCTCCGACTGGACAAAGGATTATATTTGTTCTACCTTGAAAACTTCAGGTACGCAATACCCGGTATCCTCCTATGTTTCTTTCGGTCGTCTATCACAGAACATATGTGTTGCGTCGCCGAATATCCGAAGAACAAGAACCGTCTTCTTATGAGGAAGCAGCACGTGATATCCGTTGGCAACGGGCCATGAAAGCAGAGATTGCTGCCCTTCAAGGGAATCACACTTGGGATATCGTTCCTTTGCCTCCTCACAGAAGACCCATTGGCTACAAATGGGTTTATAAAATAAAATATATGGCGGATGGTTCAATTGAGCGCTACAAAGCTCGACTTGTCGCAAAGGGATTTACGCAGCATGAAGGATTTGACTACCATGAGACTTTTCACCGGTTGCTAAAGAGGTAACTGTTCGCTCTTTTCTAGCAATTGCTGCATTCCGTAATTGGGATTTACATCGGATGGACGTCAACAATGCTTTTCTTCATGGAGACCTTGATGAAGAAATTTACATGGAGGTTCCACAGGGATTACGTAGACAGGGGAGTCTCGAGTGTGTCGTCTACGCAAATCCCGTATGGACTTAAACAAGCTTCTCGACAGGTGGTATGCGAAATTCACGAGGCACTTACAAATGCGGGTTTTCAACACTCGAAGCATGATTATGCATTGTTCACATGGACCAAAGGTACTTCATCAATCTACCTATTGATTTATGTTGATGATATACTCATCATGGGAAATGATAATGTGGCGATCCAAAAGTTCAAAAACTACTTGCATTCGACTTTCCATATTAAAGATTTGGGTTCTCCAAAATATTTTCTTGGTATCGAAATAGCTCGATCCAAAGAAGGGAATTTGTCTCGATTAGCGAAAATTCGTCCTGGAAATCATATCAGATGTTGGATTATCAGGATGCAAACCAGCTGTTATACCTATTGAACAGAATGTCAAGTTGACAACACATGAGTATGATGTAAGTTCTTCTTCTCCAAGTGAAGATCCACTGCTCAAGGATCCATCGGCATATCAACGACTTGTTGGCAAATTAATCTATCTCACCATGACCAGGCCTGATATATGTTATGCAGTACAAATTCTCAGTCAATTTATGCACAACCCAAAGCAATCACATATGAATGCGGCGCTGAAGGTTGTAAAGTACTTGAAGGGATGTCCAGGGCTTGGAATTCTACTATCTTGTGATTGCAACATGAAGATGACAGCATATTGTGACACAGATTATGCTACTTGTCCTATGACAAGAAGATCCATTACTGGTTTTTGTATCAAGATAGGAAAATCTTTGATTTCATGGAAAACAAAGAAACAATCAACGATCTCATTGTCATCGGCGAATCGAAATATCGAGCCATGGCAAAGACTGTTTGTGAGATAGTTTGGATACGAGGATTACTTTCAGATCTTGGAGTACAAGTCAGTGGAGCAAGTGAATTGTTTTGTGATAATGATGCTGCGCTAAAATTGGCAGCAAACCCAGTTTTCCACGAGAGAACAAAGCATATTGAGGTTGATTGTCATTTTACTCGAGAAAAGATTCAAG
Source organism: Eucalyptus sp. ANBG9806169 (assembly GCA_014182395.1). Taxonomy (NCBI): domain Eukaryota; kingdom Viridiplantae; phylum Streptophyta; class Magnoliopsida; order Myrtales; family Myrtaceae; genus Eucalyptus; species Eucalyptus sp. ANBG9806169. Next base: position 6,215,499 of record CM024574.1, read on the forward strand.
AAGGTATCGTCATAACTCGAGGAATTGGAACTGTAGAACAGCCAGCAAACATCTTCACTAAGCTGTTATGTCAGAGACAACATGGATATTTGTTAAGCAAGCTTGGCGCCTTTGACATTTATAGGCCGCCAGCTTGAGGGGGAGTGTTGGAAGGAGAATTTGTTTTTATCCTCTCGAGATTACAAATTGATATAGTATATCGAGACATAGAATATTTTAGGATATTGTAATGCATATATTTCTTTTTGATTCTTCTCTCTTGTATTACAAATACCGACACTCTTTGTACACTTTGACATACCGAAATACACAAAAGTACTTTCTCCATTGTTTTGCATTACCTTTCAGAAGTAATTCAAATTTTAATTATTCGTCCTTAAGTGAAATTTTGACGTTTATCAATGATGAGAGCATTATACTCTTCACTCACGAACCGTATGTGCGTGTGTATATACTGATGAAGTAAGATTGACTTTGGTTCCAAAATTTGAAAACGAGTCCCCAGCTTATAGGTTGAGAATAATCATTAACATTCCCTCTCCCGTGCAAAACGAGCTTCACATGTGAAACACTGGACGTGTATATAATCACATTGATTAGACAGACAAGGCAATTTGCTGGTCCCAAAAGATGAAATCCCACTTCAGTTACAGAACCTGAAAAAGGCTGTTTCCGCAACTCGAGCAAAGCAATAACTTCAACCTGAAATGCCTGTCTAAACGCAATCGAATGTGAAACTACAGAATCAAGAGCGATCAAGACGCTTTCCATATCAAAACCAAGGAAGCGAATTGTAATTTTTCTATTTCGCGTGCATCCTTTAAACAGAAGCAGATCCGCACAATTTCAAGAACACTTTTCTTGTTGTAATGATCACAGGAGCAGAGGAAGAGAAAGATTTAATGAATTGCGTTGGCCCTATCTACCATCCACGGAGCTAACTGTGATGCCATTGGATGACTCGATTTCTTGGCTTTGGTATAAAGAATGAGTATCTATGGAGCCCGTCATCGAGGTTGACATGGCTAGTTTCGGGATGGGAAGATCCGCTGTTTCGCTTCCTAATAGTAGCACAACAGATGGCATGGCCGGTCTATCTACGGTGGAGTCCTGCACGCACAACAGACCGATTTGTATGCACCGCAATACCTCATCCGTAGAGCATGAATCCCCGATACAGGGATCAATAAGCTCAATCCCCTTCCCTTCGTTCCAATGATGCCATGCCTGAAATCGTTGTGCAATTCTGTGAAAACCAGTTCCAATAAAACCTTACATGTAAACAAACGTGTAGCGAGTTCAAATGTATATTGTCCTGGATAAAATCCGTTGATGGCACTATGATTTTAAACATGAATGATACTTTCTAAGCTACAGACAATGCAGAAGTCGAAACCAGACAACCCTAATCAAAGGCAGTTTTAGCTAAACAATTGAAGCAGATGCATACATCTCCTAAAATGAGAGTTTTGGTGCCTAGTAGCTCGAATAAAGATAAAGATGAACTCACATGGCTGATAAAATTAGAATGTTCTGACGTGTGAAACCCTAAGTTTTTCTTGCCGGTAATGATCTCCAATAACAATATCCCAAAGCTGTACACATCGGATTTGACAGAAAATAGACCTTCCATCGCATATTCTGGAGACATGTAACCACTGTAATTAAATTAGCAGATGAGTTAGTCCACTCCACAGCGATCAAACATTTGGAGTCGATAAGCACATTGGTTTTCTCACTAGGAAGAAATTCAACTTACTATGTGCCAACCACTCGATTGGTACTCGCTTCATTTTCGTTTGTACCGAAAATTCTCGCCATGCCAAAATCTGATATTTTCGGGTTCATTTCTTCGTCCAACAAAATGTTACTAGCTTTCAGGTCACGATGGATAATCCTTAGTCTAGAGTCTCGATGGAGATAGAGGAGGCCTCGTGCTATCCCTTCAATAATCTCGAAACGTTTCTTCCAGTCTAGTTGCGCTCGCATCACTGGATCTGCATTAAATTTTGAAAAGTGAATAAAGAACACATGAATAAATTTCAAGACAATTCTTTCATGGAATGCATAAGACCAACTTCAAATCTTTGCCTCAGCTTACCAAAAATAAAACGATCCAAGCTCTTGTTGGGCATGTACTCGTAAACGAGCATCTTATCTTCCCCTTGAACGCAGAATCCAAGGAGTCCCACGAGATTTCTGTGTTGTAATTTTGCAATTAACATAACCTCGTTCTTAAATTCCTCAAGCCCCTGGCTCGACTTCATTGAAAGCCTCTTCACAGCTATTTCTTGTCCTCCAAAAAGCTTTCCCTGCAGATTCAGAGGGTAGACAATTAAGTATGCATCTATGACATTTCAAAGTCTACAACTGGTGATCATATAGCTTTACCTTGTATACAGGACCAAATCCTCCCCGTCCGAGCTTGTTTTCTTCAGAAAAGAAGTTTGTCGCAGCTTCGATGGTACTGAAGTTGAACACTGGTATGTCAGCTCCTCCTACTTGCTCATCATCTCTAGCCAGACCATTTCGTCTGGATAATTCAGCGGATAGCTCTTCGTTCTCAACAAAATCGTAAGACAAGGGAAGTTCCTTGTTTTCCGGTGAAAAATGAGAATCCTGTATTTAAAGTTCACTCACGTGTAAATAAGAAAATAAGGACCAATAATTATTCACTCCACAGAATAAAATCTCACCTTTCAAATTGTCCTTGAACCTCCGCAACAACCATACTGCTACGCCAAGAACAAACGCTCCAACCAAGACAGTAATTATTATGATCAGGTTCGATATTTTGCTCTTTGTTCCTATACATAGACAAGAGAAAGAAATTACGTTATACGGGTCATCACTAGTTGGAAAGTGCGCAAGCATTCTATAAAATATCCAAAGTCATTAGCACAGGTAACTTCTGTGACAACAGATGTATTGTCTATTCATGATATGCTGATGAATAGGACCTTTTCATGCGTAATATTCTGATACTTCACCTTCATGCCGGAGTTTTTATTCGGGACTGGAAACATCTTATGGTGATCTCCGTTGACAGTGATAAATTTCATTCCTTTCTGATAATACACAAGGCTAGATTCATGTTATTCAGTTACGCTAATTGTTATAATCCTCAACCTTCATTAACTTAATTTTATATGAAATAATCTCAGTGCTTTTTTCGGCTTAGTCACAGAATCGGTGATGGCCTTTATCATGCTGAAGGAGATCACAAGGAATAGGAAACATTACTTACAGAGAAAATCATCAGATTTTCAAATTGCAAAGGGAAATATCGAAAAGAGATCGTACCGAATTCAGAATTGGCGAGACGAATTTGGAGGGTCAGTCCACCCTCGTCGAAAAGCTGCACATCTATCAAATCCTCGCTCCACACCATGCATTCAACGCCTATAGCAAATGCATAAGCGTCGCACGAACAATTCTCCAGACACTTCGCCTCACACTCTTCCTTGCTAGTGGCTGAAATAGAATCTGCAAAATCTGGCAACTTCACGCCATCAATTTCAAAAAGCCGTCCATCCTGCTGCCATCTCCACTGAAATGCTGCTGTTGTCCCGACACTGTAATTGGGTCTTCCGAGCACAACCCGCGGACCAGTTACCCCTGTTCCATTGATCCGGCGACTTTGGACTGAACCCTTCCATGCAACTACATTTGGGAGAGTCCATTTCATTACATATTGCAAAATTTCCACACTTATTATAGAGGTCACATTCCTTAGCAGGCTGTTTTTGCAGCACAGTCCACTCAGTACTAGTCTCATACCAGCCTAACTGCTCCTCCTTCCCATCACAAAATATACGGAACATCAAGAGATTGGAGCTATTTGACGATGTGTACGTAAAGTACATGCTTCCATTTGCATCGACGTCCGAGCTTGAACCCGTATTGAATATTGCCAGTCATATTCTGCACTCCGGTAAAAATCACCCCATTCCAATGCCCGCTCCTCCATTCCCGGCCTGACTGGCCCCAGATCACTATCTGCGGCGGCAACCGGGGATCGACGCCCAAAAAGAAGTCCCCGGAGGAAGGGTCATCCGATGATTTCCACGACCTAAAGGCACGGTTCTCTCCAGCCGTAGGATTCACCCTGACTCTCATGCCAGGTAAGTACGTGTCTGTCGGCTGTTCGAAGCTTTGCCAATATGGATTGCTACTATCAACATCTTCACTGGCCAAAAGAACAAGATTTCAGTATCCATCAAAACAGCTGTTGAGTTGGTCGGCACAAAGGATGAATTAATGCCACTAGACCAAACTGTGCGATTATCACCGTCTAAAACTACCAAATTTCCATCACCTGAAACTGTCAAAACTCCTAAGTCATCAGAAACAGGGTTATCTCTGTTTGCAACCCACACGACTGTTTTAACACTGCGGTACCAAATACCAACATATCTACGAGACGAATTCTGAGGGCTAAAGAACCCCAGTTCGAAATTCCCTGAAGAAGAAATTAGAGTCTCGTCCTTACCGACAAACTGCCCTCGCGAGATCGAATTTGCTGCACGAGAACACCAGAACAGGGATGACGACACGAAAAACAAGGAGATAAGGAAGAAACTTCCTCTGTCTTTGCCGCTGAAGGGCATTCCACCATTGACAAATGCCCCGAGCATAGCTCCAGAGACGTAGAATCAAGGACACGAGTGGAAACTTTTCAGGGTGAGACGGGGGAGTTTCAATGGCCACCTATTTTAGGTGTTGCAGCTCATGACACGAGGTCTACGACTTCTCGGAGACAAAATCAACTCAAAGAAACGTGCATTGAATTTGAAGTTGAAAATTCTCTTCTACTTCTGCTTTTCGGGTTTTTGAGTTGACCCAACGTGCGGAGAGCCATCGCCAACAAAACTACAGAAGGCATCCGTGAAACCCATGGCGGCGGAGCCGTCGGGCTTTAATTTGTTCAATACCAAGTCGAAGGTAACAGACAAACGACAAGGTTGTGAGAGATTTGTCGTCCATGACTATTCAAAAGTACGGGCGGGTTTCGACCTGAGTACGACGTTACCGAATAGTTGACCAAACTGTTTTCCCCGCAGCAGGCAGCGCGCGGGACCCAGCGAAATGGGAGTTCCATCCTCTTCAAGACGCCGTGTTTGTTCAGGAGTGTGCGGAGCTTCTCTCCCGGTCCAAATGTTCTTGTCTGACGCGTGCAACGATGTCAACGTACGGCCTCTATTCATGGAAAGCGGGACTCTCCTCGGGAGCTTTCCGCAACATATGGCCCTATTTGATTCAGCATTTGGAATGCTCTTTGGAGCTCTAAAGAGGTTTGGCCAAATGCTGTGGTGTTTGATACAATTTTTTGGGGACTTTGGGAAGATGCAATTGCATCTCAAAGGGGGTTGAAAGGGCTTTGGGGAAATGGAGGGGTAGAGGTCCATTGGGAAGTTGCATTTTGGGAATTCTCCGGTGAGAAGCCGATCGGAGGCCGACGACCGCCGACCAAGGGGTCGCGCGCACCGGCTACCGTCGGCCAAGGGTCGCCCAACCCCGGCAACCGTCGTCGGACCTCAGGCGACGCCCGGGTCACGCAACCCAAGCGGCCGTGCTGGTGTGCGACTCGGGTAGCCGCCCGAAGTTGCGTTACCCCGGGCGATAGTCGCTGAGGTCGCGTGACCCACGCAGCCAAATTTGGCCATCCAGCTGCCAAATCTGGCGGTCCGGCCGCCAGATCCGGCGATCCGATGGCCGGACTTCAAAAAGAAAATATAATTTTTTTTATTTTTTTAATTTAATAAAAGTCATTTATAAATGTAAATTTTACCAAATAGTATTTTGGCCAAAGTTGTATCTCGATGCAAATTTCACCAAACGATATTTGCATTTCGGAAAACCCCCTTCACCCAAAGATATTTGCATTTTGGCAAATGCATTCCCCAAAAGCCAAACCAAATGAGCCCATAGACTGGAGCACATATATCAGAGAAGCATATCAATGTGCTGATTTCACGACGGAGAAATGACCCCTGCGTCTACAAGTTATTTGAATACCCACCGCCACATATGTTGCAGAACTTGCATCTGCATTGTGGAAGTTGTTGCCGTCTAAGACACGCTCAAATTACCTAGTATGGTTCTCTGTACTTAGGACTGTTTCCTCCTTTGTTGCACCGACAAAAAATTTCGGTTTGCATATACTTCAGCATCTAAACACAAACTCTAATATCAAACCACTCTACGGTTACTATCACCACAGCTCGTCGTATTTGCTACCTAGGGTGATAACGACCATAAACTCTATGTGCCAACTATAGGGGCCTAGAATAATTTGAACTCGAGACCTCATGCTCTGATACAATGTCAGATTTTGTGAAATCGCTACCAACTGTATACTTAAGATCACAAGCTATGATCCTCGTAACCTCGGTGCTCAAGCTCAAAACTTTGAGGGCCAGACTTGGAACCCCTAAGTATCGGATCCTGGACCCCAAAACGCGTTACCTAGACCCCTCGAAAGTGAATGGCTACTGGCATCACATTGCTTAAGTCAAGCCACGTGATAGTTTGTTGCGTTAAAGTCTTATTCTTTCTATTACTGAACCAAACAAGCTGTTAGGTCGTCGTCTTTTCTATAGATGCATCTTTTGGGCTTCAAACCATTGGTATTTCTGACGTCAACTTTCTGTGATATTTTTTGGTAGTTGAAGTTTCTTTTTCACTCAAGGTATCGACTGTAACCAATCCATGCTGGAGTTCGAGAAAGATGCAAATGTTGAACCAGTGCTGAGAATATTGAAATCACTTATAAAGTTCCTCTACCAAGCAATTCGGTAGGTGAAGATGACGTCTTCATTAATTCACTAATAGATTATGCACCACATTGCATGGTAAATAAGATCTTACTATGCTTCATCTTTCTTATTGCAATCACATGATACGAGGGACTAAATTCGTTTGTGTCGCGGAAAATATGATGTTCTTGGAAAATATATTCTAGGAAGTCATTTTCCAATAAAATTACAATATCTTATGGTGTTTGGCTGAAACCCAAAAATGAACTAAAAATATTTACCACCATTTTGGATTTGATTTTGTTGCATATTATATGTTAAAGTTACTTCCTTGATGAAGTCAAATGGTGTGGCATCGAGTGACTCTCAAGGGGTTGCATCGAAACAAACGCAAGTTGGCCAACTCGTTAGGATTAATGAAAGGGTTATTTAAAATTGGAACAACCATCGCTTGCATTTTGTGCGTATGAGCCCACTCTTTCTCAATCATTAGATCATGTGATATCCACATAAAGTTCATATTATTCAATGGTTGAGATAAAATGGACTCACACATCCCGAGTTCATACAAGAATTTGTCCTAAATGCCACCAAGATTCCTTAATTATATCTCATGATGCCAATATCCTAAAAAAATTATTTTGTCACTTAAAATCATAAACTATGTCCGTTGTGATACTAACATTCAAAAATTCTTTGTGCATCCCAAATAAAGGTGATTAGTTCCAAGGTGAGTAGATCCCAAACTAAGACCCTAAAACCCACCATGTTAGGGCCGGTTTTCAATTTTTGGAATCGAGAACCAAACTTGTTAAACCCATAACCAGCCTTTTTTTTTTCATTTTATCATATAACCAAGACATTATCAATTGCTGCAACTAGCTTTGATCGAGTATACTCAAATTGAGCAAATACAGTTTATCTCAGTGAAACTAAAACAATCACGGCAAAATAGCAACTTCTTGATTTCACAATTGTGAAACGTAAGAAGAAGACCCATTTGGAGAAAATAGTTGGTGAACAGGAAAGGATTCACGATATGTCAACACAAGACATATCCTCAACTTGGTCTCTCTTGTCTCAACCCTCTCAAGCAATTCCCTTGGTCTCTCTGTTTCTTGACTCTTAACTCCCATCGACTCATAACCTCAACTCTCAACTCCCTTCGAATCAAAGTCGTGCCTTCGGCTGTTCCTCGCAAACACAACTCATAGCCTCGCCTCCCTCTCTCACTCTCAATCACCTCTATTTGCTGTAAATTAGAAATCCTAATTGATGACATTTGCCCCTTTTTTAATTTCTTCAATCTATTCACTATTCGAAATTATGAGAGAAAAATGAAGCATTCATTGCACGTGTTTGAGGGGAAATTCTATGGGCTGCATTTAAAGTGAAGCTTGTGATTCACAAGCTTCACAAGTTATGAACTTTGTGGTAAATCTTGTTGTGATTGTTGTGTCATTGTAAAGTTGTCTATTTACCGTTTTAGACAAGTTTGTTCCATGTACTTGACTTTGATCTAAAGGCAAGGCAATTAAAGAGTCAGGGAAGATTTTTTCACAAACGACAAAGCAATTAAATAACATGCGTTCTTTTTTGCTTAAAAAAAAAAAAAAGGAAGCTTTGTAGGAAAGGTCCATGGCTTGCTGGAACAGGCCACTAATCCCATGAAACTCGATCGGATCGGTTCTAATTTTTCAAAGTCGGTCAGTAGTGGGCAATTTCTAATTTCACAATGGATGATTCTCGATTTCAGGATGGGAATCATTCACCTTATAACCAATCACCCCTATTTCGATGAGTTTAATTTAGAATTTTTTGTGGTATTTTTTTTTTCTTTTCTTATATTAGGTTGTTCCACACGTTCACGATTCTGCTCGAAATTTGACAAAATTTCCAAAAACTATCATAGCCATGCTCTGCATTTCTGGCACGAACCACGAGGGGACGAGGTCGTCGTTGTTGCATTTGGACCGAAGTGGGTGGCCGGAAAGGATGGGGACACAGCAAAAGAGAATAGGAGCCTACTTTGGCACAGTTCTACAACATCCACGACGAAGAGGAACCTTCCCAGGAAAGCAGGACTTTTTTGTTTGACACTTAGAAAAGCATTCTTCTTCTTTCTTTTTTTTCCTGTTAATATGGCATAATTTTCTTATCTTTTAAAAAAATCATGAAAAATATTCCCAGATCACTTCCAATGTCAGTTTCTATATTTGTACAAAAAAATTCAATGTGCTTTGTACATAATAGAAATCAAATTTAAAATGCCCAAAAAAAAGCACCCGCAACATGCTTTGTTTCGGATCGAAACAACGTAAAACTAGACTTTCTTATTTACGTCAAAATCTGAAATAAAAATTGAATTTATAATATTTCAAAGAACTTATCTGTGAATTTACCTGCCAGTGCTACAGCTATTCGTACTTAAAGGAAATTGAAGTGTGCATGCTGTACAATTAAAATATATATAAAGCAAAAAAAAAAAGTTTAATCTCTGAGCTAACATAGATAAATATTCTTGTATTTAGGGATATTGATATTGACTAAGGTTAGAGCAACCCACTTATGCCAAGTTATTGAAATCTCTATTAAATGCTTAATAAAAATAAATTCTCTCTGGTAATTAGTATAGAAAACTTCCCACCATATTATCACATCTCTATGTGCTGCTGTAATCAGGTAAAATTGAACAAAAAGAAGAACGTTTCAATATGATCAAGAGAAATTGTCGGAAACTATTTCAGTTACATCACTTAGTAAATCAACTTAATTTGACATATCGATCTTAATTCGAGTACCTAAAGTCACTCTTTAATCTCATTTTCTAACTCACCATGTTCAAGGCCTTCTATCTAAACATTAAAGAGGCAGATAACTCTTGGGCCGTGGGCTTCAATTTGGAACCCATTGAGTGATACCCTACTTCATTTATTTTTCCCGGCAAGGGATTTGAAATTTGTAATCTTGCAAATAAATGTTTCGATTACGCTATGAACTTATAGCTTATACATTACCAACAAAGCCCCCTCATTCCACTTAAACCATTAGTTTATGTTGAAATAGCCCACATAGCTTGATAATTAAATTTTATATGCTTTTCATATACATGTGGTCTCTCTCCACCAATTAATTTAATATAATATCAGAGTCAGGTTCTACCTCAGTTAGTCAAATTTAACATGTCATTCATTTTCCAGCACGCAAGTGAGAGAAGGTGTTGAAATATCGTACATTTATACAAGTGGTCTCCCTTCACATTGAGAAATTACAAATCAACTAATAAGGTGATGCGTAAAATATCAGTGTCCAGGAAACATTGTTCATCTAAATGTTCGAGTACATGTATTAGACATTTTTTTGGTTACTTAGAGAAGGTATAATGCTATTGGTGGTTCATGTAATCTCACTCGAAAAACAAAATTATCTCTCTACCTCTTTCGTTTATTCAGTTTTTCAGTTAAACTGGACATTTTGTGGTTGTATTTACACATACGGTATTGATGTGGCTTATATAATGCAAAGCAGGCACCACGTCACATCGTGAGGTGGTGTTCACACAACTCTTGGATCATAGTTGAAAGCGGCAATTTTTTCAGTGGAGGGCGTGCGAAAGAGAGCGCAACGCGACTGTTCTCGTTCGAGGGTGACATGGGGGTTGGCCACGCCCGGGCCTCCTCAACCACCATGAGGACCTTCTATAATATGAAAATGAGTGCGAGGCAGACGAAAAAGAAAAGAAAGAAACGGAATTCGAACGAAATGACGGGACATTTTTGCTTTTCACCAAAGGAATTACTTGGAAGAGTTATGCAAGATTCCTGTAAACACACTCGCCTTCCGTTTGATCATCTGAATTTCTAGTCAATATAAAAGTGAATAAAATAGGATATGAAATTTAAGGATTCTGCTAGATCATATTCCTTATTTGGTGAATCATATAACGTATCCTATTATGTTCATTATTTGATATAAACGGTATATTGATATGAATGAACCTAAAAATTACACAAACGGAGATGGTGAAAGTCTCTCACACTTTGTACTCTTGCCTACTTCATTTTTATTTGCTTACTTTTTTGTTATTTTTTCCTCTCTTTATATTATTATTTTTTTTTTTTTCTTTTTTTCCCTTCCATCATTCTCTATTAAAAGATTTATAAATAGTAAACTATACTAATATACCTAGAATACTTTGTAATACCTAAAATATCTAATAAATATTAAATATAAATATTTGTGTATATATTGAGTTTATATTATAAGATAGAAAGACATTCGAATATAAAAAAATAATATGAATAAATAAATAGATACGAAATTTAAAATTAAAATATGGCAAGATACTATCTCTTGGGCCCTTAAAGCTCTCTCAGGCGATGACTTCTCTCAGGTGATTGCTAGATTTTCCTTCGCTGCGCTTTGCCATCTTATTTGGAAAACTAGGAATGGCATTCTCTTTCGGGGCAAGACTCTCACTGTGCCTACCGTGAAGGACCACCTACTTAGAGTTGTGAGGGACAAAGCCATCTCCTTTAGCTAGATGATGGATACTCCGAGAAATAGAAGAACTCAACGAATTTGGGGTATTGACTCGGCCCTCTTTGCGGACTAAGTGCTTCGGCCTTTGCTGTTTCGTCACCTACCAGTGTGTCAAGGTCTCATTGCCTTTTCTTTCAGAGAGTTAGTGTTGTTCTTGGCCGTTGGCTCCTTTTGGTTGTTTTCGCTTGTCTAGTTGTATTTTCTTGTAGCTTTTCTTTCTGTTTGGCCTTTTCATGGATGCCGTTTGGCTTCCTGTTGCTACCTTGGTAGCTTTTGGCTTCCTTTTCCTGGCATCCTTCCACTTGACCTGGCTAGTTGCCTCGTTGAGTGTAAGTTTTTTATGCTAGTTTCCGAGTTGTATAGTTTGGTTTATATCAATATATTCTTACCTTACCCAAAAATAAATAAATAAATAAATAAATAGATACGAAATTTATTTTTGTTATGTTAATTTTTTTTATATTAGAATTCAAATATTATTTTAGTTTTATTAATTTAAGAATTTTGTTATTTGAAAAGCAAATTTTGTATTTTCGATTTTAAAAATCATATCTATATTTATCCTACATTCTTCACGAGATAATTTTATCCAAATTATATTCATCTTATATCCAATTTTATCCCTTTTTTAGCAAGCACCAAAACAAATGATAGGATAAATTTTATTTTGACTAGCACACGTAGACATGAGATTCTCTTTGTAAAATCTTGCACATCTTTATAGAAACCCTAAGAAGACTAGATGATATTTTCTTTTTCTTTTGTCCTCTTTGAGGATTGGCTCTTGCAAGATCATCAGAACTTGCCCTTACTTTCATGGAAACTCTATTGCTATGACCTGCTCCTGATTCCAAACGATTGCTTCCTCTTTCTAGGAAACCAACAAGGACGTGCCTAGGAGACAACTGCACTTGAGCACGAATCTTCTAGGAAAGTGGGCTTCTGGCCATTTGCCTTGAGAATTGCCAAACGATTCTCCGTGGTAGCCTCGGTGCCTGCCTTTGCGTAATTCCAAGAACCGAAACGGAAGGCTCCATTCGGAGGGAGCTCTCGTGTTTGAGAGCTCTCTTCTTTTAGGAAACTTGTCAGGCTGCGAGCGATCTTCCTCTGAAAATAATTGTCTCCGAAGAAAGTTCCTGCTCGGATAGCAGAGAACCAAACGGCATCGTACGTTGGGTTCAATTCCACGATATGTTGTCCTTCAGTGATTTAATTCTTGTCTAGACTCGGAGTCATCATGTGACGACGGCCTTCCACATGCATGATCTATTGATTCACGGAATTACCTGCCTCCTAATCTAAAATTTTAGATCTGTCGTTTGACATGACATGGTCCGCCAACAAACTTGTCCTACACAAACCCTAATTGGTTTTTATACCAAACTCGTCCGGCATGGTCAATTTTACATGAAAAAGAATCGTATTTTAAACCATCAAAAGGTTTGCATAAGAGTCTTTAGATCCGGTGCTTCATTAGGCTTGCCAATTAATCAGATCCAATTGATCAAGTTAGTATTGTGTAACGCTAATATGTATCTCTTCCCTAAATTAAAGATAGTAATAACACATACTAATGTACTTTGACAATGGAGCAATAACACATATCTAAGAAGTCACTCTATTTCAAATAGAAATTTTTCTATTTCCAAAGTATAAAATAATGACTCTTAACAAGTGCCCTAAGAACACTCTTTACACATTTTCTTTGGGGAAATTGCTCAATCACTCATAAACCTATTGTACAAGTGTCAATTTAGGCTTAAATCATTGTGTGAATTTCAATGGAGTCATTTTGGCTAATTTTCGTTGGTGTGTCACATGGGACAGCTGGCAATGACTTGACCGCTACTACGTCAGCGAAATCTATCAAAAATTGGCTGAAATGACCATATTGGAATTCCGCGCAAAGGTTTATGACAAATTGAATTAACATCCGTACAATAGATTTAGAACTAAGGCTCCGTTCGTTTCGCGGAAAATGTTTTCCGGGAAAATGTTTTCCGGATTTTCCGGCGTTCGTTTCACGGAAAATGAATTCCTAAGGAAAATGTTTTCCATGGAAGGGAAAAAGTCTTCTAAATTTGGGGAAAATGTTTTCCACTTTTGAAAAGTGGAAAACATTTTCCTCACTTGATCTCTTTATTTCACACATCTACAAATCCTCACTTCATCCTCACATTTCTTCTTCTTCTTCTTTTCTTTTTTTATTCAAATTATTTTTAAATTGTATTTTTCTTTTTTATTCAAATTATTTTTAATTTTCTATTTCTTTTTTTTTTTTCTTTTCTTTGTTTCCCATCTTCTTCTTTTTAACTAGTCATCGGCCATCACTAGGTGAATCCCCCGTGGATCGCTCGTCGATCGGCGAACCTCGAGCTTGACGCTTGCGCTCGCCAATCTAGTGAGCGGAAAATATTTTCCTTACCGAACACCGGAAAATATTTTCCGAAACATTTTCAGTTTTAGCCGAACACTTTAGAAAATATTGTCATTTTCTGGAAAATGACTTACAGGGAAAATATTTTCCGGAAATGGCCTATTTTCCGCGAAACGAACGGACCCTAAATGAATAATTTTTCTCATTTTCCTTTTACACAATCGGATAAACTAAGGAAAAGTACCCAAAAAAAATTAAACCTATTGTATTAATATCAATTTAGTCCTACACATTTTCACATTGGTACCAATTTAGTCTATCTAGTTAATTTAGGCTAGAAATTGCTGACATTAACATCGACTATCTTACATGGCAAGGTCAATGTTGGCGTAGATAATTTTTGAATTTTTAAATAATTTTTCGATTTTTTATTACTTTTTTAAAAATTTTCCCTTTTTTCTTTTTTTTTTCCCTCTTTTTTCCTTATCTTCCCTTTGGCCCCTGGCCGATACTCAGCCATGGTCGGCGAACAGCCACAAGCGAAGGCTCAACCCTCTCCTAGGCCATAGGGATCGAGCTCTTACCAAATCCAATGAGAGCGACCCTTGCCTGTGGCCAATCATCGACAATGTCGAGTACCAGCCGTAGGCCAATGGAAAAGAAAAGGAAAAAAAATTAGAAAAAGTAATAAAAAATTGAAAAACTATAAAAATTATCCGCGTCAATGTCAATTTTGTCACATGGACAATTTGCATCCACGTCGCAACTTCCGACCTAAATTAGCCAAATAAACTTATAAAAAAGGTTTAGAGTTAAATTAATCCAATTAAAAAGTATATAACTAAATTAATACCATTGCGTTAGGTTTATAATGTTTTTGATACTTTTCCCGGATAAATCATCGCTTAGGGAATCTTTAAGCGCGTGTGGATTTCTCTAGTTCTCAATACAACTTCCTTAGTCCACTTTATTTACTCTACATCTGTCGTGCCACTGACGTGGAAGACAGACACAAGAAAAAGGATCGTTTGGACACTGCATGCTTTCCAAGAAGGAATCGAGGCTGAGAGATCTTGGTCGTCGTTTGTAATTTTATATTACAACCATCCATAGACCGTCGAGTACCTATGCAAATTAAGAGAGAAGCAAAACGATACGATAAAGTAGAATAAAAATGTCGAGTCATTCATCAGACATGTCGCTGTCCGTAGGATTAAGAGTCGAACTAAGCGCTGACATGATATTAACTTATAATGTTCTTGCTGATGTGGAGTTTTTTTCCCACCATCCGGGACAAAATATTGGGTACGTCTCATGTTTCAGCGTGGCAAACAAGAAGGCGGTATTTGAAAAAAATTTCGGACTGACTGAGTCTCTTTCTTCGCGCCTCTCTCACTCTACCCTCCCTCTCTCTCTCTCCAATATTTTCTCCCCCATCTGGGCCTACATCGACCAAAACAACTTTTGACCAGGTTCCTTGAACTGTTGGAGGAACCTTCCAACTATACAAAAAGAAAAGGAAGTGGTTGTCCTTTTTTTTTTTTTTTATATGTTGAGGTTAGTTAAGTTCAGATGTAAATGATATTTAATGGATCCCTTTCTAGATGCTTCGATGAGGATACCTAATCAAATTGAGAATGTAACTCGATGTTTCGACTTGTTTACCTTTTCAAAGAGATTTGACACATCTCATGATCACAATTCCTTTTCTTTTCATTACCCATAAGGAAAATAGGCTCAGGAACCCACCTCACAGTGGAAGCGCCGGTTCGCGCCTTATCCCCTCATCCGGGAGGGGAAAGGTTCGAAACTCCGCGATCCCATTACGCCACTTAAGTGGAGTGCCGTGGGAGATGGGCGTCTTTAGTCTTCCCTTGGTTTGTCTTGGCTGGCTTTCTATAGCTGTACGATAATTCCAGGATCATCAGAAAAAAATAAATAAATAAATAAATGGCTAACGGGTACGAAACTCATATACAGTCCCCATATCCCTACCCTCATTTTACAGTCATTGGATTCGCGCTTCTGCACTCATCCATCGCCTTCGGCATCTACAACAATAATTCGTTCTTGTCATCTTGGCTACCGAAAGCGACAAAGTCCAATTCATTTCCATGGGTCACCTTTGATGACGATAAATTTGTCGCCTTCGATAAAGGCAATGGAGCAAATGCAACAAATTAAAAAAATAATAATAATAAAAAACTTCCTTTGCCTTTGTGTTGCCTTAGCCCATTTTATGTAGTGATTCATAAGGCTGCACATCTGAAATCGATTAATATCCGAGATTGAGAATAGCATGAAGATAAACGCATCGGTAGACATACTAATTCAAGATTTGATACGTGTGTAAAATCAAGCGTACGACCAATCTCTCAATGCTCAATTAAACCATCAATTGCAACCAATTTTTTGTTTTGGGCATTAATTTATTTTTAATCTGTGACTTAACTAGCAAGCATTTTAGTATCTCGAGTTTACTAACCTAAACAAGCTTTTATCATTAGAAAGAAAATGAATACTGGAGGATATGCTACCACGATATATGCATTTTTTTTTTTTTTAGAATATTACAAGGTTTATGGGCCGTATTAATCAATTAAATTATTTAATTATCTATTTATTTTGCCAACTTTCTATGCCGCGATGAACACTGTCTTTTTTAGTCTCTTTATGTATATTACACACACACACATGTATATATATATACATATGTATGTATTGATATATGTGACGCAAGAAGGCGTTTGGAAAAAGGCAGGAGGTTTCCTACTAGTTTGATAAGCATTATTATGTCCTGTCTTCTTAATAATTCTATTCGACAAGGTCCCATCCAAAACATCACCTCAAGTTTTATTAACATGTCTCACTCACGATTCATCATTTCATTACACCAACTCAATGACATAAGTCTGACAAAGGTCTTTCTCAGATGAAATGATTGACGATTAGACATCCTCCTAACTCAGATGAAGATGATTAAACATTATGAAAATATTGAAAAATTCATCTAATCAATCCTAAATCTAAATCAAATTACTAATTTAAATAATTTAGTCTTAAATTCTTGCGCCAAATTTCAATATAATTCTTCCAATCAATTTTTTGTAATGAAAAGCTAATGTGGGGCCGCCATATATGATATAACACCACGTCAGTATTTTCCAGCAAAAAATAACTATAAGGACTACTTTAGAATTTTTGCACAAAAATTTAGGAACAAATTGATAAATTAGAAATTTATTGAATTAGCATTTGGGCGGTAAAATTAGAACTGATTAGATAATTTCTTAGAAAATGTGGATGGCAATCTAAAGATAGTATCATAAAGCTAGCATGTAAGTGCTTGTGTTGCTAGATTAATTGTTCGTATGGATCGCAAAATATATAGAAGTTTTTATCCTTAAATTACTAATATAAATAAAATGTTTTGAATTATTGATCCTCATCGATCTATACTGCTATATAACTCTTAAAAGAAACTACAGAGGCAGTCTTTCCAAAGTCGCAAAACATTTGCCAGCATATTACCTCCAAGACTATGCTTTTGACTCCAGCTTTATTGACTTGGAAAGTTCCTTCCCATAGGAGTACTCATCTAGCTACAGTCAAATTGACTTCACTATAAAATGTTTTTTCTTCTACCATGCGCAATTTCTCTACATTTTATTTATTATTATTTTTTAAAATCGTATGCAAGGTTGGGATTCTAGGAAATTGACTTCCCTGACAGCTTCATCTGAACCACTTGTGTCCCCTTATGAGGACGCTCACCATGCACGTACTTTCCCATGCAACTTCGAGGAAGGAGACAAACTTCTTCCCGCGAAGCAAACGACCCACCGATGCTGTGTAATCGCTTCCAGAAAGGATAGGAATCCCAAGAAAGCACCACCTTCCTGACCAGCTTCTCTCTTCCTGTTTCCTGTACCTTCTTTGTCACCAAAGCCAATTTCGATTTCTCACGATCCTTCGAGCAATTTCACCTACAAATCTTAGCCACTTTCCCTCTCCTATATAAACCACCCTCTCCCCACGTATTTCATGTACTCACACAAAGGACCCTGCTTGGATAAACCGGTGAACTCAAGTGGGTTCGAGCTACTCTAGACAATGGCGTCGCGGAACGGTCTTGTGTTCGAGGACTTCTTCCCGGCAATGGTGGAGAAGCTTGGGGTGGACGGGTTCATGAAGGAGCTGAGCAACGGCTTCAACCTGCTGAGGGACAGCGACAAGGGCGTGATCACCTTCGAGAGCTTGAAGAAGAACTCGGCGCTGCTGGGGCTGGAAGGGATGCGGGACGACGAGCTGAGGTCGATGCTGCGAGAGGGCGACCTGGACGGCGACGGGGCACTGAACGAGAAGGAGTTCTGCGTGCTCATGTTCAGGTTGAGCCCCGAGTTGATGAAGGACTCCGAGGAGCTTTTGGAGGAGGCCGTCGTCGAAAATTATTTGTAGGTCTGGTATTTGTTGATCCGTGAAATTGGATGTCTGAGCTATTCGAGCTGATTGAGGTGTGTAATGTTCGTCGACTCTTGTGGAATTCTATTGGTCGTTTGCTATATCGGTCTACATTTGCTCTTCATATGGTACCTCATTCGACACTGGTCAAGGTCTGCTATTACCCGGCACTAAAACTTTATTTATTTCGCATAAAATGAATGATTTAGAAAATATTTTATAAAAATGATCGTTTGTATCGCTTAAAATAATTAATTAATAAAAATTTCTTGCCTTTGGTCGTTTTTTGTTTTGATAATCTAAGGGCACAACCTCGAGGGGTTCGGCTGCTTAGAAATCCATGGAATACCCCGAAAGTCTTACGAACCTATTAAGTTCAGGCCCTAAGCAAGCTAGCTCTAATGACCCATAATAGTTTGTACATAGTTGATGAAATTTAAACTTGTAATCTCCGGTTCCTAAACTAAAAATCTCTTGATATCTCTAGTCACATTTTGGAAAAAATTTCTGATTTTTGAAAAATAAAATCAATTTCCTTAAATTCTCATTTTCCTAAGCAACTTAAATGCCAGAAAATTAAGTATATGTTTTCTGAGCAAAAATTTTCCACGAAATAAAAAATATATATAATTCTAAATGAATTTGGCATATCATGTGGCACAATTGTCTTGGAGATCCGCAAGAACATGATGGACCGTGTTTGCTATTAACTAGTGGACACTTGACTCGGACCAACTAGTGCGCCAGGCTCAGCCCAAGTTCTTCGTCTTTCCACTTTGGGGAACTCAATGTGGAATGTTATCATTCCTTTTCATTTAATTCTTTTCAATTCTTCCCATATTTTGAACCCACCTTGGAAAACATATGGGGCATGGACAAAAGTAATTCTCATCGTCTTATCATCTTCACTTTTCACGCAAAGTAAGTTAAATAGCTCATTCAAGACAGATCCGACTGTCAGAGGAACCAGATCGGTCCATAAAACAACTGGCCACCACCTCTTCTTCATTTTCGTTTCCATTAGAAAGATAATTTTGGTTTTTCCATTTTTCATTAATCCCAACATAAAAACTTCATTTGTAGTCCGATAGCTCATTAGGACTAACTACGAAAGCCCATGGTCATGAATATTCTGGAAATTGATTATAAATTCTAGAAATTGAGCCTCATCACGGTCACTAAAAAATCACTTCCTGAGTAGAGTAAGAAGGGTACCTCCTCATTTTTAGTATACTGGAAATTTAAAATCCTTGCCTCCTTTTTGCTCGGCATCTCTTTGGCTACCTCCATGCCGTCTGGCAGCTTCAACAAGAATCTAGACTTTGGGCAGACCATAAAATTACACAATGAGGGTAGAGGAAAGCTCTCCAGGGTGAGAGGGGACGACTCCACTCTCCCTACTCGATGTGTTCCTATTCGAGTCATGTTAGGGCCTGTTTGTTAATGTTCTTTTTTTTTTGTTTATAAACAAAATTTCTGTTTTTTTGTTCCGGGGAACAAAAAAAGAACAGAAATGCGTTTGTTTGCGTTTTTTTGTTCCAAATCTATTTTTTTGTTTTCAGGAACACATTGGAACAAAAACAATAAACAAGAAAAACGTGTTTCTTGTTTCTGAAACAATTTTTAAGAATAACTTTTCTCTCTCCTCTCTTTTCTTTTCTTTTTTCTTCTTCTTTTTTCTTTGGCCGGTCGCCAGCTCGGCCGTCAAGGGTCGGCGACCTTGTCAAAGCGTCGCCGGCCCCTGGCAAGGCTCGGCCTCGCCTTGGCTAGGCAAGCTCGAGCTCGCCTAGATCCGGCAAGGCCGAGCCTCGCGCTGGTCGGCGACACTTGGCCTCGCCTTGGCTGGGCGAGCTCGAGCTCGCCCAGATCCGGCGAGGCCGAGCTTGCCTAGCCGCGAGCCTCACCGGATCTGGGCGAGGCCGAGCTCGCCAAGCCTCGCCGAGGGCCGGCGAACCTTGCCGTGGCTGAGCGAGGCCATAGGCCCTCGTCCGCCATGGCCGACGCCGATGACCGGCCACAATAAAGAAAAATGAAAAATGAAAAATAAAATAAAAATATTACAAAATTAAAAGAAACAAAAAAGAACACAAATTTACCAAACGTGTTTACTTTCTTTTTTATTCTAGGAACAAGTTTATCAAACGCGTTCTTTTGTTCAAAAACTGTTCCTGGGCAATGGTTTTTCTATTTTTGTTCCTAGAACAAAAAAAGAACGAACATAAATACAAACAAACGCACCCTTATTGGGACGATCACTCCTTACTATCGCCTAATCGTTACAAATCACGCATCTATTAGAGAAGATTATCCAAAAAGTCATAAACCTATTATATTATTTTTATTCAATTCAATCATGAACTTTTTAATTATATTAATTGAGTCGTAAACATTTTCGCATTTTGCCAATTGAGTCCATTTAGCTAATTTTAGCCAAAAATTGCTAACCTGGACAATGGTTGTCTTATGTGATACAGTCGACACTAACGTAAAAATATCTTGAAAATATTTTAATATATTTTTTAAATTGTTATCAATTTTTTTTTTCTTTCTCCCTCTTTTTTTTCTTCCCTTCTGAGGATAATCAGCCAAAGGCGAGTGCCGACGAGATCAACCTCACCAGTGGTTGGGCAAGGTTTGCTCTCACCAAATATGGCGAGGGCAGGGTGAGGGCCTCCCCCAGCGACAGTAAAGGTGAGCCTTGCCAAATCCACAAGGTCTAACCTCACTGGTGGCTGGGCAAGTTTCAATAAAAAATTTCTGCTCATGTCGACTTTCACTACCACAAATCTAAGCTGAATTAGTGTCTTTCTGAAGCGGTGACTCCCCATTTTATCCAAATTTCTTTATCCATCCGTCCTCATTTTCACGTCATGCTGCCGTCAACTCACATCACCGAGCAACATTCAAAGTGTTCTTGTCCGAGCCCTCTTATCACGACAGTCACTCCTCACTATCGTCTAATCGAGTAGAGACCAGTCACGAACCCGTGCATTTGTCAAAAAGGGTCCTACTCTAAAACCATTTGTAGTGACCGGCTCATTCCACGCGAGTCAACTCCTCAAAATAAACAGTCTAACTAGCCACACAAGTCGATGACCTCACTCAATAAGACCTCTCGCAATCGACGTAAGACTTGAGACGCGGTACAATATAATGCTACGTACGACGTTTGTTGGGGCCTTATGTCTGGTGGGGATGGAACAATGATATCTGCCATCTAGATGGAATAAATAAACGCGTCAGCAAAATGACATTGATTGAACAACTCGCAGACATGTTCAATGCTCCAAAGCAGAAGGAACAAGAAGTCTCCCATGTTGACCCGCCTGGAGATTTTTCAAATGATGAGAAGCCATGGAAGAAGGAAAAAGATTGCTTGGTTAAGTATGAACCACTCATATTGTAGCCAACAGACTCACTCGACTCAATACCATCGGACTGCCACTGGTTTTAGCTGCACCTAGTTTTGCAAGAGTGCACATTGAATGCGGTGAGAGGACCCATGCCCTACACTTCTTGCTCTTCATGAATAGTCATATGGTCTCTCCTTTTTCTAGGGTTTCATCTCGTCAACGTGGGACATGACGCGAAGGGGAAGGATCAAGGGAGAGATTGATCTTCTGTGTGTTTGAAGATTTGGATTAAGTTCATCTGGAACAAGATCAATATATGTTGATCAACTGACCTCGATTATAGGATATGAATCGACATTTGGCCCCCCGTGTCTTGTCAAATGTGTACCAAGTGCGATCAAGCCTTCTCAATCATAGTGAAAATATTCAATTTGTGGGATTTTTCCTCTGTCATTAGAATAGAGTTGACTTCTTCGAAAGACTAAAGGCCCGTTTGGTTCGGCTTTGAGAAAATGCCTTTAGCCAAATGCAAATACCTTTGGGTTAAATAGGTTTTTGGGAATACTTGAACGTTTGGCAAATTATAATTTAAAGGGCATTGGAAAGTGGCTTTGGTGTAAATACCGTTGGGTAAACCCAACATTTGCAAATGGCTTTTATTATTTTTAAAAAAAAAAAAAATAAAATCCGATAAAACTCCGTCGTTGATCAATGGCGGGCCAACCACCAGTGACCAGATCTAGCCGCTAGCAAGGCTGGCCAAGGTTGCATGAACCAAGATATGGCCGTCGGCAAGGCTGCCTAAGGTTGTGCGACCTCAGGCGGCGCCGCCTGGGCCTCGCCAACGGCCAGATCTGGGCTTGCGCGACCTCAAGCGACGCTAACCCAGGCAACGCCTGCCTAGGTCACGCGGACCTAGATCTGGCCGCCGATGAGGCCCAAGCAGCGCCACCTGAGGTCGCGTGACCTCAAGCAGCCTCGTCGATAGCTAGATCTAGCGGCCGGCGGTTGGGGTATGGGGAAGATGTAGGGAAGATGCTCGGTAAAAAAAAAAAAAGAGAGAAGTCAACAAATAAATAGTAGAGGTGGACTCGCATTTCAAAGATCAATATTTGGCCAAGAACACATTCAAATGCTAAATTAAATACCAAATTTTTTTTTTTTTTTTTTTTAAAAGGCTTTCGAGACGAAAAGCCCTAGGGAATCTTGAATCAAACGCCTAACCCTGAGGATTAGACGAAAAGCCCCCGGGGAATGCTGAACCAAACGGGGCCTAAACCCTCTAGAGGATTAGATTTTACGTCTTCAAGGAAATCCTTTCGCCTACATGATCTCAATATGGATAAGATATTACCTTTTTAAGCCTACGTGATCTCAATTTGCACAAGATATTTACCCTTTTAAGAAAGAAGATTTGACCCCCATTAGAATTGTACCTGGTTAACCAAATTGCTCTTGGCCCTTTTCGCATGCTAATTATCCTCAAGCCTAATCAATTTTATAGCTCAACATAGATGTAAACAAAAGAAAGAAATAAATTATTTAGAAGCATGCGATATGAGACATATCCAATCATCATCAGACAATTCCCAGTCGAGAAAGGAGTAGACAGGAGGCATGGCGGCTTGCGAATTGATTTGACTTTCATGGTGGGCTTCATCTCCAGCCACAATTAAACGACCTATATTTTTTATTTTACATAACAATACCACCATTCCGTCTTGATTCATGCAGCTACTATGGTAACAGCTGGCGTTTTCATGATAGCAAGGTGCTCCCCTTTATGTTGTGGAAAGTAACAAGGGCACCATTTATTTTTTAATTTTTCCATTCTGAAATCAAAATATCACACACGTTTATTTCGTGGAAATTAAATAATTAAAAAAATATTTTTCAAAATATATTGCTTAGAAATATTTAAATGTAAATTATTATTAAAAATATTTTTCATTACTAAATTATTTCGAGCAATACAAAAGATCATTTATCGGAAAATATTTTCTATAAAAAAATGAAATTTAAATTTATTTTCTATCCAATAAATTTTTTTGAAAAAAAGGGTTCACTCTAAAATTAAGAAATTTCGCTGTTAATTATTATTCACTAATTTTTTTAATCAGCTCATTAAAATAAAACGGGAGACCTCATTCTTATCAAGATCATAGTCATTTTCTAAGCATTTAATAAATCTCTTCTCATCTTTCCCAACGATTGAATAATTATATCGAGATAAAAAGGCAAATGACTCATGAATATTTCGGATGAAGTAAAAACAACCATGTTTATCACATGAGACATCGAACTTGAGAAAATATTAACTTTATTAGACAAACTACAAAAAGAAAAAAGCTGATATTGTATTTATGTCTAGGGAAAAATTTTAAATACCCAATTGGTGTATTCTTTTGTTAAGAAAGCACATTAAATTTTATTCCAAAAAAGAATTGTCACTTTCTCTTCAAATTGGTAGAGAGAGAGAGAGAGAGAGTCTATATATATTGTATATAGCTTTTCTCTTCTCCGGCAAAACTTTAGCAGGCAAGATCATAGTCAAGTCATCGAAACCGAAAACGAGCGAGCGAGAGAGAGAGAGAGCGAGACAGAGATGAAGGAGAAGAAGCCATGCGAGCTCTGCAACAACCTCGCGGCCATGTACTGCGCTTCGGACGGAGCGAACCTCTGCTGGGACTGCGACTCCAGCGTCCACGGCGCCAACTTCCTGGTCGCCAAGCACTCCAGGAACCTCCTCTGCCGGTCCTGCCAGGGCCCCACGCCGTGGAACGCCTCGGGGCCGAGGCTCCCTCCCACAGTCTCCGTGTGCGAGAAGTGCGTCGACTGCAGGGATTGCGGCGGTCGTGGGGATTCTACCCGGTCGAGTTGCAGAGAAGAAGGGGGAGGCGACGGCGAGTGCGATGGAGACAGAGACAAAGGCACGGCGGACGGCGACGGCGAGCAGGATGATCAGGTGGTTCCTGGCAGTTCATCTCCGGCGGCAGCACCGCCGGTGGTCATTAGCCCTTCGTCGAGCAAAGATTCTAGCGCTTCGGGCTCGAGCAGGACGGCGATTTTAGGGAAGAGATCGCGGGAGGAGCCAGAGCTCTGTTCTGCGCGGTAAGAACATTGCATTTTCCATGTCGTGTTTGAGCCATGTTCTCTTACGACCCTGACTCTTGATTGATATACAAAAAATCATTCTTGACGACGTTCATTACCTTACAAATTTCAGGGCTCGACCTCGAATTGGAAGAAATACAGGGTGCTCATCAAATGAGCCAGAGCCAGAGACAGACACAGAAACAGAGACAGACAGAAGCGCTCTTTAGTGAAAGACCAGATCATGAAGAAACAGTTTCAAGAGTAGACAGCACAAGCCCACCATTTTGTGGCCAGATGTCTAGGATGAACTTTCTGTACTCCCCCTTGAGAGCTGTCGAATTCGTTCATTGTTCTTGCTTGCTGTTGACCTTTCTTCTCTAACTCAAAGCAGATTTGAATGCGTTGTTGATTGACCAGCTCAGCTGATCATGTTGTTGCTAGACATATTTTTCCTGGTACTTTGCATTAGAATCTTCGCATTTGTTCTTGCATTTCCTCTGTTTTACCTTCGAGATTAGGTTTAGGGGCACTCCGACGATCGAAAAAGGATGCGAGAAAGGATTATCATACTCGATGAGCGGCGATTAATCAGGTGCTCGGGAACGTTCCGCAGATCCCCTCCGTTGAAAACGCAGAGTAAAAGCAGGTTTGCTCCTTCCTTCTTGGGAGCTTCAATCGTCACCAAAAACCAATTTGTCCTCAGGGGACCCCACAACCGAACGAAAGCAGCCATGCTTTGGACTCCATATGTTCGTTTCGAGTGGGTTGAGACAATGACAAACTGCTGGATTTGGACAAGAGCAACTTGGTGCGCAACGTCACTGTGACCCAATTCATTGTACAGTCTTGTGGTCCACAAGCTTCGGTTTGTTTCTAGGCAATATGTGCACTACACTAGACTTCCCATGGCAGGAAGAAAGGTGTCCACAAATGGAATGGCCCCCTCCAAACGGTAGAATTTTCCCAGAAGTTGGGGGCTGATTAGAAAATCCATCACATCACATATTGTCCCAATGGAGTAATAGAGACAGAAAACCAGTCATATCTATCATTCATTAATTAATCCCTTCGACCAGGGATATGAACAGTTCGATTCAATTTAGGCTTTTAAAAAATCCGAAAAAGTCCGAACCGAATCGATAGGCCAACTAAACCAAATTGACACCTAGTCCACTTCGATTCAATTTTTCGCTTTTCACTTTTTTGCCCTGCTTATTAGAATCGAATTATGAAGAGTGAGAAAGAATAGAGATTTTAAGTCGGGCATTCAATTTTTGTTGAAAATTTCAATTCAACTTGATTAACCAAATTAAACGAAACCACAAGCTCTGAAATATTAGTTTGGGTTTTGATTTGGTTCTAACACCCCAACCTCCAACGAGAAGAACAGGTGCAGTCTTTGAATTTTCATTTATGAAAAAGATTGTATTGAGCATCGTATGAAAAGGGTCATTAACACCTTCCTAGACCAGATGAGACACCACCGCATAATGCAACAAGATAACTAAATGAACCCAAAATTGTTTTAAACTTTGGAAGAATTCATGAAGTTACAATTTGGAATGAATATTGAATTAGGGGATGCATGACAAAACCAAAATTTCATTTCAGAAATAATTTTTCTATTCCGACTTATTTTTGAATAAAATGTTTGATAAAATTATTTCATTTTTATTTTTGAAATAGATTTTTTTCTAAAATATATTTGAAATAGAAATAAGAATTTTCTACTTTTCTATGAGAAATAAAAATTATTTTCATCATTCGTCCTAGCTACGAACCGGTCGTCCATCCATCACCGCCAACCACCATCTGCCGGTCATTGCCGCCCCGGTCGCCACCGTTTGAAATGGAGAAATTTTATGTCATTATCAAACGAATTTTATTTTTAGAGTAGAAATTTTCTAGAAATCAAATAGAAAAATTTTTCTTTTCCAAAAATCATTTCTAAAATAAAATGGTTTATTTTCAAAATTCTAACTAGAATGGTTATCATTCGCGCCCTTAATGACTACTGCATGACCATGTTTCAAAAAATCTGTTTAGTGTTTACTCGAGATTTCTTAACCTTTGGAAATTAAGGTGAAGAGGCAAAAGGGTTCGAGGCTTTTCAGCATTATTACCTCGAGATGTTGAAAAGAAAACCGCAACTGTGCTTAGAAACTTAAAGAATCTCAAATTTACCAAAAACAATCTGCTTCAAAGCTGCATAAGTGAAAATATAAACAGACAGACAAAAGGTGGAGGAATCAGACTCAGCGATAACAGCATTTACACAAAACGTCCAGCCTAAAACTCACGACTCTTCAACGGTTGAAGCATTGCAGCAACCTCTGCTCAAGCGGCCTTGTCCATCTCTGCAAAATATTGTCATCAGTTATTCTCATTCATTTTGCAGAAAACATGATAAATAATGATATCAACCTCAACCATGTTACATAAGACGTTTCTAAGGCTTAAAGCTTGCTAAGAAGATACATCCCATATCACCTATGATGCCAGACATATGAACTCGAACGATGTACGAGTAGAACCTTCAAGAAGGATCAAAACTAAACTACACAAGAATGCTTCCCACATACAATATTCATGCCCCTGAAGGTAATAAAATGAAAAATGAAAACATTCTCCCCATAAAAAAATCCTGCCAAGGATTTATAACATATCAAAGACTCCATTGGCTAGAATGGAAATTTCCTCTTCCATCAAGCCATTGGTACTCCACTCATGCCCCAAGTGATGATCATACAGCCAGGGATACCGTCACAGCCTTTTTCTCTCATCTTTTCCCTTTACCCGTTCTTCTCTTTGCTTACATTCAGAAAATGGTGGATCCCCAAGACTAATCTAATTTGAAAGCCATCCAAAATAATCTAAAGATGGGATAATGATTGGGGTAAAATCCAATGCTGCCAACATGTTACATAAAGATTACAAGACATAAAACATTGTTGTATTGTGCTTTCCACAAATTTATGAAGTGTTCCAACCTTCTCACATGCACGAATCATGTATACCTAGAGCATTGCGAAATGCCACTAAATCATGTTTTCAGTCTCAGATTGATCATCGAAATGAAACAATTTTTGCACTTCAAGAAAGAACTTGGACCATTCAGCAAGAGGGGTCAGAAAGATTGCCACTCAATTCAGTTTCATGCACTCGCCAATAGGTAAGAGTATGGTCAATATTCAATATAAACCTAAATACATAATAGATCAAATAAAAACGAACTTTCAATTTTGCCTGGCCCATTTGCAATACATAGAACACACAACTTGTCATAAAACAAGTATTTACCTGCTCCTCTAATATTGCTAACAAATCAACAGTAACACTGATCCAAATCCAAATTGTAACAGATGATCCATGCAACAGGTAGAAAAGTTCGATGAACCTTCTATAACTGAAATCATATATTTTTCCATGTGCGTGCATATGCAGTCCACAAGCAAGCAAGAAGGTCAACAAGATTTGAATTGGCAATTCTCAAAACAATAAAATTATTGAAAGATTTGTCAAGGTCACACCTCGTCCATCTAGAGTTCTAGAAAACAGTTCTTTCCATTTATGTCAATGCTCAACATGTCGCCTGCTTTATGCAGTAGCAGATGAGCAAAGGTGCTAGTCAACATGCCAAAGTAAAAATGTATTCAAAGCACCATGATGAACCAATTTTCAGTTTCTAACATCTTATCTAAGCACCAACAGTTGTCCAACAGCATAACCAACATATGTGACACACCTGTTCCAAATTCCCTTTAAAACCATATTCCATTTTCAATGTTTAAGAGATCACACTACTTAAATGGACCCTAAGGGTGGGTAGGGATAAAAAGTTTACTAGGAGCTTGCTGGCAGGAGTAAAAGGTTTCCTAGAGGAAACTGTTGGATGGTTGACACTTAAAAAAAGAAAAAAAATCCCTACTTATGGGAAGGTTAAAGAGTATGCACTTCACATTCCATTTGTCACTGTTTGTCCTATGATAACCCATCATCTTCATTCACATAGCAGCGGCAGTGATCACTAAACACAATGGCTGAAAAAGACACATCTTCAACAACCACCACATCAACAGTTATCAAGGTTTGGACTATGCCACCAGGCCTATAATGTAGCAGTGACCACAAAACAAACCAAATAATGATTCTCAGATCATCCAGAAAGCCTCAGAGTCTTCGGTCAATTTCAATCCCTAATAAGACCGTGTGATGTTAACTATTACAGACTGTCAGAATGCAAAATACACATTTCTCGCAACTGAGGTCAGCTTGAAATTTCCTTTCATGTTTTTAACTGAAACATCCTGCTGGCAAGATTTATGACCTCAAACACTCACCCTAAACAGGATCCACCATATACAGTTAGTTAGGTATTTGACAAATAAGAGGCTTTTACATGCCAAAAATGAAAAAGTAGACAGATAAATCTTCACTCGTCCACCCTTTTGCTAAAATACACATTCTTTAGACAAATATGAATGTTATTAGCAATAACAAGAAACAGAGAATACAACAGGAATCCCTTGAATTAGACAACTGAACAAAAATCCTAGTGATAAGCAATCATTCAATGTTCACTCTAACTAAGCTTGCAAATCAAGTCATCTTCCAAGTCTATTTGGAATTTGTCAGGGCAACTAAAAGTGATTGCAATGTCAGTTGCTAATTATGGCAAGGGGAAGACAGACTTGAAAGGCTCTAGTAAGTACAAGTCAAGTTATGGCAGGGAGTCAGAGTAAAACAGATGAGAGGAAGGCTAAAAGAGACATAAAAAACACATGGAGAAAGACCCAAAGTACCTGAATACTAGGAGGGTTTGGTTCAGGACAAAGCACAATGGCATAAGATCATTAGACAACCATGTAGTTGATACCTCCTAGTGGAAAAACACTCGAGTGTTGATAATGTTCTTGGTACTACGAATACAAACTCAAAAGATTGATATACTTTGCTTCTTTTCATCGTTACGATGAGAAGGTTACAATAACTCGAGCTCATATATTGTAATACTATGTTAACATTCTAATTTCCAAATCTTAAGTCGACAAAATGGGAGTTAATTCAGTGATCAGACTTTCCTTTATTGATCATGTCAAATTCAGGTATACATCCATGAGTCTAAAAGGATTAAAGGACAATTAGCTTTTTGAATGTGAAAAGCAAGGAGAGTGTGATCATAAAACTTTTCTTAATGAATGAATTGATTATAGGTCTAAGTCCACAACCTCATCTGTTCATTGGCTTCATATAAGAAGATGAAATTCTATTACTCCAAAACCGACAGCCTGACAAGAACAGTTTGATTATGCATACGGGAAGGAAGGAAGCCCCCATTTTCAACTGCACTTGCCTTAAGATACAATTATCACCAAACTTCCTTACTTTACAAAAGTAATGGAATCACAGAACAAAGACAACAGAAGACAGTGAAACAGCTTTTTGGAGCCAAAAACGAAACTTCAACAGCAAAAGGTCCAAAATATAAAAGGAAGATGTCTTCTCTTATCTTGATCACAATTATAAAAGAAAATCTATCAAAGGTCATAATCCCCTCGTCTGTATGGAATCCTTGAGCAGCTAAATGTAAAAAGAAGTCAAGGTATTAGCATAAACAGTACCAACTCTGTCCTCTTTCCCCTTGTTTTCTCCATTTAGTATCCTTGTTGGACCACAAGATTCAATTCAATGATCCTTGACTTCAAGAATCAATGGACACTTGGTGGAACTAAGCATTACAGCTAAATGTAACATAAGATGGCCACTTTAGCTTTAATGCCATTTGGTCAAAAGCTACATGTAGCCAAATATTACATCATCCCAGTATATTCAACAGACTATATACAACAGTGAAATGACTGTTTGAAAGTAAAAGTTAGACCGATCTGGAGTTTCCAGTCGTCCTCTTCTACTTTTCAGCTTATTTCTGGGAAAGCCTCAAACATACATGTCAAGGATGGAGAAATGTAACATACGTCATCCCAGTATATCCAACAGACCACATACAACAGTGAAATGACTGTTTGGAAGTAAAAGTTAAACTGATCCAGAGTTTCCAGTCGTCATCTTCTACTTTCAGCTTATTTTCTGGGAAAGCCTCAAACACACGGGTCAAGTATGGAGAAAATGATACAACTCTATCATCATCTCCCTGAAGGCCTTTAACAGCACCACAAAATAAAAGAAGTTATCAACAACTTGCAATCTACTCCACGAGCTTCAATTGATCGGTGCAAATTTCAAGTTTCAGTGAAAATATTTGAGAAGTTTACCAAAAGTTCACATGCCATTATTAGTATATTATTATCTGCAATTCTTTTCTGGCCACATTGTATATGCAAGCGCTAACCAGAGCATACTTTCACTCAGCAGTTTCAGCTGGATCTCTGTTTCTGCACAATTCCACACTGATGATCCTAGACCTTCCTGCCTAATAACATGCAGCTAGTTACATCTCTGGTGATTACATACATGGTACACCTCAATGTTTTCATTGCAGTTTATGCTCTATATGCAGAACACGCCAGCAGAAATGACAATCTAGACAGCGCTGATGATCTCCTATGTCCTTTCAACACCAGTGAATTACTACTTCGTAAATTTAAGGAAGCAATCAGCTCATTATTGCTACAGAATTTCGACATTGTGCAGATATTCATCTTTCAGCAAGTGTCGTGGCTAATCATCGTTACAGAAGAAACAAAAAGGCAAAACTTAAGTAGATCCCCTCAAACTCAAATTTTTCACATGCCAATTATCAACTAGACTGCCTCAAGCCCAAAATTTGCACATGGCAGCGATCAACCCTTCCCTCACTGATCTGTCGCATTCCAAAACAAAAGAAGAACTTTGGCATTTTAATTCCAGCAACAACAAAATTGGTAGCTAATACAAAAGAGGAAGTTTATATAGTACCGGTAAAATCAGTCATCAGATAACAAGCAGACATTGGTGAATAATGACATTTCAAAAGAAACTACACATACCAGAGACATTAATAACACTTCTTAAACAAGAATTAGAGAACCACCAAACAAGATGATCTTCCAAACCCAGTAAAACAATCTTTAAACAATGCCACTTAAGAAAGACAAACATACCACTCTGCTTATCACATGCATCATGATACTCCGGCTCCTCCTCGGGCACCGCCAGGCTCGCCCTGCACCGACTGCCCCGAGACGCTGGGCTGCCCATCTTATTGCCGCCACCGCCATTCTTGTCGTTGTCCCTGACAACAATCACAGGGCAAACACAGTGATGCACGCAGTAATCGCTCACGCTCCCGAGCCTCCCCTTGGCGTTCTTCCGCGCCGCCGCGCCGAACCCGCGGCTCCCCAGCACGACGGCGCTCAGGCCGAGCCGCTCCACCTCCAGGCACAGCCTCTCCTTCATGTCGTGGTCCTTCACTATGTGGATCTTGAAGGGCACCTGCGCGTCCACCAGGGGCTGCGCCAGATCGTTGGCCTTGGCCGTCGTGAAGGCGTCGAACTCGTCCTCGAGCCTCCGCTTCTGGCACTCCTCCCCCGCCTCCCCGCCGCCGCCGCCACCCCCGCCAGTGCCGTCGCAGACGGATTGGTCGATGGAGCCCCAATCGGCGCCGTAGAGGACGTCGGTGGGGCTGACGTGGACGAGGATGACGGCGTCCCCGGGGCGGAGGTAGTTCTGGACGGCCCACCGGACGGCGTAGGCGCTCTCGTCGCTGAGGTCGACGGCGATGCCGATCTTGCGCTGGGCCCCGGCGGTCGGCGTCCCCGGCGGCGGGTAGCGCGGGGACGGCGGCTGGATCATGACGGCGGCGTCCGACGATGACGGGTGCTGCTTCCTCGGGGTGCTCATGGTGGCTGGTCCGTTTCTTTATCAGTTTCTTGATTTTCTTGTTGCTTCGTAAAGTTTCGATTTTTCTTTTAACTCGTTTCCGTTCGGTTTTCTCTTCTTTGATGTTTTCGCGTAACTGGCGTTAAGGGAAGAGAGAGAGAGAGAGAGAGGTTGGTGTTATGGCGTGTGACCGGGTCGGGACGGGGACGAAAGCGAAGGATCGGATAGCGTCGAACATGACATTTGATGTCATTACACGTGCCCGAACGATGCTCCGGCGGTCAACCGCAACCGGCTCCAGCTCGACCGTGCTTATCCTTGACCCGGGAGGCATTGAGAATCGGACCGAGCCGGGTCCGCGACGGTCGGACCCTAGCCGAAGCCAGGCTCACGACGTTCGGACCGAGCCGGGTTCGAGTCAGCTAGTTGTGTTTGGAATTGCTTCGTTTATAAGCAAAGGTTTTACATTGACGTGTTCAGATACTTTGGTATAGAAAATGACACTTTAACAGTCGTGCGAGCTCATTTTGCCGGAGATTGAGGTCCAAAAGAGAAGTAATCATACGGACACGACGGCTCCATCACATGTTTCTTTAGAATTAATCGATTCGTACCGGCGCATCAAATGTTTCTTTAGAGTTCATCCATTCGCATCGGTTCAAGCTACACTTCCGATTGCACATTTTCCTCCTGCGTCTTGCCAATTTGTTACACTAACATTAATCAAGATTTGAGTTACGACCCGGTTTTGATCAGGCTTCACTTTCGAAAGAAACGTTCAGAAAGTGTCATCCAAATTTCAATTGCAGAAACCCATCTCATCACCACGATGATATAACAGGCAAAATACGAGAAAACAACTGGAAAAATGCAGGTCCAGAGCCAATGTATAAAGTACTCTTCCGTCATAGGTTTCCCTCGAAAAGGACCAAGATGCTAATCCACGGCTTTGTGCCCGAGCACAACTATCATGACCCTAACCGAATATTCTTCGGCAACAACCTCACTCAAGTAAACAATGATAACTAATGAAAAGAACAGAGACACAGCTCAGCATCCTCCACAACTTTCAAAACAGGCATTTGTCCCAACACGCATTCCTTGATATTGTTTTCTAGAAGACATTCAGACGCCGATCTAGTATGCACTGTTGAACACATAGCAAAGATGAAGTATCAGCACATTGAATACGAAGCTCTTCCGACAGTATTGCACCCCACATATTAAGGTATCCTCAACAGATCCCAGTATATGCCATGATCTGGTGTTTTTACTTGAGACCTATAGGTAACTTGACACTTTCTGAAATGTCCCCCACAATCGAGTACCTCCAGGGCATCGAAAATTTTAAGAGACCGACATGATAAGAAGACGCTAAATAAAAGATCAGGAGCCTCAGGATTTTAAGCAACACATACAAGCCAAAAAGGGCAAACTAGGATGTAAGCAGACAAAAGCTAATTAACTCGAGATCTTTCAACACATGGTGTATAAGACATCACTAAGCAGTGGCATGTACAAGCTCGCAGCAGAAAAGATCTCTGCATGGTGACTCAAGACTTCCACATAGCCATCAAGCAAAAAGTAACTGCGAATTTACTAACAGAACCAAAATCTTAATCTCAAAAAAGAACACTCCAATCCATCATAACATATATAAGGGGAAGAAAAGGAACTGTCATCAAGGACATGTCGATCCGAAAGAAGAAAGATGCTAGATGGAATAAGTAAAGACCAGTTCTTTTCCCAAAAAGAAATTTTGAAGCTCCTCAACTCGTAGCAGCTAATGGAAAATTGGATCTAAACATTTCTCAATCACCCTTTCTCCTAAAAGAGCATCCCTCTGTGAGCCTAGCACGCCCACCGGTTGGCTGGCACAAGACCGTCTGGCAGTTGCCGCAAACCACCACGGTTTGAGAGTGGCTGAAAACAGTCGTTCTGCATTTAAACACATTGTCCCCACAAGTCAAACATCAACTCACAGCACGACCAAAACCAACTTTCACATATCAACAATTGCAAAAATACTCACATGTTGAAGCATCCCTGGCACTTCACATCCTGAAACCCAAAACACAAAAGTAAGTTAATTACACAATTCAGCACTACCTTTCCAAATACGTGCTCGACACTAAAAGAAAGAAAGACTGCAGACAATGACCCCTCCCCAAATGCTAATCAGATGGTAAGTTCATAATTCTAAAAAATCTAAACTTTCCAACGGCCAATAAACGTCCATATCCTTATCAAAGACCAAATCATTAACCACAACAATTTAACAAACACAACCCAAATAAGTAATAAGACCGGTATGTGCCGACATACCATGAAGAAGGAGTTGGGCGATTGAACGAGACGCTTGAGCTTGTGCTTCCTCTTCTCGAGCTCCGCCGGCGGGTTCAGCAAATCGATATCATTCTGGAGAACCTATTCCCAAACGAAATCAACCAATCAGCTAAAAAAGATCAGCCAAGAATCTCTCCCCCGAAGGAAAGACACCCCTCAATCTCACTTGCCACAGCTTACTAACCTAAACAGGACACGACCCAGAATTCAACTAGCTTCAAGCCATAACCTCAAGCAATCCGGAACCCAAAACTCACAACCACACATCTATCTGCTCTCACCATCCCTCGGCTCAAAAGGCCGCTTTTCGCAGCGCGAGCAAGAAACGCAATGCCTAAGGCTTCGAACCCAAGAAAGAGGGAGATTCGGCGCTTACCATGGTGGAGGAGATTCGGAGGAGATCCGCGGAGAAACCCCAGAAAACCCTAGCGGCGCGAGAGAGAGAGCTTCACGGCGGAGCGCAGGCAAGGGGGTAGGGCGTGGGGAAGATCGTATGGTTTATATAGTGAGGTTAGGGAAGGGGTTGCGGGCCCTTCCGTAGAAGGCCCAAAACCAACAATTGCGGTGCAGTTGGGCCGGGAGGCCCGGGCCCAAAATACTGGGCCTGAGTTTTCCGGTCAGGCCCAAAAAAGGCTACGTACATGCCGAAGAACGAGGGAAATGAGAGAGGATTTGAGCATTTTCGGGGAGTGGGAGTAACTGCC
Source organism: Eucalyptus sp. ANBG9806169 (assembly GCA_014182395.1). NCBI lineage: Eukaryota > Viridiplantae > Streptophyta > Magnoliopsida > Myrtales > Myrtaceae > Eucalyptus > Eucalyptus sp. ANBG9806169. The sequence goes on from CM024574.1 coordinate 6,250,954, forward strand.
CATTCAAATGTAGGATATGACCATTTTAGATTTTATTATTGTAATAAGAAATATATATTTAAATTTTAAGGATATTTAATTTAATTTCGGTGGCGGACGTCAAATTCAAAAATTCGTAGTATATTAGTATACATAGATAACGAGAGCTATTGCAATGGATTGTGTCATTTTGCTTACGTATCCATCTTCGAAAGGTATTTTCACTAACTAATTGATTGTAATTCCTCTAATTTAAGAAACCTATTGATTTAACGCAACAGCATAACTTAAGGAATCATCATGTTAAACTATTAGCAGAAAAGATCAATTGGAATTTTCTTATAAAATTTATAAATATAATAGATCATTTTATGCTTGTGAGAATAAACTTTATACCTATTAGTAGATTCATATTGTGATGATTTATGTATTACTATTGTCATCCACCGATACTTAAAGGATGGGGTTGTGGTGAAGCGAGGACTAGAATCATGTCCCTCATCCTAATATAAAAGGGTTAATGCCACATAAAACTTTAAATTAATACACTTATGACAAATTAACTCCAAATTAATTTTTTTTATCACCAAAAACCCTATAAATGGCACACATGTGACAAATTAATGAGTTTTGTGATACGTGACAGTTAATAGATATATTTTTATGATTTTGTGATTTATTGTGGTGTTAATTCAATTTAACGAAAACTAACGAATAGTAAGTTTATCGCAAATTTACCAATTTAGAGCTTTTTGTGATTAAAAAAAATTAATTTTGGGTAATTTCATTATAGATATATCAGTGGGGTTTTCATGATATTAATTTATTTAAAAACCAAATTGAATACGCTCTCGATATGATGAATATTTTACTCTTTTTGCAAGTCGAATACGTTCCCATTATAAAAACCAAAGGTAAGTTTTCATGACGTAGTTTTCTCAAACTGTACCCGCTTAAAAATTTCACTCCCTTTCCCTTTCACCATGTCCAACCTAATCCAACGCCAATTCACGTGAAGCGCTACATCCCATTTGACCTCTTCTCCAACCATCATTTGACCAACGTAAGAAGACAAGGAAGTGTCCTCTGCTTCCAAGTTTCAACATCCCAATTGCCCAAACCCAAAAGCAAAGCATCCAATCCAATCCAATCCAATCTAAATCCCAAAATCCATTTTTATCTGCAAGAAAAAAATAGGGCCAACCGAATCCAAGATTAGACCGTTAATTTGGACGCCAATCTTTGTCTAATAAGAAGGAGGGCAACCTAACTATATCCCCATCAAATTGTTGAGTCGGATAAATGTGATAGTTAATAAATATATCAGTTTAGGATTTTTGCAAGTGTATTGATTTACAATTTTTTTTTGTGATACAAAAATTATGAATGATAAATTTATCACAAATATACAATTTTGTGATTTTTGGCAATAAGCAAATTAGTTGAAGATAAATCTATCGTAGATATACTAATTTTGGATATTTGATGACAAAAAAAAAACTAGTTTTGGGTAAATTTGTTATTAATGTATCAGTTTGTGGGTTTTTTGTTGTATTAACTTTTAATTTGATGCCATCCAGTTGATTCAAATATTAACTGATAGTTCGGGCTTGCTCCTCATCGCCGAGGTCCACTTCGAATCTCCAAGATTAATGTCTTAAGTGGAGGTGGTAGTGGGGTCCCCATTCTCGTAGTCTGGGGTGGGGACCGTAAGTTTAAAGTGCCCGGTCCTTCAATGCCGTTCGAGCACGGGGGGCTCGTGGTGAAGTCCTTGGTTACCAAAAAAAAGAAAACTTTTAATTTGATGCCTATTAGTTGATTCAAATTGTAATGATTTACGTATTACTATTTTATGTATTAACCTTTAAGATGGGTTGGGGGCGAAGCGGGGATGTTGATCGCGTCCCTTGTCCCAATATAAAAACCAAATCGAAAACGTTCCCAATATGATGATAATTTTACATTTCTCATGTCCACGCCCTTTCCTTTCACCATGTCCAACCTAATCCAACGCCAATTCACCTGAAAAGCAAGATCAAGTTTTGACCGTTTCTCCGACCATCATTTGACAAACGTACGAAGACAAAGGAAGGGTCCTCTGTCTTCAAGTTTCAACATCCCAACTCCCAAATCCAAAAGCAAAGCAAAGCATCGCATCCAATCCAATGCAATTAATCCAATCAAAATCCTAAAATTCATTTTTATCCAAAAGAAATAAGGGGCAACCAAATCCAAGATTAGACCGTTAATTTGGATGCCAATCTTTGTCTTGTAACAAGGAGGGCAACCTAAGTAACTATATCTTCATTTTATGTGGCAACGTTGGACTTTCATATCAAGAAAAATATTATAATTATATACATGTGATAAATTTACCCAAATTAATCCCAAACTAATATGTTTGTATTAAATTTCCCTCTATCAGTTTATATTAAATTACCAAATTGGACAACACGTGATAATTAACAGATACATCAATTTAGGGTTTTGTGTTTCTTTTATAAAAAATGTACCGGTTTATAGTTTATTGTGATATTAATCTAATTTAATAAAAATTAATGAAGATAATTGATCACAAATGTATCAGTTTGAGATTTTTAATAATTAAAAAAATTAATTTTTGGTAAATTCGCACAAGTGTACCAATTCAATCGAGATTTTTCGTGATATTAATCTATATAAAAACCAAATTGAATATGATCCATTTTACTTTTTTTCGCAAATTGAATACGTTCCCCATATAAAAAACGAAAGGAAAGCTGTCGCAGTTTTCCCAAATCGAACCCGCACATTATTTTCACTTTCCACGCCCTTTCCCTTTCGCCACATGTCCAACCTAACCTAACGCCAGTTCACGTGAAGCTAGATCCCATTTGACCTTTCCTCCGACCATCATTTTGACAAACGTAAGAAGACAAGTCTCCTCTGCCTTCAAGCTTCAACATCCCAATTCCCCCAAATCCAAAAGCAAAGCATCCAATCCAATTTAAATCCCATAATTCATTTTTATTCGCAAGAAATAAAAGAGGGGCAAGTCATTCCAAGATTAGATCGTTTATTTGGACGCCAATCTTTGTTTGGTAATGAAGGAGGCAACCTAGTTAAGTAATTATATCTCTGTCCTATGTGGCGATGGTTGGACTGTCATATCACGAAAAATATTAAATGGGTACATTTATGACAAATTTAGCTTCTATTGGTTTACATTAAATTTTACCGTCAAATTGGTGAGTTGGACGACATTATTTAGGGTTTTACTTTCATTTTATCACGTATTTACCAATTTATAGTTTACTGTAGTATTAATCCATTTTAATGAAAATTAATGGATGTCAATTTGTCACAAATATATCAGCTTGAGATTTTTAATGGTTAAAAAAGTTAGTTTTGGGTAAGTTGCATACACATATCAGTTCGGAATTTTCCGTGATGTTCCAATTTTACTTTTTTTGGCAAATTTTATACATTCCCAATATAAAAAACCAAAGATAAGTTTTCATGGGGGCAGTTTCCCAAATCGAACCCACGCAAAACTTTCACTTTCCATGCTCTCTCCCGTTCCATTTCACCATGTCCAACCTAATCCAACGCCAATTCACGCAAAGCTAGATCTCATTTGACCTCTTTTTACCATCATTTCTCAAGCTTCAACATCCCAATTCCCAAATCCAGAAGCAAAGCATCCAATCCAATCCAATTAATCCAATCTCAATCCCAGAATTCATTTTCATCCGCAAGGAAAAAATAGGGGCAACTCATTCCAAGATTAGACCGTTAATTTAAAAGCCAATCTTCGTCCGGTCATAAGGTGGGCGACCTAACTACGCAACCAACATCTCCGTCCTACGTGGCGACAGCTGGACGGTCGGCGCACCAGCTTGTCCGAACGAACGGCGGCCGCTTGCTGGGCCCCACGCATTAGCCACCCAAATCTTGGAGAGAGATTCGTCACGATCCTCCTCCCTTCAAATCCCACAGCGAAAGAAAAAGTGGGAAAAAAAAAATGAAAACACGAAATTGTTTGTTTAAGCATTCGTGTCAGTGCGCAGATGGGCATCAAAAGGAGATGCCTTTTTCATAGACGCTGCGAAGAACGCCTCGAGAAGGAGCAGGAGCAGGAGGAGGAGGAGAGAAAGGAGCGAGACCCACGAGAATTCGAGGCCGGAGGACCCGAAAGTTGCCTCCTTTCTGGTGGGTAGCGAGGTTGGGGAGCTGGGCATTGATGGCGGACGCGGAGAAGAGAGGGAGAGCGGGAGGAGGGGAGGGTGGGGAGGTGGAGGAGGAGGAGGAGAGGCTGTTGATGGAGGGGGTGACGGTTCTTGATTTCGACGTGCTGTGCTCGACGGTGGCGCTGCAGACGCAGGGGAAATGGAGGAGGCTCGAGAGCGGGGAGGGGGATGATGAGGGGTTGGAGCTTGGTGGTGGGATTTTCAGGATGTGGGAAGGTGAGGTTCTTGATTGCTTCGAGGACCGTCGTGTCGCCCTTCAATCTTCATGGTCAGTTCTAGCTGTTTATCCTTTCTTTTAAGGATCTTGTTGTTGTTTAGTTTCTGTTCGAGAGAAGATGACATGAAGTATTGCGAATTGATGTTGCGATTTTCGGTGGGAGCTGACGAAAAGACGGATCTTTTCGTTGTTTCCGGGGTTTCGGGCTTGAATTCAGCTCATGCAAAGAGGAGCTCTTCTATTAGGGAAGCAGTTCTTTCTTGGGTTTGCCTGATGAATGATTTTTGCCGTGAAAGGACACTTTTTATTTTTTATTTGTGGAATACTTTTTCTTTTCTGGGTTGAAAGCGTTTGTTTGCAGAAAATTTAACTCTTGTTGGACCGAGTCCTCTATCTTGGTTCAGCACATGTTTTCTGTGTTTTGACTTGGGGAGTGGGACGGCTTCCCCTATTTTGACCTTTTTTGAATTGGACTAATCCTCTGTCTCTTTTTTTTTTGTATTATGAACTAATAATATTGTATCTTTGTCAGTAATTTCTGTAATTGGTTGTGCAGTTGTCCGTGCTACAGATTTGGGAAAAACATGAAGCGGGCGGGTTTCGGTTCTTGCTTTATGCAGGTAAAACATTGAGAAGGATGATCTCGCTTCTTTTCGCTATGGTGAAGCTTCTCTGATTAGGCATAGTTGGTTTTCTGCTACAAAGCACCTTTTGGAGACATTTACATAATAGGGTATCAATAAAGCAGATTTTTGAAGTCCCTTTCATTTGTCTACTGCAATCACGTTTATTATGATGTTGAAACTGTTGAAACTGTAATAACAAGCTGACTCGACCTTGCATTCATCCCCATGCATATTCTAAGTGGTGTCTATGATTGAACATATTTTTTCAATTGGATTGCTTATTTACCGGATTCCAACATGAGTACAGTGACATTAAACCTAATTTATTAGCTTTACTGGCTGTGATGTGCCTTTCTTGAGCCAAAAATGCCAATAGTTGGTCTTAGGGATATAAAGGGGAGCCAATGTGATTTACACAAAAAAAAAGGTTTTGGAATGTCTTCTGTATCTTCTCGCTCTAATTGTGGTCTGAATGATGCTTTATGCTCAAATGTACGTTTTCTTGATGTTAAAGCACGAGCATCTTGTTGCTGGCTTGTTGGCCTATGTTCTTAGGTCACCTGTTGAGGATTTGCTTCAAACATGTATAAGTAAATCTGTCATTCTGACCTCATAAATTCATATTAATATTGATTCGTGTTCAAACATGTATAAGAACACAGCTTCCTGCCAGATCTGCCATATGCTTGACCGGCAGCTTGTGAACTCTCAAGATTTAGAAATCTTGCTCTTCTCTGGAGAGGGAGCTTTGTACTGATTTGGTTTTATCATTTGAATTGCAGGGAACCTTCCACTTTGTTCTTGCCTTCTGTGCATTTTTCAGCGTGATTGCTTTTGCAGTAACCAAGCGACACTTATTTATCTACTTAGCAGTAGCTTTTGCCTTCTCACTTGGAACTTATATGGGCTTATTCCGTACACAAATTAGAAAGAAGTTTAACATCAAAGTAAGTGTCCAATTTTTGCTTTATGTCCTGTCTATATATCTGCTATATTTTCCATAATTGTACACAAAGCTTTTCCAAGGTATATGTGGTTTCTCTTGTGATAATAATTATTAGTTCTATGGTTTCTGTGGATCTTTATTTCTCTTCCATTTACTAGCAGTTGGTTCTTCTTCGATGTCATACTTGACACTATGAAACTTGCTATGGGATAAAAGTTCGTTATATCTCTGTCTTCTTGCTTGAAGTTCTCTAATGTGTTAGAGAGCTGTATATCTGCCATCTTGACAAAGTTAACTTCTATGAAGTTGTTAACAATCACGTAGAGCAGCCTCAATCTGAAATTGTCCATACGAATGCTTGTTTCCTCTAGTTCGTCTGCTTTCATTGGATCTCCACGTCATGATACAGTGACATTTGAGAGTTCATCATTATGGTGGAAGCACACTGTAGGGTAATAATACAAGCAGGGTATCGTTAATTTCACTTATTTGAACTATGATGTACAAAACTATGATTTTCCTTTTTCACTTTTCCCCTTATTTTTTCTTTCTGCTGCAATGATGACTGCTGTCTCTCATATTTTGCTTTTCCTGCTGATGCTTTATTGGACTTTTTGTCTAGTTCTTTGTCTGATCTCACCCACCGTGTTCATGTATGCGATTTCGAAATGAGGTTTGTTGTGCAAATATCCCTGGACACAGAGGGCCCTCTAAAGTTTACCCTTAACTTGGAACTTAATTGACATTGTAACAACCATATTCATTGCTTTTGTTACCCTTTGGTCAAGTATAGTGGTTAAAAGTCAATTTGCCAGCAGACAGGGATGAGCCAGCCCAATTCTCTTGATTTCTGAAACCATGACAAGCATTGATTGACTTAGGTTTTACTTAAAATAAGGAAGCTTGGGAATAGAGACATATGAATTCTAGTTTCCGAAATTTTTAAGCCCTAGAGACATATACATTGTAAGTGGCATAATGAGGTCAATGATCATCAATGGAGGATTTGAAGTTATAGAGCTGAGATCTTGTGTGATCTTTTGTAATTTGCATCTACACCGATTGTTTCCGAGTAGCATGATAGTCGTTGAGGATGACCATACTCCATAGTCAGTGGACCCCTGGTCACATGGTTGCTACAAGCAACAATGCATCTCACGATCATTGCTGGAATATGAGTTGGGTTGCCATCTAGCCATGCGATTTGAGTTGGTGGATCTCCATGATAGGTCCGCTGCCGTGCCAAGAGCCATGATGGTGCCCAAATCCGGTAGGAAGATTGAAAATCTCAAGTAGAAATGATGGCTTGGCTTAGTGGTCCAAGATCCAGGAAGTTTTAAGAGTCATGATCCAAGAGCCAAGATCAAGATTCACTTGATTGATCTCCATGTAATTTGAGAATTTGGGGATGAAATTGAAAAATCCCTTTGATGGTGTGGCATTAATGGTGGTCCAAGATCCAAGAAGGTTTACAGTTTCATTTCTTATTTCCTGCTTTCAATCATACCCACTAAATTAAAGAACAAATGAAAACACCCAAAGAGTTACGTATTTTTGGTGAAGTCAGGAATCATATAATTCACTAAATTGCTACGCATATTGATGTCTCCTCTCTTTTCTATTCCTTTTATTTCCTTTTTTTCCCTTGTCATAATATCACTTGACTTCCCTTCTGGGCTGATTAATGTCATTGGATCTATTTTTATTTCTCAATATTAATGGACCTTGACATTCAACTTCTTTGCTGATCTCTTGTTGCAGCGCTCCGACAGCTCTTTGGACGATTGTGTCTACCATTTTATATGTCCGTGCTGTGCCTTATGTCAGGTAAAGTTTCTCCTGAAATCATGTTCATACTCCATGAGATTTGTTCAGCCAAATTTCTGCACACAGTTGTTTATCATGTGTTGCTAATGGGAAGTCTACAATTTTTTTTTTCCTGTTCTCTGCCATTGAGCAGGAATCCCGAACTTTGGAGATGAACAATGTCCAGGATGGAATTTGGCATGGTCGTGGCGACACAATATGTGTGGCTACTTACAATGAAGGAAGCAAAGCAATAATTGAGCTAAATTCAACCCCTGTTTCCTCAACCAAGTGCCCCGACCCTTGCACAATGCAAAAAGACATTACAGCAGGCTGAGAATTTCTCAAACCACGTGAGAAGTTGTAATCTTCTGAACCATCGGCGGGCTTTGCAGTCAAAGGATTGTCAAGCAGGCTGTGTCAGTGTGAAACCCGAGTTGCGCGAGTTTCTGGTTGCAGTCATTAGGAGGAGGCATACAGTGCAGGCCAAGCGATATGGCAACCATTTGATTCAGGCGAAATGATTTGAGAATATGACGTTTGTTCATTATACTCAAGATTTCTCTCGGCGTATGTGTAAAAATCGATTGCCCAGCAATGCATTTATTCTGTTGATTGAAAAAAGTTCGATCCTTGTTTATGTGGTGTGCATCAGTCTGTTGTATGGCGAACAAGTTCATCAATGGTGTATATCACATCATCAATCTTGGGAGTTGCTTATTTGAGCATTCATCTTTTTTGGCTTTGAGCTTGCATATTTTTGTGTAAATTCTTGTTTTTTGTTTTCTCTCTGATTGTTAAAGTGTGATGAATCAGGAGTGAGCATGGTCCGGTTCCAGGTAAAATCGGGAACCCAATTGGTCCTGCTTTGGAATCGGCCTACCGAATCAGCTGGTTCCTAGATAGAACGAGGAATCTGTCCCCTCTATATTTATCCTTTAGCTCCTTTTACTTTCTGGTTCCCAAATTGAATTCGGACCATTACTCACCCATTGAGATTGGGGTCATTTAACGGATACAAAATCTTTCTTAGCGTAAAAATCACTTCTTCTGATTCCCCTTCCCTTCTTTTTTTTCTCCATTTCACACTGTTTCCTGTAAGACATTTCTTGATTTTTTTTAGGTATATTCGCAAAGTGAAGAAGATTTTCTCTCTTCAAAATCAAAAGTAGAGAGAGAAGCCATATGGGAGAAGCTATACGCTACGTGATTTACAAGCATAAGCTTCATGATTGCTACACTTCATGAACCTCCTTAACTTCTAACTAGAGATCACGCCACCTAGGAGCTTTATAATGATGAAAAAAGCGATTATTTTAGTTGATAATCATATAAAAAAAGAATATTAGTTTGCATAATTTCCATGAAAATTCCGGTTAAACATAAATGACACAATAACACAAAATAAAGATAAATCTCAGTCCATCTTGCTAAAGCACGGGCTCCTTGTTCTCGCCTCGGAAAAGAAGTGGTCGATCAGCACTTCCAGGAACTCCTCGATTGATATGGGGAGAATTACCAAAAAAATCTTAAACCTATTGCAATTGTGTCAATTCAGTTATAAATTTTTTTTTTGGCCAATTTAGTTCCAAACCTTTTATAATTGTGCCAATTTAGTCCATTCAACCAAAATTGGCTGGCCGGTTTGACATGGACGCCGACGAGGGACGTTGATGTGGACGCCAATTGGGGACGGTCGGCCTTGATGTGGCAATTTTTTTTTTTTTTTTAATTTTTAAATTTTTTTTTTTTTTGAATTTTTTTTTTTTTCCCCACCTTCTCCTTCCTCTGGTCGGTCAGCGTCGGCCAGAGGCGAGGGCTGGTGAGGCTCGCCCTCGCCAGTCACTGGTGAAGGCGAGCCTCGCTCAAAGATGGCGAGGCCGCCGTTGCCACATCTAACGATGTCGAGCCTCGTCGTCCCTGAGCGAGGAGCCTTGCCGGCCACCAGCGAGGTCAACTCTCGCCTTGGCTGGGCGAGGATCGACCTTGCTAGTGGTTGGCAAGGCTTGTTGTCACCGGATCTCGGCGAGGTGGAGCCTCGCCGTTCTTGGGCAGGGAGCCTCGCCGGCCATTGGTGAGGTCGACCCTCGCCTTGGTTGGGCAGGCCCCGGCGGATCTAGGAGGCTTGGCCCCGCCTAGCCATGGCGAGGATCGACCTCACCAATGTCGGCGAACTCGGCCCTCACCAAGGCTGGGCAAGGCCGAGTCTCGCTAGATTTGGCGGGGCCTCGCCCTCGCCAGTGACCGGCGGGGGGAGCCTTGCCATTGGCTGACGAGGCTGGCCTCCCCGGCCCTCACCTTCGGTCGGCCAAGGGAAGGAGAAGGTGGGGAAAAAAAGAAAAAGAAAAGAATTCAAAAATTCAAAAAAATTTAAAAATTAAAAAAATAAAATTAAAAATTACAAATTGCCACGTCAACTTTCGTTGGATGGCCAGGCCTCCATGCCAGCACCGGCCGGCCAATTTTAGCCGGATGGATTGAATTGGCACAATTATAAAATGTTTAGGACTAAATTGGCTAAAAAAAATTTAGGACTGAATTTGCATAAGTGCAATAGGTTTAGGGTTTTTTTTTGGTAATTCTCCCTTATGTAATTAGAGTCGTACCCCACATGTCGTTGCGCACTTACTCTCATCACTGAAAGGTTTTAGCTGTCGTCCGCTAAACAATGCTTGCTTACTTTTTATCGGACATGAGCAATAGTCAATAATCAATGATCTGTATGAAGAAAATTCTCCGTTACCACCATGGTTTTCTCCTTTAGTTGCGCGATTCCTTACTGGTTGCATTGGATTTGCGAGCTGTCCGAAGTTTGCTTTCTAAAACCCTAATAGACATTAATGCAAAAAAAAAAAAAAAAAAAGGTGCCACCTGAATTTCATAATTGCTGAATCCATCATGATGGAATTCAGATGATCACAATGCCAAAATGACATTAGGTATCGAAAGTAATGCACTCTGATGGATCTTGTTGCATCGGGAATATTTGTGTGTTGAATTTGAGGTTTGAAGTGGGTGTTCGCAGATCGAACCTGTACGCTCCACTTCCCAGTTCTTTGTGCATTGTGCGCACCAAGCTGACATCATGGAGTGAGAAAGTAATGCAATTTGCGTTGTCATAATCAATAAGCATGTTAGAGATGGTAGGTGAATGACGTTAGGGTTTGACTATTCCCTAAGACTTTCAGTGGAGAATTTCAATTTTCGACCACCACGCATCTCTCAATTTCGGGCCCCCAGTTACACCCATGAAGCACTCAGATGGTTAATTTCTTGATTTCTCATTGAAATTTACTCAATCTCACAAATGAATCTCAAGTGCTTACTCTTGAGTCATGCCAAAAGAACACTAAAAAAAGCGACGTAAAAATGCGTGTGAACTTAAGTCCGGCATGAGCCAGGCAGCTAACCTCAAGGTCAGATGCTCAACCATATTCCTGGGTTTAGAAGGCATGAGCGGAATGTCAACCGGCACTTAATTTAATGCATCTCCAACCCTGAACATGAACACAATTCAGACCTTCTCCTCTTGTCGGGCGTGCGCATTGATTTGAGTCGGTTTTTGATTGATTTGGGCTCAAAGTCAAGGCACTAATGCAATGAATCTCCATACTGGGTTGATGTTCCACGGCAAGTCATGGTCCCGATCCACAAGTCCTTCACGCTTCCGTGTCTAAGCAGTGCTTGAACTTGGCCAGCGAAATTGACTGTTCTCAGCACGTCCGCCGGATCATTACTCGTGGTATCTTTTCTCACGGACGATCCGCTACCACTCCCCCACGACATAAAATTTCCCATAACATGATACCTGAAGGCTGGCATCACTGCTTTTGGTACTCTCTTGGTGCGTTTGGTTTTCTGTTAGCAATCACAGAATACATTAGCAAATTGCTGTTCTAAACCAAGTTCAGAAGCTACACTGTGCAATCGCAATGAGTTCTTTTTTTTTGCTTCTGTTACTGCCATATACGCAAACTTTCATCGTTCACTATGCCTTCGTCACCTACAAAGACGTCTTCCTTTCACAACACGACTAGGTAAACTGAAAGGATAGCCATTTCAATGACTATAACGTCTGCTTGATCTTGACCTTAATCCGAATTAACATGCCCAGTGACTCGATGCTCTTAGTGTCATTAGCCTGAAACTGACCTTACTCTGCCATCCTCTTCAGATGCTTAAGGATCCACTTTGCAGACTATGTTCTTCCTCCTTATCCTTAGTCCGTGTTGGTAACTTAGGGGGCGTTTAATAACAATTTTGTTTTTGAAAATAATTTCTTTTCAGGAATAGTTCTTTTCAATTTTTATTCCCTGAAACAATTTATGAGTAAAATAACGCATTTAGTAACTACACAAACTTTCTATTCCCAAAATAGAAAAAAGAACATAAATGCGTCTGATACTAACTACCAATTTTTCTATCATGTAGAATTTTTTTTTTTTAATTTTTTTAATAATTTTTTGAGATTTTTCTTTTTCCTTTCTTTTTTTCCTCTCTACTTATTCTTCCTCCTCTAGCTGATCAAATGACAGCGGTGGGCAACGAGGCTCTGGTGACAGATTAAAAGAGGAAGAAGAAGGAAAGGGTAAAAAAAGAAGAAGAAAGAAACTTACTTCTAGAAATTGTTTTCAGGGACAAACAATCACTTTTTTTCTATATTTTGTTTCTATTTCAAATCTATTCCCCAGCCGGTTTTCTATTCCGAAAATAAAAAAATTAGTTGACGTTACTAAACGGATTTCTATTTCTGTTTTTTTTTTCCAAGGATTAAAAGAATAGAAATTTGAAGAAATAAGAACATTACCAAATAGAGCCTTACTGGAAAATTTAAGCTATGGTGCAAAAGGATACTCGTTGGATTCACTGATTGCATGCCTAAATACTCTACTAACATTTGTATGTAATCTAAGACAAGCATAATATACAAAACAGTTCTATCTTCAAAAAAATTTATATATCCAAATTTTTTTAGTTGCATTAGATCTTTTAGTTCAATTTTTGTACTGGGCCTACTAGGGCCTTTCGTGGAAAATATCATGCATTGGGGAAAACCTAAAATTTAAGTGGAAAATATTTTCCGGAGCCTCGCCGGCTGGGGTGAGGCCGGCCGGGTCGCCGCCGGACGCCGGCTCGCGACCGGTCGCCGGACGCCATCGTGGCGGTCGGCCACTGCACCGCCAAAGAAGAAGTTGAAAAGGAAGAAAATAAAATAAAATAAATTTAAAACTCAATTTAAAAAAAAAAAAAAAAAAAGAAAAAGAAAGCATAAAAATAAAACGAAAATGTATTAATAAAAAGAAGTAAGAGGAAAGAAGTCATGGAAAACGTTTTCCACTTTTCAAAAGTGGAAAACGTTTTCCCTCACTTTAAAGGTTGTTTTTTCCAATGATGGAAAACATTTTCCTTGACTAGTTTATTTTCCGTGAAACGAACGTCGGAAAATCCGGAAAACATTTTCCCGGAAGTCATTTTCCGCGAAACGAACGGACCCTTAATGTCAAGTTGTTGGGAAAATCCTTTATCATGTTTTGAAGATGACAGAATAATCAAAAGCTACTAATGCGTTTAATGGTTGAGTAACCACGTGAAGATACACAAGCTGTTAATGTCCTAACAGGATTGTCTAAAGATGAGAGGTCAAGGCATTGGGCGAAAATGTGTCTACAAGCTGAAGATACACAAGCTGATATCCATTTAATACGTTGCTAATATTCATGCAATCTGCTACTAATATCAAGCTCCCGCAAACGTCCACTCATATCAAGCTTCTATCTTATGATCCTTCCATAACTTTTCATTTTAGGCTTGTTCACGTTCTACTCAGTTAAGACATTAACAGCTTGCAAAAGTATGATATTATTAGATAGCTAGAGAGCTTGATATAATTAGAAATACTGATATAAGTAGAAGACTCAAACTACCCACAACATCAATCCCGTCACAAACTTCAAGATTATTATTTTGAGGTTTTTTTTTTTATCTCATCTCCTAACAGCTAATGATCTTGTATAGATTCCTAATTTAGAAGATCTTGATGGATTATCAATCTTTAAAATTATTTATGTGAAATATTCAATCACGCAAGATATCTTAATTGATTGATAATCATCCCGAAGGCAAGATAATTTACATAGTTGAAGCATTCCATTTTTGGGAGCCAAGATTTGATTGTATGTGCAACCATATCTACGAGAATTCTGATTGATCGTCTTCAATGGCAAATTTATCTTCTTAACAATTGTCCAACGACTAGTTTGGAAATTATACCTCTTGAAGATTGTCCAACTAGAAGACTGAATGCAAAGGAGTATAAAAGGAGATCAAGACACATCAAGAGTTCATAAAATCCAAATTTAGAGATAGCTCTACATCTTGACATTGTCTCTTGAGAGTATTAAATTTATAATTTTTCAAAAAGTATTGATAGTATGAAACTTTGTGCTTAGGTGTGAAATAGTAAGATCTATCAACTTGGATATAAGCATCACAAGCTTTGAGGAGAAGTGTTTGAGTATGAGTAGCACTTAGTGTTGTAACTTCGAGAAGATCTCTATTGGAATCTAGCTAGTAGGGTCATTAGTGTGGGAGAATGGTGTTTTTGTAACACCAAGCTGAACCACTATAATTTCTATGTGCATTGTTCTCTATCTCTTTGCTCATTTTCACTAATTGCCTAATTGAAGCATTACGCTACATTACTTGATATAAAACAATTCGTGCTTATATCAATGCCTTGTTTCACTTGGTTCAAATTATATCAAGCTTGACTATTTTAATTCTGCAATGTTTGTTAGGTCTCTTGAAATAACCTATTCAACCCTCTCTAGGTGATTTTGCTAGCTAACATCTATTGATATCAAAGCAAGGTCCTTATTATTTTGAAATGTTCACTTTTTAAGTTCACGATTTGTTATAGCTAGCATGCTTGGAGCAAGTATTCTCAAAGGATAGAGCAACACCAGACCTCTCTACTTTGATGAGAAAGATTATGACATTTGGAAGAATAAAATCAAACTTTAATCGGATCTATCGATTGTCTAATGTGGAAGGTTGTTCAAAATGATGTGAGTCACAACACCAATCAGACCTACCACCTCTGGATCCATTGAAGAATCAAGAGATTCAATTCGAATTCCAACACCAACCACAATCACTCCTCAATTATTATTACTTTTTTTTTGGTAAATACTCCTCAAGAGTTAGCTAAAGGAGATGCACTAGTTGCTTAAATCCATGAGATATGTTTCCTGCTCTGAACCTAAAATTGGATCTGTTTGATGAGGAAGATCTGTAGAAGATAATAATTTATTATAACATCAAGAAGCAGTATCTTCTGCACACTTACTTACATGTATTAGTATGCTTAAGATATTTTGTTATACTCAAAAGCACCATAAGTACTTCTCCTAACATGAAAGTTTTAGAAATTAGTCCATCAAATCTTTGACACTAACAATCATTCTCTCAATTAGCCATTCTCTCTCTATTCTATTCTCTCTTTCGATAACACAACGTTATCCAAACTTTTCAGCCCGACTGGTTTCACCCAAAGGGACGCGGACTGGACTGGAAAATTTTAAGGAACATGCCCGTGGCTGAATGTGGAAAAACCAGGAGTCATGTTAGTTGAAGCATAGCAAACGTGCTTCCCTTTGTACTAGTGAAGACTAGATGAGATTAGACGTACGTAAACGCTATGCAAATCAGCTTAAGCTTTAGGAGTACTACTATTTTGAAAGAATCTCTACTTGATTAATTTATTACATTTACTGTGTACTAAACCAACTGGAAGTTCTATTAGTTGTCAACTTAACGAGGGATGCTCTTGCTGTATGAACAATCAAAAACTTTTGGCCTATCAAAAAAGAAAGAAGCAAAAGACCGTCATCGGCGGAACAAAACCATGTTACACATTTTTGTTTGGCCAATATGATGAGACGTTTAACGAAGATTGGCAGCTGTAGTTCGGCCGATGACAGCCGATTGGGTTCCTCCTCCATTACTACTGTAAATTTGTCTTTTCTTGCACATTATTGTTGCATTGGCCCCTTTTTATCTGGAGTTGTTGCATTACCCGTTGTTCAACTTACTCTTTCAACTTTCAAAAATTTACTCGATGTAGCCCTTTCGTTAAAACGTAACACTGTTAGCTAGCGTGACTATATTGGATATTGAAAAAAAAAGTTCAGAAATCACCAATCTTATTATCTCATTAAATAAATTGAAAGCTCACATATGAAGTCGAACACGCTCGACTATATAACGTTTTTTTTTTCCATTTCATGCACACACTCAATTGTTGTGGGTTGACAAAGGAAAAATTACCAATTCAGTTCTAAATCTAATACATGGATGTCAATTCAATCTTAAACTTATACATGTTGTAAGTGTAGTCCTTAAGTTGTTGAAATTCCAATGAAAGTTCTTCCAACCAATTTCCTTCGTCGTTTCTAGTAAAGTTGTTCGCGTTAGACGCTACACATAGGACTGTCGAGGATGATTAGATGCACATAGTAATTTTCAGCTGTAATTGACTAGAAAAATTACATTAGAAATTTATGTAAAGATCTAGTACCGTGTCGATGGAATTGGAAAATTTGGGACATGATTGACTG
The DNA here is from genome assembly GCA_014182395.1 of Eucalyptus sp. ANBG9806169. Lineage (NCBI taxonomy): Eukaryota > Viridiplantae > Streptophyta > Magnoliopsida > Myrtales > Myrtaceae > Eucalyptus > Eucalyptus sp. ANBG9806169. The sequence goes on from CM024574.1 coordinate 6,267,375, forward strand.
TGATATAATTTAGTGACTGATGTGGCTATTATCCCAACCTCTCGGTTGGATGTATCACGAGGGCTTGTCTTGGCCTGGAAATTTACGCAAGATAGTGACATCCGCCGTCGCCCTAGTGCAAGTTCATATGACAAAAGACGTGGGACGACAAGTCGTTTTACTTTAAGCAAAGTAGAATTGCTCTTGCCTCCATTCCAATCTTTCACGTCTGCTTCAAGTCAAACATGTGACCGTGAAGAAGCAGCCTACTTTAGTTTTAGCATCGCAAAAGTCCCACTGCATGGCCCCACGATGACATGGACTTTAGAGAGCTTGAGAGATGAATGCAGCAAGACAATTTCAATGACCTAAAAGTAGTAATAAATACATAGGAAGTGATCGCACTTCTTGTAGTTGTGGATTCAGAAAGAGCTATGGATTTCGTGGTTCTGATTCTGTGTCTGTACCTCCTCTGGGGCTTGTTCCAAGCTCTCTCTTTCGTCGCGAACAGGGGCCGAAGAGCTCGGCCCTCCAACCTCCCCCCCGGTCCGCGGCCTCTCCCGATCATCGGCAACCTCCTCGAGCTCGGAGATCTTCCCCACAAGTCCCTAGCCAAGCTCGCCCGCACCTACGGCCCCATCATCAAACTGGAACTCGGCTTCGTGACTACGGTGGTGGTCTCTTCGCCGATGCTCGCCAAAGAGATCCTCCAGACCCACGACGCTGTCTTCTCGAATCGCACGGTTCCCAATTCCATCACGGCCCATGACCATGACAAGCTAGGCTTGCCCTGGCTACCCGTTTCGCCTCTCTTCCGAAACCTCAGGAAAGTATACAACTTGCATATCTTCTCCAGCAAAAACCTCGATTTGAACCAACACCTTCGCAGCAAGAAAGTTCAAGAGCTGGTCGCCTTGGTGAGGAAATGCGCAGATGCTGGCGAGGCGGTGAATATCGGTGAGGCGGCTTTCAGGACCAGCCTTAACGCGGTATCAAGCACGCTTTTCTCTTTGGACATGATGGAACCTTTGAATCCAGATGGAGAGCTGAAGGAGGTGGTGTGGCAAATATTTTTTGAGATTGGAAAGCCTAACCTGGCAGATTACTTTCCCATGCTCAAGAAGATCGACCCGCACGGTTCGAAGCGTTGCCTTGAGGTGCTTATCCAGAAGCTGTTCGACTTTTTCGATGGTGTGATCGAGAGAAGGTTGCAGCTGAGGACAGAGAAGGGTTGCGTGAGGTGTAACGATGTTTTGGATTATCTCCTTGATTTGATTGAAGAGAAAAATGAGACCCTGGACATCTCCCTAGTCAAGCATCTATTTCTGGTACCGTCTCCTCTATCATGCTTCCCTAATTGTGAAAATTCTGATATAATTTCTTGGAAAAATGCTCTTTGATTTGTGACGTGGATCATGCAGGACATAATCGGCGCCGGTAGCGAAACCACTTCGAGCACTCTGGAGTGGGCAATGGCGGAACTACTTCGCAACCCGGAAATGCTATCAAGAACCCAAGCTGAGCTCCATCAAGTCATTGGCAAAGGCAAGACGATCGAAGAAGCCGATATTTCTCGCTTACCCTATTTAGAAGCTGTCTTGAAAGAGACTTTCCGGTTGCACCCAACGGTTCCTCTCCTTCTTCCTCGAAAATCTGGGGAAGATTTTCCTATAGGCGGTTTCACCATTCCAAAGGGTGCACAGGTTTTCATAAATGTGTTCGCGATAGGACGAGATCCGAGCATTTGGGATGATCCAGACAAGTTCGTGCCCGACAGATTTCTTGGATCTGATATTGATGTTAGGGGACAAAACTTTGAGCTGGTACCGTTTGGTGGTGGCAGGCGGATTTGTCCAGGGTTGCCATTGGCCGCGAGAATGTTGCCTTTGATGCTCGGTTCACTCATCAACATATTCATTGGAAGCTCGAAGATGGTGTTATCCCCGAGAACATGAACATGGAAGAAAAGTTCGGATTAGCCGTCCAAAAGGCTCAATCTCTAAAAGCTGTGCCCATTCCTATATGAAAGAAGAAAAAGAAATGCATGTTCGCGTTACATTCTACATAATTATGTTTGGTTGTGATAATTGCATCGTCTATTGACAGAATAAAATTGCTACGCAATATTTTGGAAAAAAATGCGCACTTTTTCTTGAATTTGTATCCTGGCAAAATAAAGAGATATTAGAGAGCAAAAAGAATTTCCCAGTATAGTAAATGTAGAAGAAGAGGCTAGAGTTTTCGGAAATCTTGCCTCTCTTTATCTGTGTAGTCTTTTTTCCTTACAATCTGTATGTCGTGATAACTTTCAGTCTGAGACAGAGGTCTTCTCAGATCTTAAGAGCTTATGCATAAAAGTACTGTCCAATGCTTGCGACATTTTATAATTGTCGAAGCTGTCGAAGAACCTCAAGACCCTCCAGATCAAACTTTGTGATGAAATCAAAGAGCCATTTACTCGTGCGCCTGCAGAGTGTAAATTACAGAACTTGGATCTCGTGATATTACCAAAGCTGGAGAGAATCGGCATTGCTATTGTAACACCCTGCAGATGAAATCATGTGTTGCTAATGGGAAGTCTATGATTTTTTGTTTTCCTGTTCTCTGCCATTGAGCAGGAATCCCAAACTTTGGAGATGAACAATGTCCAGGATGGAATTTAGCATGGTCGTGGCGACACAATATGTGTGGCTACTTACAATGAAGGAAGCAAAGCAATAATTGAGCTAAATTCAACCCTTGTACAATGCAAAAAGACATTACAGCAGGCTGAGAATTTCTCAAACCACGTGAGAAGTTGTAATCTTCTGAACCATCGGCCGGGATTGCAGTCAAAGAAATGTCAAGCAAGCTGTGTCAGTGTGAAACCCAAGTTGCGCGAGTTTGAACTTTGTGGTTGTAGTCTTTAGGAGGAGGCATACAGTGCAGGCCAAGCGATGCGGCAACCATTTGATTCAGGTGGAATGATTTGAGAATATGACGTTTGTTCATTATTCTCGAGATTTCTCTTGGTGTATGTGTAAAAATCGATTGCCCAGCAATGCATTTATTCTGTTGATTGAAAAAGTTCAATCCTTGTTTATGTGGTGTGCATCAGTCTGTTGTGTGGCGAACAAGTTCATCAATGGTGTATATCACATCTTCAATCTGGGGAGTTGCTTATTTGAGCATTCATCTTTTTTGGCTTTGAGCTTGCATATTTTTGCGTAAATTTTTGTTTATTTTGTTTTCTCTCTGATTGTTAAAGTGTGATGAATCAGGAGTGAGCATGGTCTGGTTCCGGGTAAAATCGGGAACCCAATTGGTCCTGCTTTGGAATCGGCCTACCGAATCAGCTGGTTCCTAGATAGAACGTGGAATCTGTCCCCTCTATATTTATCCTCTAGCTCCTTTTACTTTCTGATCCTTGTTTTTGGGCCAAATTGGAGAGACCAAAAGAGATGTAAATGGCTAGAATGAGCAAGTGGATTCTGAGTCTTTTATCTAATTAACCTTTTAGCTATTAACAAAATAAGGTTTTTGTTAAAAAATATTATTAACCTGTTCGATATCGGTTTGCCCTTTGGACCGACTTGGTTGGTTTGGTTCTGAGGTAGAACTGGTGGTTTCTACCCTCACCCTGGGAACTAAATTGAACCGGGTCTTTTTCTCAAGCTACTTGGGTTCCCAAATTGAATTCGGACCATTACTCACCCATTGAGATTGGCGTCATTTAATGGATACAAAATCTTTCTTAGCGTAAAAATCACTTCTTCTGATTCCCCTTCCCTTCTATTTTTCTCCATTTCATGCTGTTTCCTGTAAGACATTTCTTGATTTTTTTTAGGTATATTTGCAAAGTGAAGAAGATTTTCTCTCTTCAAAATCAAAAGTAGAGAGAGAAGCCATATGGGAGAAGCTATACTTTACGTGATTTACAAGCATAAGCTTCATGATTGCTACACTTCATGAACCTCCTTAACTTCCACAATAACACAAAATAAAGATAAATCTCAGTCCATCTTGAACCTCTTTAACTTCTAACTAGAGATCACGCCACCTAGGAGCTTTACAATGATGAAAAAAGCGATTATTTTAGTTGATAATCATATAAAAATAGAATATTAGTTTGCATAATTTCCATGAAAAGAAGTGGTCGATCAGCAGTTCCAAGAACTCCTCGATTGATATGTGATTAAAGTCGAACCCCGCATGTCGTTGCGCACTTACTCTCATCACTAAAAGGTTTTAGCTGTCATCCGCTAAACAATGCTTAATTACTTTTTATCGGACATAAACAATAGTCAATAATCAATGATCTGTATGAAGAAAATTCTCCGTTACCACCATGGTTTTCTCCTTTAGTTGCGCGATTCCTTACTGGTTGCATTGGATTTGCGAGCTGTCCGAAGTTTGCTTTCTCAAACCCTAATAGACATTAATGCAAAAAAAAGAAAAAAAAGGTGCCGCCTGAATTTCATAATTGCTGAATCCATCATGATGGAATTGAGATGATCACATTACCAAAATGACATTAGGTATCGAATGCACTCTGATGGATCTTGTTGCATCGGGAATATGTGTGTGTTGAATTTGAGGTTTGAAGTGGGTGTTCACAAAGGGTGCGTTTGGTAACGTTTCGTTAAAAAATTGTTCCGGAAAAACTATTTCTGTTCCAAGGAACAATTTTTGAACTGAAGAATGCGTTTGGTAAACTTGTTCCCTGAATAAAAAAGAACAGAAACACATTTGGTAAATTTGTGTTCTTTCTTTTTTTTTTCTTCCTTTTGACCGGATGTTAGCCTCGGCCATGGTCGGCGATCGGCCGATGAGGGCCGGCGACGCTCCGGTGAGGTCGCCGGCCCTCAACGGCCGGTCGTCGGCCACCGGCCAAAGAAAAAAGAAGAAGAAAAAAAGAAGAAAAGAAAGAGAAGAAAAAAACAAGGAGAGAGAAAAATTGTTTTTCGGAAGTGTTCTAGAAACAAGAAACAAGTTTTTTTTGTTGCTTGTTTCTGTTCCAAATTTGTTCCTGAACAAAAAATAGATTTTGAACAAAAATCCAAACAAACGCGTTTCTCGTTCTTTTTTGTTCCCGGAAACAAAAAAACGGAAATTGTGTTCATAAACAAGAAACATGAACACAAACAAATTGGGCCAAATTGAACCTATACACTCCACTTCCCAGTTCTTTGTGCATTGTGCACACCAAGCTGACATCATGGAGTGAGAAAGTAATGCAATTTGCGCTGTCATAATCAATAAGCATGCTAGAAATGGTGGGTGAATGACATTAGGGTTTGACTATTCCCTAAGACTTTCAGTGGAGAATTTCAATTTTCGACCACCCCGCATCTCTCAATTTCGGGTCCCCAGTTACACCCATGAAGCACTCAGATGGTTAATTTCTTGATTTCTCATTGAAATTTACTCAATCTCACAAATGAATCTCAGGTGCTTACTCTTGAGTCATGCCAAAAGAACACTAAAAAAAGCGACGTAAAAATGCGTGTGAACTTAAGTCCGGCATGAGCCAGGCCGCCAACCTCAAGGTCAGATGCTCAACCATATTCCTGGGTTTAGAAGGCACGAGCGGAATGTCAATCGGCACCAAATTTAATGCATCTCCAACCCTGAACATGAACACAATTCAGACCTTCTCCTCTTGTCGGGCGTGCGCATTGATTTGAGTCGGTTTTTGATTGATTTGGGCTCAAAGTCAATGCACTAATGCAATGAATCTCCATACTGGGTTGATGTTCCACGGCAAGTCATGGTCCGATCCACAAGTCCTTCACGGTTCCGTGTCTAAGCAGTGCTTGAACTTGGCCAGCGAAATTGACTGTTCTCAGCACGTCCGCCGGATCATTACTCGTGGTATCATTTCTCACGAACGATCCGGTACCACTCCCCACGACATAAAATTTCCCATAACATGATACCTGAAGGCTGGCATCACTGCTTTTGGTACTCTCTTGGTGCGTTTGGTTTTCTGTTAGCAATCACAGAATATATTAGCAAATTGCTGTTCTAAACCAAGAACAGAAGCTAGACTGTGCAACCGCAATGAGCCTTTTACAAACCTTCGTCGTTCACCACGCCTTTGTCACCTACAAAGACGTCTTCCTTTCACAACACGACTAGGTAAACTGAAAGGATAGCCATTTCAATGACTATAACATCCTCTTGATCTTGACCTGAATCTGAATTAACATGCCCAGTGACTCGATGCTCTTAGTGTCATTCGCCTGACCTTACTCTGCCATCCTCTTCAGATGCTTGAGGATTCACTTTGCAAACTATGGTCTTCCTCCTTATCCTTAGTCTGTGTTGGTAACTTAGGGGGCGTTTAATAATAATTTTGTTCCTGGAAATAATTTCTTTTCAATTTCTATTCCCTGTAATAGTGTCTGAGTAAACTTTATATTCCCAAAATAGAAAATGAACAGAAATGTATTTGGTACTACCTATCAATTTTTCTATAATGTAGAATTTCTTTTAATTTTTAAATAATTTTTTGAGATTTTTCTTTTTATTTTCTTTTTTTCCTCTCTCATTCTTCCTCCTCTAGCTGGTCATTGGGCGACAAGTAGTGGTGGCAAACAATGGCGGCAGGCAGCGAGGCTTCAACGACAGATTACAAGAGGAAGAAGAAGGAAAAGGGGTAAAAAAAGAAAAAGAAAGAAACTTAGTTGTAGAAATTATTTTCAGGAACAAAAAGTTACTTTTTTTCTATTTTTTGTTTCTATTCAAATCTATTCCTTATCAAGTTTTCTATTCCGGGAATAGAAAAATTAGCTAACGTTACCAAATGGAATTCTATATATTTTTTTCTAGGGATTAAAAGAATAGAAATTTGAAGAAATAAGAACATTATCAAACGGAGCTTTAGTAGAAAATTTAAGCTATGTTGCAAAAGGATACTCACAGGTTTCACCAATCTAATTGCTCTACTAACATTTTTATGTACTCTAAGACAAGCATAATATACAAAACAATCCCATCTTGAAATTTTTTTATATATCCAACATTTTTTTAGTTGCATTAGATCTTTTAGTTCAATTTTTATATTGGATTAGGGCCTGAGCATTGAGGAACAACCATTTTAATGTCAAGTTGTTGGGAAAATCCTTTATCATGTTTTGAATATGATAAAATAATTAAAAGCTACTAATGTGCTTAATGATTGAGTAACCACGTGAAAGATACACAAGCTGTTATATAGATGATGTCCTAACAGGATCATCTAAAGATGAGAAATCAAGGCATTAGGCGAAAATGTGTCTACAAGCTGAAGGTTAACTGAGTATAATGTGAACAAGCCTAAACTGAAAAGTTATGGAAGGACTAGAAGATAGAAACTTGATATAAGTGAAAGTTTGTGGGAGCTTGATATTAGTAGCATATTGCATGGATATTAGCAACATATTAAATGAGGGCAAAAGATCGCTTTAAGTGCCAAAAATTGACACAAAATGACACATAAGTGCTAAAAGTTACAAAAGTGACACTTAAGTGCCATATTTTTGGAAAAGTGGGACATCTAAGTGCTACCTCCAGCGAAGCCGATTGGAAATCATATGTGGTAATTAAATATTAATATTGCTCGCCTACGTGGCTCGCTGGAGAGCTGACTCAGCTCTAATTTACCCAAAACGACGTCATTTTTATAGTTGACCAAAATAGAGCCCTTAAATCGGGCAAAATCCCATTGAAGCACTAGAGCCCTAATCCCGAACCTTAATTCGATTTGCCCCAAATTCTACAGTCGAATATTGAAAATTAAGAGCAGGATTTTCAGTGGCGGCTCAAATTCCTCTCGCCGAAGCAAAGGAGAAGGCGAACGTTTCTATTTTTGTGGGTTATCAAGTATAAGAAGAACATCGCGGACTCAAATGAATCCCGGGAGAAGATTTTATGGATGTGCCCGATATAGAGAAGGGTCAAAGTGCAAATATTTCAAATGGGTTGATGCAAAATTCTCTCACCGAGCCACAGAGGTGATATTGGACTTACTTGATGGATGTTATCAACCTTCATCTACGCTTGTGGATGACTTGGATGATGTTGACTCAATGCAAGCTCAAGCATCTTCTGCTAACCATTTGAAGAATGAAGTTTCAATGATGAAAATTGAACAGAAGTATTACCAAGCGTTTATTGTGTTGCTGTTTTTTTTTGTTTATCCTACTTTATAATGAAATGTAAAGTACTGGAAGATGAGAAAAATTTCTCCGACTGCCATAGTTGTAAATGAGTGGACAAATGTATTTGTTTTGAAAGAAATGTAACTTATTTTTTTGGAAGATGAGAATAAGTTTTTCGTTGTCTACAAGATCGTTGTGGTTTTTTTTTTTTTTTTTTGCTGTCATATGTATTATGTATTACTTCTTATGCTTGTGGGGAGGTCAAGGAAAGGGAATGAATGAATGAATGAGATACCGTTTGTACTATATTTTTACTTATTCTTGAATATAAATTGGTGAGGATGGAATGTATATTGGGTCAATGTGTTGTGGTGACTTCTTTACTTGAACTAAATGTAAACTAGTAACAAAAATTAAATTGAATGGAGTTGCCATAAGTTGAACCATATATGTAAACCAGCAGCTTCTCTAGTTTGCTACAAACCAACATATACATAGGACAAACACGAGTGATTACTCGAGTGCTATAAGTTGTATCTAGTGATCACTTAAGTGCCGGTGGTAATAAAAAAAGAATCATTTAAGTGTCAAGTTATTATTAAAAGTGATTACTTAAATGCCACTTGTGGTTAAAAGTGAACACTTAAGTGCCAAGTTTTTTAGAATATGATTAGTTAAGTACTAATTTTTTTTTGTATGTTTCCTCTATAAATTGCACCAACCATCAGCTACCACCAGCCACCACCATCGCCCACCACTGGCCACCATTGGTCTCCAACCATCACCACCAACCACACCAAGCATCCCAAGCATCCACTTGAGCCACCACCAGCACCACCAGCCACCACTGTGCTGGTGGTATGCTGCTGTAGAAGTTGCTAGTGCAAGATGCCTTGAACCAGCACTACCCGGTGTAAGATATGCATATTGCACACCAGGTGCAGCACAAGCCCCCAACCCAACCCCTATAATAAACCCACCATCAGTAGGCATCAGTAGTCACCACTGGCCACCACCACTAGCAACATCAGCATCCCAACTACCACACCAACATGTAGCCACCACCATAGACCCACCATTAGCAGCCACTGTTGGTGGTGGGTGGTGGGTTTGTTGTAAAAGGGGTTCGTGCAAGCTAGGCTATGCACACTGCACACTTGCACCAGTACTAACTGCAACAAGAGCCCCCAACCCAACCCCCACAATGGACCCACCACCACTAGGCTTCACCAGCCGCCACCACTAGCCACACAAGCACCTCAATCACCACCACAGATCCACCACCAGAAGTAATAAGTAAAAGTAAAAACAAAATCAAAAAAATGAAAAAGACAAAAATGACAAGCAACAAGATCGTTCCATTGATGTTGAAATTAAGTCTCACAAACTCAATGACAAACTATTAAAAAAAATACATCCACAGTAAAACAACTGACTCCTCAGCCCCACAAATCATATCCCATCCCATTTCATCAATCAATATGCACGATGCCTCCTATTCATGCTCCTTTTGATGGACATTTCACTTGATTCATAATCCTTATGCTTTTTCTAACTAGATGTGAGACTTCTTCTTCAATTGTCTCGGGATGCGTTGATTCTAATGGAGCTGCAATTGTCATAGGCTAAACTGATTAGAAGGAGCTATAATTGTCGTAGGCTGAATTGATTCAGATGGACCTGCAACTAGGTTCTTCTTACTCTTCTTTCTTGTTAGCGTAGCCGTTGATTCTTGAGTTGGGCCTTGAGAGATAAGAACCTCCGAACTTCTCTTAGGCTTTAAAAAGAAAACTCAATTATCAACAAAAGTTTGTACCATATTAAATTAAATGTAGCCTATAAAACTTAAATTAAGAATGAATGTTCCAGTATGCTCATCTGTATAAAGGCCATAATCATATTTTTTTAGCCTCTTTCCAAGAGCCCCTCTTGTTCGAAGGGGAACGTCACTTTTAGGTACTTGAGATTGGTTGACCCTTCTTCTCGCCTGTGATTTCTTGGGCTCTTATTGTGGCTGTTCAACTACAGTAGGGGCTTCTTCGGCCAATTCTTCAGCTAGGCGTCTTCTAGAAGGCCTTCTTGTAGCTGGTCCTTGATTTGGCTTTCTTTTGGTTGTTTTTCTATTTAGCTATTCAGTTTCAGTGACACCTTTTATTGGCTTTTGTGGTGGCCCTTGTGATGACCCTTCTAGTGGCCTTTATGGTGACCTTGGTGATGGGTCTTGTGGTGGCCCTTCAGTTGGGCCCTCTATTGGCAACTGAGCTCTAGCTTGCCTTCTTCGAATTTGAGAAAAAGGAAAAGGACATCATAAATATAACATCAGGCCATATAACAACGTAAAAGAAAACTAAACACAAATTATTGAACTTATTGGGTATTTTTTTCTCTACTGTTGCTGAAGAACAATCGACTTAACCGGCCCTTCAATTGCTTCAGCCAATCCTTCAACTAGTTGTCTTCTACACTGCATTCTTTGAACAAGCCCTTCAGTTTCAAGTACAGTAGGGGCTTCGGCCAATTCTTCACGTCTCATTCTCGTGACTTGACAAAGACAAAAACATTACATACATGTCAATTATATCTATGTAAATATCTGTAATAAACCATAAAGTAACATAAACACAAATGTCATGACTTACTAGGTTTATTGTTGTCGATTAAAAAACAGTCGATTCACTTCGCCTTTCTATTTGTCCTTCTCCAACTGTCCCTTCACTAGGCCTTTCGGTTGGCCTCAACTATTCCTACTGCTTCCTTAATTGACAAACTTTAGTATTGTGCCCTGCTATGTGGCAAAAAGAGCACCTTATCTTTACACATGTCCTACTCATCCTACGCTGACATGAGATATCTTCCTCCGTCATTCTTCATTTTTGCTTTGGTCTTTTAATTTTCTTCTTTAGTGGCAAAGGTTGAGGTGCTTCACGATTTGTCGACTCCCAGAACTTGTTATTTATGATTGGCTGTATCATGAATTGGTACGAAGCAAGATATTTCGGTTTATTGTACCAATCATCAATGTAGTCCTTTGTATTGTGGCCCTTCAATTGGATGGCATATATGGTATGTGCACAAGGAATTTCACTTAGTTGTTATGCTCTACATGAACACTTCCTCGTACCTAAATGAACAACATACTTATCGGAACCCTTCATTATCTCATATCATTCATCCCCATTCCAAATGGGATGACAATACCTACCTGCAGTTAAGTTCTCATTCAATTTCTTAGCAATCCTAGGACTACATTGCCTAGTCCACTTTGCAGCCTCGTCTTTTTGTCTGTGCAGCCGAGTCATGACCATAACCCGTATGTCTTCAAGCATCGAGATAATTGGTTTGCATCTAGCATCTATTATCCTCCCATTGAATGCTTCACAGATGTTGTTATCGATATTATCGCACTTGAATTCCTCGTTGAAGAACACCTTACACCAATACTTCAGTTCTGTTTGGAATAGTGCATCATAATATTCCTTTGTCAATTGAAGCAATTCTTCTTTAGCCATTCTAAAGTCAGCCATATTCGTGTTCTTTGCTAGCTGCCAAAATTGCGACTGCAGCTTGTCCCCTTTATAGGTCTTTGTCTAATTTGCGTATATGTGCCGTGCACACATTCGATGTTCGGCATAAGGCAACAACTCAGCTATTGCCGAAACCAGTCCCTGTAATAATTCAAAATAAGAAATGTAAGCAAATGACATGTTGATATCAAAAAGCAAACAATTGACCAAATTTTTCAAAAAGCAAATATTACCTTTTGTTAGTCACTCATGAACTTTCACATTTTCCCATTTGTTATCTCCAAATTAGTCATCAAATTTTTTAGGAATCAGGACCAATTGTTCTTGTTCTCTACCCTCACAATTGCCCAAGCCAGTGGAAACATTTGATTATTTGCATCTCTTCCAATTGCGGCCAATAATTCTCCCTTGCATAAGCCCTTCAAAAAACAGCCGTCCAATCTTATAATCTGTCTACAACTAGATAAAAATCCTCATTTGCATGCATCAAAGAAAACATAGAACTTATCGAACTTGGTCTCACTATCAGGAAGCGGTCTCTCCATGACCTCTACATACACTCTACTTGAAGGATGTTGCAGCCTACACTCCCAAGCATAATCTCACAACTATCCATATTCGTTGCTGTACTGACCAATGAGTATCTTCATCCCATTTTGCTTCAATCTTTTGCATTGATTCCTGGATATATTGATGCCTACTTGCTTCTTTACTAGCATTCGAACTTAGTACTATTCATCTAGGGCATAAGCTTAATCAGATCAAAGAAGTGCTTGGACAATCATGCACTTGTTACCCTTTTATTTGCAAAATTAATGGAACAAGTATGTTCCTCTTGGTAGACTCTAATCTGAAGATTCCACTTCTCCTAACAAATGTGCCATAGATCTTCCATGGACAATTTTGCTCCGAACACCTAGCTTTTACAAATGTCTTAGTGTTTCTAATGAAGTCAATATTCCTCTATGTAGCAAATGGAGTTCTTCAGTATAGCTTTTCTAAATTGTTTCACATCTTGAAATTTCATACCTACCAACAAAGTAGGAAAGACAATAGATGGATCATAAGAAAGAAACTTACTTTTCTTTCTATACACAACTCATTGATCTTTTTCAAGCTCATCTTGGGAAGTAGCATTCTCGACGTTTTCTTCATAACTAGTCTCCTCGCTAGCAGCACCAGTATCTGCAGGGCCTTCGGCCTTGTTTGGAACTTCATCAGCTACCTGCAAAGCTGCAAACTTATCTGTCAAAAAATCTCTTTGCTTTTTTCTTGACTGTATAAGCTCCTCGTCGTCATTATCACTTATGAAATTTTTAGCAAGCAACCCTTCATCATCATCATTACTTGATTCGGTTACTTCCCAATCTAATCTAGTGATTGTGACATCACCTATGTCATCATCACTTTGGTGAACTGCATCTGCGCTCCTCTATTCTCCATCATGTCTATCTTGCCCTCCTTCGACCCTAACCTCAGTACTACCTTGAATACCATCTCCTTCTTGTACTTGGGTGCTCTCTCCATCATCATCTTCGTCCTCACTTTCACTATTGTACTCAACGTATACTTTTACCTCTTTGCCATGAAGATAATGGTATAGAACATCCCTAAAACCATTATTATCTTCTAAGCTTCTCAAACCATCTCTTAAGCCTTTTCCAAGAACACAATACAACAACTTTTAAACTTTACAAGGAAAATAAGTCACTATATCCCTAACAAATCTTATATAAGATGCATTCTTTATCTCGACAAAGATGGTGCCCTCATTTCCACCCTCATAACCCATTCATCCTCCCCAATCACAAAATCCCCACCGTAGCAAACTATGACATCCTGAATTTTTCAGTCTTGTTTTCAATTTAATAAATCGGGCATTTCATCGACGCGCCTATAGTGCTGTTCTCAGAGCTGATCACTCATGAGATAACTAGATTAGCTGGGGAAGTCATTAAGGAATTTTAACACATTAGACTTGAGAATTCGATTAGGAATCAACTACTTGACCGTGCTCATCTGCAGAGATTCTTACGGCCTAATTAAAAATCAATCAGAAAGCAAAGATAGGTTGGTATACTAAGATGCGTGGCTAAACGTGGCAATTCCACTAAATTACAAAATTCTCATCGACCGGCACTAGACTGATTTTTTTTCGTTTTGGTACCCTGTGTCCGTAATCGAAACCTCAAGATTTTCATGACAACGGAGAGTCACCAATGTGTCAAAGAGGTTCATTGTGGTTCAAAGAAAATCGATCACGAGTCATTGGCACTAAAAATTTCTGAAAGCTACTTGGTAGCCTAGGTCACACTAAAATCGCATTGGATCAAAATTAACCGCGAATTTGAATTCGATTTTAGAAATTGAAAGTTCTGTCATGTCACGGGTCATTTTAGGAACGTCGACTCAGTCTCCGAAGATTTTTCTGCAAACCGAGGTTTTGGAGGAAAAAGTCGATATAGGGCCGTTTTCGACCAAGAAATTCAGAGAATCATTTTTAATCGCGAAATTGGGATGCATGTGGGTTCTATTGGTGAGAAAAAATGCCAATTTGATTGTGAGTACATTGGTGGAATTTGTGAGGGCCAAATTGCACCGATTCAAGAAGGAATTGAATCCAAATTGAGCCAAATATGTACAAAATTCGTAGCTCCTCTTGGTCCATGACTTTTGGACCACTCCAAGGCTTCTAGAAGAAGTCTTTGGTCAGGAAAATTGGCTGAGCAAGCCAGCTACATGGTGGGACCACTCCAAGGGACCAAGAGATAGGTTTGACGCCAAAGTGCCCCCCTCCACAGCAGCTAGTTTCCTTCCTCCTTGCTGCCATTGAGCCCTCTCCATTCCAGCAGCTTGAAGACTCCAAAAATTGCAGAGAAGAAAGCCAGTAGCCCCTCTTGCTTGTCGAGCAACCGTCCGAGCTGTTGCAAGCCACCATTTGCGTCGCTCTCATCGCACGCCTCGCCAGCCACGCGATCGCCCCACGCTTTCTTGGCCGTTGTTTCACCTCCTTCGTGACCCCAGGCCATCCCAGAGTTGTTCGAGCTCGCATTGTCATCGCCGGACCTGCCTAGAAGCTCGCCGAGCTCCCCAAGCCCGTTGCAGCCCCTCCGCCAGCTGCTGTCGCCATTTCCACCTCAGCCAACCACGGGAGAAGCTTATGCAGCCACCGAATAGAAACTAGAGCCGTGGGTATTTCCAGCACTGTTTGGCCCATTTTTATGGCCTTCCAGACCTCAAAAGGCGCACCCACTTCGGAGTTTGTCGATCCGCTCCTCATCCCCGTCGTTGTAGTCCGAGCGGATCGTTAATCAAGTGAATTTAACTCACTAATCCCTACTTAGTAAGTTAATGACGCTTAAAGGTTGATTAATATAAGTTAAGCTTAGATTATGTGGTTAGTTAGAATGGATTAGTGAATTAGTTGATCGTTAATGCATGTTAGGTGGTTAGAATAGTGCAATTAGCGAGTAGACAAGTTTTAGTATTTATTTAAATAGGTTCGGAAATTTTCTGGGCTCATTTCGGTATTTAATTAGGCTTTTCCGGGCTAAGTTGAAATTTTGGTATTTATTAATTAATTTTCGTAATTATTTAATTAATTATTATATTTCGAAAATTAAACCGGGATAGTCGGTGACCGGAATTTCGTACTGATTACAATAGTGTGATTTGTTTGTTTAATTGACTGTTATTTTGTGCAAATTGACTGATTTGAAATTTTGGGAATTTATTCCAAAATTTAATAAAATTCTGTAATTAATTGGAAATTACTGTGCGTCGGTTTACAGCGCCAAAAATGTGTTTTTGGATTGTTTGATTTAGTGGGATTTTCAAAAGGGAAAATATTGTATTTTAGCTAAGGTTAACTGTGTACCCACACACGATTATTTTTATCGGGAATGATAAAATGGTGAAATGGATGGATGATCAGGATGGTATACTATATCAGCCTACAGGTTTGATATGTCAGTTTAGCGCGAGCAGTATACCGGTATACTATATCAGCTTGCGGGCCTCGATAAGTCAGCTTAGTGCGAGCAGTATACCCGAGCAGCTTCTGGTGAGCATTAGTAGTATACTATATCAGTCTGTGGGCCTCGATATGTCAGCTTAGCACGAGTAGTATACTATTTATCAGCTTAGAGTGAGCTATACTATCTATTATCAACTTAGAGTGAGGAATCCTGGATAGGGTTGGACTTTATAGATAGTATTGATTGAGATGACTGGGAGATGGTCTTGATGACATGGAATCGACTGAGTCGATTGATCGATGATTCGATCTGATTGGTTGAAATGATTGGATGGTTATTCGAATTGTATTGATGGAAGGGACTGAGGCTAAGGTAAGTCCTCTGACTTGTGCTTGTGCTTAGGCAACCCTTGGGGCGTATTTTCTTCCTAGTCGGGTCTTAAGGGGTGAACTCGTTGAGATGTCATCTTACCCCATTGTGGGATAACATTTTCAAGCCCATAGATGGCAGCTCCTCCCGAGCATTTTGGACAGCCAAAAATGGTTACATAACAGAAGTGCTTCATCCCGCTTCATGGAGACCCAAGGGGATGGGTATATGAGTTGGTGAAATCCGTGGTTTGGGTTGATGCGAGTCTACCCAAAAAGATGCCCCATCAATATAAATCATTGTATTGCTAGGAGTGGAATGGTCAGAGAGAGGGACCCATACTGGAGTCTAGGTTCCTTTTTATGTGCTGGAAGTAGCTTTTGGAAAGGGTACGGCTGACCCTCCAAGTGGTTTGGTTGTAGATCGGGACCCCAACCTCTCGGAACCTGAGTCCCCTGTATTTTTCGCTGAAGGCTCCAATGAGGATGAGGATGAAGATGAGGATGAAGAGGAAGATTTGTAGTTCTTTAAGCCCCCCCTGTTTTGTAGACCTTGCATCTATATGGTTATGTTATGTATATATAAGTGTGTTGTTGGTTTTAAAAATTATGGCCCTACTTTTCTATCCCATCTTGTTGTTGTCTAGGGATCATTTATTTGCTTTCACATGTGCATTAAAATGAATGGGTCGGCGATGCGTTCTAGAACGTCACTATTTATTCGACCACAGAGGGATGTGCATGCGCTCGGAGGATTGGGGCGTGACACAAACTATGATAGTGACATAATTCTTGTCATAAGCCATTTCTGCACCAAGACAAGTGCACATGGGAGTCCCCCACTCTCATGGACTTTATTAAAGAAAAGGGAAGGGGGAAGAGATGCACATGTTAGACCATTTACTATAAAGATACCATCCACGACAAAAAGAGGTCCCCATATTGACAATATACCCCTACATGACAGCCAAAAAAGAGGTCGTCACTTTGATTATTTGTCTTCCATTCCCTTAAAATATTAACAAAAAAACAGAGGTCCCCACGACAAGCACAGGTCCTCATGACACCCATTTCAACATTTCAATTTAAAAAAAGTGACCAGACGTCCCCACAACAACCACTTCGAGCAGTCAAAACCGTTGCCACACATCACATTTCACATCTAACCCCTAAAAATCGCCATCGCACATCACAATACCACATCTAAGCTCTAAACACACATCACAGTAGCACCATTCTAAATTACACATCACAATAACACCAAATCTTCGAGGTCGAGCCCTAATTTTCCCCTCGTCGAATCCTACATTTCGAGGCCAATCCCTAAATTGCTAATCCAAACCTCCATTAGGGTTCTAGTACCACTTCTGACCCTTAAATCGCACATCAAAGTACTATCCGAGCCAACCTCCACATTTTCCTGCCGAGCCCCAAATTTTCCATCGGAGCCCTAATAAAAGAATTCGAGCCCTAATTTCATCACAGGGAGGGGGAGAAGGGGCCGAACCTGGAGGAGCGACGATGGTGAGCGGCGATGATGACCAACGACGGCGACTAACGATGACCACCTCTGGGCGTGAACGACGATGGAGAGAAGGGCTTGAGATCTAGTGTGAACGCGAGTGAATGGGTAGGAACGGCGATGGCCAGGTCTGCTTAAGCCAAAATAACCTAAACGACGTTGTTTAACACCAAGGAAAAACGACGTCATTTAGGTCGGCTTTGTTAGCGTGGATGGACGACGTCGTTTTTGTCGACCACTTGTCCTTTTTTTTTTTTTTTAAATGTTTGCCACCTCAGTAAAAGATGTCGTTGGAAAATGTCACGTATGTAGTTTGGCCGGATTTTCTCGCCGATGGCACTCAAGTGATCCATTTTGCTCCGATTTTGGCACTTAAGTGTCGCTTTTGTAACTTTTGGCACTTAAGTGTCTATTTATGCCAACTTTTGGCACTCTAGAAGTCCGGGTGTCTATTAAATGGATATCAGCAATGTACTGCAAAGGTTGGATATAAGTAGAATACTACAAAAGTATGATATTATCAAATAGCTAGAAAGCTTGATATAATTAGAATTACTGATATAAGTAGAAGACTCAAACTACCCACAGCATCAATCCTGTCACAAACTTCAAGATTATTATTTTGAGGTTTTTATCTCATCTCTTGACAACTAATGATCTTGTATAGATTCGTAATTTAGAAGATCTTGATCAATCATCAATCTTTAAAATTATTTATGTGAAATACTCAATCACACAAGATATCTTAATTGATTGATAATCATTCTGAAGGCAAGATAATTTACATAGTTGAAGCACTCCATTTTTGGGAGCGAAGATTTGACTGTATGAGCAACCAATTCTACGAGAATTCTAATTGATCAACTTCAATGGCAAATTGATCTTCTCAACAATTGTCCAACGACACATAGGACTATCGAGGATGATTAGATGCATATAGTAATTTTCAGCTGCAATTGACCATAAAGATTACATTAGAATTTTATGTAAAGGTTTAGTATTGTGTCGACGGAATTGGAAAATTTAGGACATGATTGACTCTGATATAATTTAGTGACTGATGTGGTTATTATCCCAACCTCTCGGTTGGATGTATTATGAGGGCTTGTCTTGGCCTGGAAATTTATGCAAGATAGTGACATCCGCCGTCGCCCTAGTGCAAGTTCATATGACCAAACACGTAGGACGGCAAGTCATTTTGTTTTCGGCAAAGTAGAATTGCTCTTGCCTCCATTCAAATCTTTCACATCTGCTTCAAGTCAAACATGTGACCATGAAGAAGCAGCCTACTTTAGTTTTAGTATCGCAAAAGTCCCACTGCATGGCCCCACGATGACATGGACTTTAGAGAGCTTGAGAGATGAATGCAGCAAGACATTTTCAATGACCTAAAAGTAGTAATAAAAACAGAGGAAGTGGTTGTTGGGAAAATATTGCTTCAAATAGGGTAGAACAATGAAGATGGATCTTTAGAGTACTCGAGTCGGACTTTGAGACGTGATATCACTTTCTTTAAGGATTTATTTGCCCCACAAAGTTACTAATGGTCACCGGCAGATATCCTCCAAGATACAATAAAGTCTCAAAATGATAATACTAGATAGCAATTCTAGTATTTCTTTGGGATCTCTCTAGGAAACAATTGAAAAGATGGCTGTAGATTTTTCAGAAAGAAACTCGAAAAGATGAAAAATGATCACACTCATTCTTCCTCAATCTGACAAGTATATATAAAACAGTTTTAAAAAACATAGACAACTCTTCATAAAAAGTTGCGAAAATGAACAAACACATTCTTTTGAAAATTGCTCAAATGAACAAAGGCGTCCATTCGTAAAAAGTTAAAAAACCGAACAAATGCAATCCTTTGGAAAATGTTGCAAACTGAACGGGTATCTTATTCAAAGGTCGTCTTGAAAAGACACAAACAAAAAATTTGGAATAAAAAAAAAATAATTATTTAATAAATAAAATTTCAAAATTATTATTTAATAATTAATTAATTTCCAAAAATTCTCAATAAACAAAACAACCTTTGAATTGATTAAAGTTAATAAGATAATCGTACAAAATAAAAATAGAAATAAAATAACAAAGGGATTAGTGCTAATTGTGTAATTATTCACACACCTGTACGCGGGTATGGTGAGGTCTAGCTCACACCTAATATTCCTTTTGATACTCAAAGGAAACCTCACACTT
This sequence comes from Eucalyptus sp. ANBG9806169, assembly GCA_014182395.1. Taxonomy (NCBI): domain Eukaryota; kingdom Viridiplantae; phylum Streptophyta; class Magnoliopsida; order Myrtales; family Myrtaceae; genus Eucalyptus; species Eucalyptus sp. ANBG9806169. Next base: position 6,287,070 of record CM024574.1, read on the forward strand.
ATAAATTGGCTTATTTCTTCCCATTTTTCCTATGTGGGATAAAGAGAAATGCACTAGTTTGTTTTACAAACAAACTTTCAATAGTGTTCGCACTTCTTGTAGTTGTGGATTCAGAAAGAGCTATGGATTTCATGGTTTTGATTCTGTGTCTATACCTCCTCTGGGGCTTGTTCCAAGCTCTCTCTTTGGTCGCTAATAGGGGCCGAAGAGCTCGGCCCTCCAACCTCCCCCCCGGTCCGCGGCCTCTCCCGATCATCGGCAACCTCCTCGAGCTCAAAGATCTTCCCAAGTCCCTAGCCAAGCTCGCCCGCACCTACGGCCCCATCATCAAACTGGAACTCGGCTTCGTGACTACGGTGGTGGTCTCTTCGCCGATGCTCCAAAGAGATCCTCCAGACCCACGACGCTGTCTTCTCGAATCGCACGGTTCCCAATTCCATCACGGCCCATGACCATGACAAGCTAGGCTTGCCCTGGCTACCCGTTTCGCCTCTCTTCTGAAACCTCAGGAAAGTATACAACTTGCATATCTTCTCCAGCAAAAAACTCGATTTGAACCAACACCTTCGCAGCAAGAAAGTTCAAGAGCTGGTCGCCTTCGTGAGGAAATGCGCAGATGCTGGCGAGGTGGTGAATATCGGTGAGGCGGCTTTCAGGACCACCCTTAATGCGGTATCAAACACGCTTTTCTCTTTGGACATGATGGAACCTTTGAATCCAGATGGAGAGCTGAAGGAGGTGGTGTGGCAAATATTTTTTGAGATTGGAAAGCCTAACCTGGCAGATTACTTTCCCATGCTCAAGAAGATCGACCCGCACAGTTCGAAGCGTCGCCTTGAGGCGCTTATCCAGAAGCTGTTCGACTTTTTCGATGGTGTGATCGAGAGAAGGTTGCAGCTGAGGACAGAGAAGGGTTGCGTGAGGTGTAACGATGTTTTGGATTATCTCCTTGATTTGATTGAAGATAAAAATGAGACCCTGGACATCTCCCTAGTCAAGCATCTATTTCTGGTACCGTCTCCTCTATCATGCTTCCCTAATTGTGATAATTATGATATAATTTCTTGGAAAAAAGCACTCTGATTTGTGATGTGGATCGTGCAGGACATAATCACCGGCGGTAGCGAAACCACTTCGAGCACTCTGGAGTGGGCAATGACAGAACTACTTCGCAACCCGGAAAAGCTATCAAGAATCCAAGCTGAGCTCCATCAAGTCATTGGCAAAGGCAAGACGATCGAAGAAGCCGATATTTCTCGCTTACCCTATTTAGAAGCTGTCTTGAAAGAGACTTTCCGGTTGCACCCAACGGCTCCTCTCCTTCTTCCTCGAAAATCTGGGGAAGATTTTCCTATAGGTGGTTTCACCATTCCAAAGGGTGCACAGGTTTTCATAAATGTGTTCGCGATAGGATGAGATCCGAGCATTTGGGATGATCCAGACAAGTTCGTGCCCGACAGATTTCTTGGATCTGATATTGATGTTAGAGGACAAAACTTTGAGCTGGTACCGTTTGGTGGTGGCAGGCGGATTTGTCCGGTGTTGCCATTGGCCGCGAGAATGTTGCCTTTCGGTTCGCTCATCAACGTATTCAATTGGAAGCTCGAAGATGGTGTTATCCCCGAGAACATGAACATGGAAGAAAAGTTCGGATTAGCCGTCCCAAAGGCTCAATCTCTAAAGGCTGTGCCCATTCCTATATGAAAGAAGAAAAAGAAATGCATCTTCGCGTTACATTCTACGTAATTATGTTTGGTTGTGATAATTGCATCGTCTATTTACAGAATAAAATCGCTAGGCAATATTTTGGTAAAAAATGCGCACTTTTTCTTGAATTTGTATCCTTTCAAAATAAAGAGATATTAGAGAGCAAAAAGGATTTCCCAGTATAGTAAATGTAGAAGAAGAGGCCAGAGTTTTGGGAAATCTTACCTCTCTTTATCTGTGTAATCTTTTTTCCTTACAATCTGTATGTGGTGATAACTTTCAATCTGAAACAGAGGTCTTCTCAGATCTTAAGAGCTTATACATAAAAGTACTGTCCAATGCTTGCGACATTTTATAACTGTCGAAGCTGCCAAAGAACCTCAAGACCCTCCAGATCAAACTTTGTGATGAAATCAAACTCGTGCGCCTGCAGAGTGTAAAATGCAGACCTTGGATCTCATGGAATTACCAAAGCTGGAGAGAATTGGCATTACTATGGCCCCGTCGCAAGTATTGAAAGTGAGGCTGTGTCCAAATCTTACGAGTCTATAAAAAACTCTTGAAGAAGCCGAAAATTCTAGAGGTTTTCTATATTTCCGGTGCGACTGGGTTGGAGATTATTTGCAGTCAGAAAATGAAGCCTGAGAGCCTCAAGAATCTGAGACAACTTAAAATCAAATACCGTCCCAAGCTCGAAAGAGCTATTTAAACCCCATGCGCCTGCAGAGTGTACATTGCAGACCTTGGATCTTATGGAACTACCAAAGCTGGAGAGAGAATTGGCGTTACAATGGCGTCCTTGCAAGTACTGAAAGTGCGGCGTTGTCCAAATCTCAAAGAGTTCAGAAGGAACTCTTGGAGAAGCCGAAAATGTAGAGGTTCTTGATATTTCCGGATGCTGTTTTGTCTGATTTTCTTTCTGTTGAGTATGCGCAATGAGGAAGATGACTTTTCGTGAGAAACTCTGCTTTTCATCTGTTTGATCTCCATTCTATTCTCCACCATCAAACTGCACAGATGTATTCAAAGCCTCCCCAGGCAATCTCGCAGCAAATTACTAAAATCAACGCCGTCCTGAGTGTTTGGTACATAATTGAACTGAAGATTCAAAAGAAATTTAGAGATCTAACTGGACTTTCCCTTAGGCTTTTTTGCGGCTGAAATGGGAAGCACAAAAGGCTTTTTTTCAAACGTCAAAGTAGGTTGTACCGACCATTTTACTACTTTCCAACGCTAATTTTGGAACCAGCGAAAAAAATAAGGAGATTGAATACTTTCATGTATGTCCGCATTTGTAGGATTTTTAGATCCTTTTTTAATATTTGCTTTTTCAAAGATTTTATTTGGAAATTCATTGATCTTTAACTCACTAATCCATGCTTAGTAAGTTAATGACGCTTAAGAATTGATTAGTTTAAGTTAAACTTGGATTAAGTGGTTAGTTAGAATGGATTAGTGAATTAGTTGATTGTTAATGCATGTTAGGTGGTTAGAATAGTGCAATTAGCGAGTAGACAAGTTTTAGTATTTATTTAAACAGGTTCGTAAATTTTCCGGGCCCGTTTCGGTATTTAATTAGGCTTTTTTGGCCTAAGTTGAATTTTTGGTAATTATTAATTAATTAATTATTATTTTTCAGAAATTAGGCCGGGATAGTCGGTGACTGGAATTTCGTGCTGATTGTAATGGTGTGATTTGTTTGTTTAATTGACTATTATTTTGTGCAAATTGAGTAAGATTTGAAATGTTGGGAATTTATTCCAAAATTTAATAAATTTTGTAATTATTTGGAAATTACCGGGCATTGGTTTACAACGCAAAAAATGTGTTTTTGGACTGTTGGATTTAGTGGGATTTTCAAAATGGAAAATATCGTATTTTGGCTAAGGTCGACCGTGTATTCCACACATGATTATTTTTATCAGGAACGATAAAAATGGTGAAATAGATGGATGATCAGGATGGTATATGTCGTGACCAATTTTTCGATGAACCACCTAGGGTTTGGCTAATGGATTACTAAGCCTAAACTTAGCTTGGGCTCTCCCAAGCCCATACCAATTCGTGACTTAAGTTCAAATTTTTTAACATGCAAGTGGATTTTATCTAGGAGTTGCTACTAATCAGTTTATGGTAGGTCGATTAGACACCTAAGTAAAATAATGAGAGGATTATTTTACTCATACGAACTAGAGACTTTGGGTATGGGGACTTGATTACACTAGACTTCTCTAATGCCATTTCGGTACAAGTTCTTTTTATTTTCAAAAATGTTTTTGAATGCAGCTTGGATTGATTTTAAATCTATTTCCCTAACATATAAGGTGATCATACGGGTGCATAATCCACCAATTTAACACTCAAGAAAGCAATTTAAACAAATGCATAACTTACCTCATAGCAACGAAAGCATCTGCAGTGTTAGATTAAAATTCGCATCAACAGTCTTAGATATGATTTCTAATTAAATTGCAATTTTTTTTTCATTTAATGAATGAGAATCATGTAATATGCAATGCAATATAACTAAATGACCTAATTCTAATGACATGCAATTTCTAATTAAATGGACCTAGTAACAATCACTAAATGGCATGCATTCCATGAATCTAATCCTAATGACATACACATGACATTTTTTTCTTTCTTTTTTTTTTTTCCCCTTAAAAAGAATGCAATTTATCCTAGAAAATAAAACTAATTTATTCTAAGACATTTTTGTATTTTTCATGAAATTGGAAATTAGAAAAAATGTGAAAATTATCTAACTAGATTAAGATTCTATTCAATTTGTATTAGGAATTAGGTTAAACCAAATCCTAATTTAAACTAAAATATTATCTTAACCCAAATAATCCTAAAATGCAATCTATCCAAGAAAATACCTAAACTTATAATAAATTAAGAAAAATATTATCTAGAATTAAACTAAGTGCAATTTTACCCTAATATGCAATGACGTATAAAAATGCCCTAATTCTACATGATGTATGCATAATGACTTTTTTTTTGTGTTTTTTATTTATCTATCAAATTCGAAATTTAAATTTGTCAAATAATTAAACGTGCAATTTAAATTAAAAAATAATATCCTAAATGAATGCATTTTTTTTTGGATTTTTTTATTTAAAAATTCGAAATAGGTAAACTTCCTATCCTAGATATGCAATTTTAATCCAAAGATATCATCTAAACATGCATTTTAAAAAAATGACTAACTAACCTATAATGCAATCAATCCTAATCTACATGGGATACCAATGCAATTTTTTTTTTTTTGTATTTTCAGGATAGATGGAACAATTAAAAAATAAACACTAAATTATCCGTGATCATTGAAAATGTTATCCACCACTCAAATTGAAATTCAAACTTAATTGTTTCGCTAATAAAAATTGATAAATTGATCTTAAGCCTTAAATATCAATATATCAATTTTACTCCCGCGTGAATAATTATTTCATCTAAAGCCTTATAGATAGAATAAAAATTCGTGCGTTGCGAGTCGAATATTACATCATGGAATTTCAATCATGCATTGAAAATACTTCTTCCAAAGATATAAAATATATATAAAAAAAAACAAATCTACCTAATAAAACAAATTTACCTAAATATAAAATAATCTAATAAAATAAAATAACTTTCTACCTAAATTGAATTTTTTTCAAAAAATTCGAACGGTAGAATGGATTGACGACAGAGATTCGGACGGCACGGCTAAGGACGGTGGCTGTGGTGGTGGGTCACCGTTGCTGGTGGTTCTCCGTCGATTGATCGGAGGTGTAGGGATGGCACCAAGGCAGCCGGTCGTAACTAGGTGGGGTTCACAGCAGGGGCTTTACTTGGATAAGCAAGTAGCAACTCGTCACAAACAAGACTCGGAGTGGGTCGTAGCGAGCAGCCAAAATCGCGGGTTGCAGGTGTTGGGCGGAGGCGCTGGTGTGGCGATGTGGACGAGCTCTGGCGACCGCGAAAAAACAAATTTACCTAAATATAAAATAACCTAATAAAATAAAATAACTTTCTACCAAAATTGAATTTTTTTCAAAAAATTCGAACGGTAGAATGGATCGACGACGGAGATTCGGACGGCACGGCTAAGGACGGTGGTTGTGGTGGTGGGTCATCATTGCTGGTGGTTCGCCGTTGATCGGAGGTGTAGGGATGGCACCGGGGCAGCCGGTCGTAACTAGGTGGGGTTCACTGCAGGGGCTTTACTCGGATCAGCAAGTAGCAACTCGTCACAAACAAGACTCGGAGTGGGTCGTAGCGAGCAGCCAAAATCGCGGGTTGCAGGTGTTGGGCGGAGGCGCTGGTGTGGCGATGTGGACAGAGCTCCGGCGACCACGAAACAGCAGCCGGCGTTGCTTGGCTGCGGCTTGGGAGCAAGGGTGGAGCTTCGGCTGCTAGCATCTTGGAGGTTGCTGCAGCAAGGGTGCGGCGAGCTGTTGCGGGGCAACAGCAGGAGCGACGATTGCTGTGGCGCTAGTGGTGAGGGGGCTTAGCGACCGGCTCGGCAGTGCTCGTGGGTGATTGGGTTGGCGCAGCGGATCTTGAACTAGCAGCGACTGGCAGATCCGGACGGGGGCAGGGGAAGCAGTATCGTCGCGGATCGGCTTCATGGGTTGCTGGTGTTGCAGCCACCGGCGTGAGAAATGAACAGCGATCGGTGGTGCAGCAAAAATGGACTCCTAAGGAAGATGAACGGTAAATGTCCTGTCAGTTTTTTCCTTTTTCCCTCTCTGCACGTTTCCTCTAGCTTTTTCCTTTTGCTTTTTCTTCTTTTGTGTTTATTTTTTCCTCCCAAACCCACGGACGGCAAGCTCTTCCCTTTCACCTTTTCCTTTTGTGTTCTCTTCTCACCGAAAACGAGAAAAAAACAAGAGAAGCCCATTCACTTATGCGCATGTGCCCTTTTATAGTCGAAGGTTTAGGATTTTAATCTCTTTTTTTTTTTTTAAATCAACATCCGCAATATTTTTCACCAATTTTGTCACATATTGATAAGGGTTCAAGATTACAATAAAATTATTCTTTAAATCCAAATATTGCAAAGACAAATCGCAAGATTTTTTTTACCCATCTGCCTTATCCAAAAAATTTCAAAATTTCTATTTTCCTACGAGATAATTTTCGATCATTAAAAAAACATGGGCTTGGGCCAACTTTCTTGCTTCATGGGCTTAGTCCAACTAATTTGAACACATCCGCCACCAGTCCAATAAATGCAAAAATGCAAATTAAAAATAAATACACCTAAATCTATATGCTATGCAATTAAAATTATCCCATACCTTTTTATGCAATAAATAAATGATCGGATCACTAAAATTTAGGTGTCAACAGTATATTATATCAGCCCGCAGGCTTGATATGTTAGCTTAGCGCAAGTAGTATACCGATATACTATATTAGCCTATGGGCCTCGATATGTCAGCTTAGCGCGAACATCATATTATTTATCAACTTAGAGTGAGCTATACTATCTATTATCAGCTTAGAGTGAGGAATCTTGGATAGGGTCGGACTTTATAGATAGTATTGATTGAGATAACCGGGAAATGGTCTCGATGACATGGAATCAACTGAGTCGATTGATCGATGATTCGATCTGATTGGTTGAAATGATTGGATGGTTATTCGAATTGTATTGACTTGCAAGAAGGGACTGAGGCTAAGGTAAGTCCTCTGACTTGTGGTTGTGCTTAGGCAGCCCTTGAGGCGTATTTTCTTCCTAGTCGGGTCTTAAGGGGTGAACTCGTTGAGACGTCGTCTCACCCCATTGTGGGATAACATTTTCAAGCCCATAGATGACAGCTCCTCTCGAGCATTTTGGATAGCCAAAGAAGGTTATAGAACATAAGTGCTTCATCTCGCTTCATAAAGACCTAAGGGGATGGGTATATGAGTTGGTGAAATCCGTGGTCTGGGTCGATGCGGGTCTATCCAAAAAGGTGCCCCATCAATACAGATCATGGTATCACTAGGAGCGGAATGGTCAGAGAGAGGGACCCATATCGAAGTTCGAGGTTCATTTTTATGTGCTGGAAGTAGCTTTTGGAAAGGGTATGGTTGACCCTCCAGGTGGTTCGGTGGTGGACCGGGACCCCAACTTGTCGGAACCTGAGTCCCCGGTATAATCCGCTCAAGGATCCAATGAGGATGAGGATGAAGAGGAAGATCTGTAGTTCTTTGAGCCCCCCCGGCGTTTTGGAGATCTTGCATCTATATATCAGCTTGTATTATATATGACATGACTGGTTATGTTATGTATATATAAGTGTGTTGTTGGTTTTAAAAGTTATGGTCCTACTTTTCTATCCCATCTTGTTGTTGTCTAGGGATCATTTATTTGCTTTCGCATGTGCATTAAAATGAATGGGTCGGCGATGCGTCCTAGGATGTCGCTATTTATTCCATCACAGAGGGATGGGCACGCGCTCAGAGGATTGGGGCGTGACACAAATTATGACAGCGACATAATTCTTGTCATAAGCCATTTCTGCACCAAGAAAAAGAATAATTAGTTTTTGGGACCATATCCACAAAGAACAACAGACAAGTGCACATGGGAGTCCCCCCACTCTCATGGACTTTATTAAAGAAAAGGGAAGGGGAAAGAGATGCACATGTTAGGCCATTTACTATAAAGATACCATCCATGACAAAAAGAGGTCCCCATATTGCTAATATGCCATTATATGACAGCCAAAAAAGAGGTCGCCACTTTGAGTATTTGTCTTCCCTTCCCTTAAAATTTTAACCAAAAAACAAAGGTCCCCACGACAAGCACAGGTCCTCACAACACCCATTTCAACACTTCAATTTAAAAAAAAGTGATAAGAAGTCCCCACAACAACCACTCCGAGCAATCAAAATCGCTGCCGCACATCACATTTCACATCTAACCCCTAAAAATCGCCATCGCACATCACAATACCACATCCAAGCTCTAAACACAAATCACAGTAGCACCATTCTAAATCACACATCGCAATAACACCAAATCTTCAAGGTCAAGCCTTAATTTTCCCCTCGTCGAACCCTACATTTTGAGGCCAATCCTGAAATTGCTAATTCGAACCTCCATTAGGGTTCTAATACCACTCGACCTAAATCCACATTTTCCCGCCTCCACATTTTCCCGAAGCCCCAAATTTTCCATCGGAGCCCTAATAAAAGAATTCGAGCCCTAATTTCATCACAAGGGAGGGGGAGAAGGGGCTGAACCTGGAGAAGCGACGATGGTGAGCGGCGACAACGACCAATGACAGCGACTGATGACCGCGATCGATGACCACCTCTGGGCGTGAACGATGACGGAGAGAAGAGCTTGAGATCTAGTGTGAACGGGGAGGAACGGTGACGGCCAGGTCTTCTTAAGCCAAAATAACCTAAAATACATCGTTTAACACCAAGGAAAAACAACGTCGTTTAGGTCGGCTCAGTTAGCATGGATGGATGACGTTGTTTTTGTCGTCCACGTGTGCTTTTTATTTTTATTTTTTTTTATTTTTATAGAAAAAAAACGTTTGCCACCTTAGTAAAAGATGTTGTCGGAAAATACCGCGTATGCAATTTGGCCGGATTTTCTTGCGATGGCACTCAAGTGATCCATTTTGCTCCGATTTTGGCACTTAAGTGTCACTTTCATAACTTTTGGCACTTAAGTGTTTCTTTGTGCCAACTTTTGGCACTCCAGAGGTCTGGGTGTCCATTAAATGGATATCAGCAATGTACTGCAAAGGTTGGATATAAGTAGAATACTGCAAAAATATGATATTATCAAATAGCTAGAAAGCTTGATATAATTAGAACTACTGATATAAGTAGAAGACTCAAACTACCCACAGCATCAATCTTGTCACAAACTTCAAGATTATTATTTTGAGGTTTTTATCTCATCTCTTGACAACTAATGATCTTGTATAGATTCATAATTTAGAAGATCTTGATCGATCATCAATCTTAAAATTATTTAAGTGAAATACTCAATCACACAAGATATCTTAATCAATTGATAATCATCCTGAAGGCAAGATAATTTACATAGTTGAAGCACTCCATTTTTGGGAGCGAAGATTTGATTGTATGTGCAACCAAATCTACGAGAATTCTGATTGATCGACTTCAATGGCAAATTGATCTTCTCAACAATTGTCCAACGACTAGTTTGGAAATTATACCTCTTGAAGATTGTCCAACAGGAAGATTGGATGTGGAGGAGTATAAAAGGAGATCAAGACACATCAAGAGTTCATAAAATCCAAATTTAGAGATAGCTCTACATCTTCACATTGTCTCCTGAGAGTATTAAAATTATAATTTTCTAAAAAGCATTGATAGTATGAAACTTTGGGCTTAGGTGTGAAATAGTGAGATCTATCAACTTGGATATAAGTAGCATAAGCTTTGGGGAGAAGTGTTTGAGTATAAGTAGCACTTAGTATTGTAACTTTGAGAAGATCTCTATTGGAATCTAGCTAGGAGATTGTTAGTGTGGGAGAATGATTGTTTTTGTAACACCAAGCTGAACCACTATAATTTCTCTGTGCATTGTTCTCTATCTCTTTGCTCATTTTCACTAATTGCCTATGTCATGACCTCTTTTTTCCATTCGAGGGGAAAAGAAAGAATGGTTTAGGGGTATTTGCCTAAAGAGGCGGACCAACGGCCCTAAATTAGGTGCGGGCTCTCCCAAGCCCATACCTTGCGCGACATTGGATTTTGAATTTTAATTCTTAACAACCTATGTACTTCTAGGAGTTGCCACTAGCCTATTGGGGTCAACTAGAAACCAATCAAGACGCGGGAGTTTTGTCACGATTCCTACGCAACTAGAGATTTCTAAGAACGGGGACTTGTTTACGCCAATGTTTCTATTGGCGCCCTTGCGGTACCACTAACTTGAAAGGTTGTTCATCTAAATGGCCACACAATCTTGATTACCAATTATAATCCTTATAAAACCGCTAAGCGTCCATGCAAAGGTTTTTGTAGGTTTGTTTTCCTTAATATCTAGACTAATCCTAACATAATTTAAAAGAGAAATTTGCACTCAAATTATTGAAAAGCGGTGCGGTAAATAAACATCCAAGAAATTGAAAAGACTTGAAAGTAACGCGGAAAAGAAAGACTCGATACAAGTCGGACAAATATTATTACATGGCCTTGTTATCACGCCCCGGGACAGGACCCCCGTGAGCAAAACGAGAATTTAAATATGTATGAAAATTTAAATATGTATGAAATTACTCTAGATGCATGCAATTACTCTAATTAATTTTAATCTACGCATAATAGATTATTTACAAAAATGGTTCTAAAATACCAAAATATCATTTAAATTAAGAAAATGACCTTTTAAAATTAGGAAAATTCCATAGATGTAATTTCTATCATAACTTGATACCATCCATCATTTTTACAATTTTTTTTGAAATTTTCATTTTTTTTTTCATTTTTTTCATTTTTTTTCATTTTTTATTAAAAAATAATTCCCTAAACCGATATATGCCAATTTACACTAATATGAGACTGCCCAGTACATGAATATAACAAGAACTAAGCTCAAATCGACCGTTTCAAGATCGAAACTTGGTTTGTGTATTTCGTCGAACACTTGGCGTGCATCAATCTACCTAAACCAGCTTCCTTGGGCCATGTTTGTGGCCTTCAATCTTAACTCACGAGCAATCTTATGTGGAACTAAAACATCAAGGTTATACTACCACATGCAAATAATAAGATTAGATAAAAATCATAGCCTAAAACACACGAAAACCAAGCTGAAATCGTCATCAAATATGCGGGTTTGAGCTGATTTTGCAAATCTGAGTTTGAGCCCAAGTCAAGCAAACATGTTATATGCCCATATTCAAGCCTCGACACTCATCACATGCAAGATATATGGGAAACATTACTTGATCCGAGTGAAAGTAGGTAACATGAGCTTTCAAAGACAATAAACATCACAGAGAATGACCAACCGAACACATAAAAAACGACATCTTCAAGAAGCACACATGCAAAACTTTTGAGGAGATTCCAACACTTAGAAAAATTCCAGCCTCAAAATCAGTATTCTAGACTGGTCTTCCTCTTGATTTTTGATGGTTGAAACATGTTCAAAATTGACCAAAAATACATCTAGGATTCTTACCTTGCTTCATAGTTTCTTTTTCAAGTGGCTCCTAGCTGAGGAAGCCGAGAAATTATCGTCGGGGCCTCGTGGAAGTTGGCTTCTTCAACTGGAAAACGAGATCTGCAAAGAAAGAACTGATAATGAAGGTTTTCACTTACCTCCAAAAGCAAGCTTCAGAACCTCTTTTGTTGGCCAAGTTAAAACCAACCCAAACTATATGTATTATAGTTTGTCTTGTAATCATGAATTTCCTCATTTGTCTCTCAAATTTTCAAAAACCACTCCCTTTCCCTCACTCGTGACCAACCGGGCTCAACACCTGGAAAAATTTTCAGACTTTCTTGGCCTGCCAGGAGGGTGGATTTCAGGGGGCTTTAGGAGACCTTCACGAACTCCATTTGGGACGTGTGACCTATGGATGGAAAGATCTTTGAGTGAAGTTTCACTATCTAGTTGAAGATTTTGGCTAATTTTGGCCGCAAGTATGTGAAAATTTCACTTTTCTCTCTCAAGGTTAGTCTAGATTTTTTGGGTTTTCCATTTTTTGGAGTTGCTTCTGAGGACCTGTTTGGGGGACGGTCGTGAGCTCTTCCCTCTCCTTCTCGTCTCCTCTCTCTCATGCCTCAAAAGAGCATGCTTCATAGATCTTATCCACCGAATTCATCAATCTCTTGGTCGGCTTTTTATCCACCTACCAAGCCTGCCAACTGAGCTAGTTCACCCACTCTTTGACTTAAGCCAAATTTTCAACTTCTACAGCTGTTGAGTATGCAGATTTGGTGCGATTTTCCCGTGCCTTCAGCAGCTTATCCCTGACCAATGTTTGTCCACTTGCAGTACCAATAATGGTCTTCCATCACGTGCACAGATCAGGCTGGTTGGGTAGCTGAGGAGGATATGGTGGGGCCACCAATATGCCTACTTAGGGGGTGTTTGGTTAAGCTTTCCCAAGGGGCTTTGAGCCCCCAAAGCCCCTTGGGAAAAATTAAAGGGTGTTTGGTTCGGCTTTTGAAGGCTCTTTGGCAAAATGTTTGCATTTGGAATGCTAAAAGCCCAAAGCAGGTGGGGACTTGCTTTGGGCATTTCAGCATTTTCGGCATGCTGGTATGGGGGATTAATGAATTTTTTGTCATTGCCTATTTTACCCTTAAAATTTTATAAAAAGTCCACTTTTACCCATACTAAACAAAACCCTAGCTCTTTCCACGTTTCCTCTCTTTCTCCATCGATCGGCTCCTTTCTCGTCTCTCTTTGCAGCATTCTCCATTGACGCTGCTCTCTCTGCAGCGTTTCTCTCCCTGCAACTCGCACCACTCCATCCCGATTTGAATCCGAGCACCACTCCATCAAGGCCGAAGTTCGTCGCACGAGCGAGCGAGATTTGGATCTTCTACCCTCTTGATGAGCGAGCGAATCCGAGATCCGAGCAATCCGAGCACAACTCCATCTGGATCGTCTCTCACCCATTGCTGTGATCGGAGGTCCTCCTCTCACGGATCGGCGACGACTCTGCTTCCTGCTCCTGCTCTAGTGACGGCTCCGGCTCTGCTTCCTGCTCTTGCGACGGCAACGGCTCTGCTTCCTTCTCCTATGACCGACCTTCTGACCCAGCTGAAGGAACTCAAGGTCGAGCCTATGTTGAATTTGTCCGATTGTGCTGCACTACGATTGTGCAACTTGTTGTCCTGTTCTTGCTCTGTTTAGATTTCTGTAGCTTGTTGCTAGTGCTCGTTGATTGTGCTGTTTCTGGCGTTGCACATCCTTAAGCATGGGATGGTTATATTCTGTAAGGCATTGGAAATTCGGAAAAGCTCAATTGGTTGATGAATCTTGAGTGGATAAATGCAAAGAGCTGGCTTTTTGCAAGTAACTTACTGAGATTTCTTTGAAAGACGACGTCGCCGATCGATTCTTTGTGATGTTATGGTAGCTTACGAGTTGGCAACGCTCTCGCTTGTTCCGTGTGCTCCTCGGTGTCAACATCCCTTCAAAGCATCCTACCCTGCAAACCTAGCAATGTCATTTACAGCCATTGATGTGTGATAGAATTAAGCTTAAACCCATTGTCATGCTTTACGAATTATCCATTTGTTCACGCCTAAACTTTTTGCCCAAAGACCTGTCATGGATTGAATTCGTCCATAGCAAGGAAACCTGACCTCTAAACCGAAATATTAATTTGCACACATTCTAGATTCTTTTATATGCTTTCCCTTTTTCTTTTTTTACCGTCTTTCCATCATAGAATCTCCGTTCCCATATTATACTATTATCAATCGCAGTTTGGCATCCACATTGATTATTCCATTTGATACTAAACTTAGGAGTTGCCACTAACTTATAAACACCCATTGCTGTGATGTTATGGTAGCTTAATGGGTATAATTCCCTGCCGGGCAGTTTTTCCAATTGAACATATGGAAATTAGTGCTTTTTTTTTTTAATGGGTTTCGATCTTCAATTGTTGCGAAAAGGTGTTGAGGTTGTCGATTGCACAAGTCTTGACTGTGATTTCCCGAAACAAAAGGCTGCTTTGAGGGAGGTTTACAAGAAAAAGAAGTACTTGCCCCTTGATCTTCATCCCAAGAAGATTCATGGTGATTGATGTGACAAAGGCGGATAGACATTGCGGCGTCAAATTTGTTTGGCAAAGCAATTTTGAACTTATTGTTAGATTATTTGGCTATTTTATGCAACTATAGACTGATATCGGGTTGAGTTTGAGTCAAATGTTTCTGATTGGGTGCTAGAAATACATCACTGGTGAACTCCTTTCATTCTTGTCACTGGGATTTCTGAGTTGATGTCCGACCTGCCTAGTCTCGCTCCTTTGGCTGTTCTGTCTTGTGTTGTATGTGTCTTGAACCATTAATGTCGAAAATGGTAGAAACATGACTCACGCTTGGTAAAGCGCATGTTTAATCCTTGTGAAAGAAAATCATTGGAAATGTATCTAGTCCTGTGCCATTGCCTAGTCTGCCAAGAGCAAGTTGCATGCCTTATGTAAGTGACGCAATGATGATTCGGTTTCTCCTAAGATCTTGCCCTGGCCTGTTCGATTTTTTAATTTTATTTATGAAAGGATATAGCAATTGTAACCGATTCTTTCGTCTCTTGGAGGCACTGGTCATCACTAGTCATACGGCCTGTTTGGTTCAGTATTCACCGAATAAGTTCACCTTTATATAATTTTTATCTTTTGACAATCAATAGCCCAACTTTTTTATCAATATATTAGAATAATCATTAATTAACGAAGATTATTAATACTACAATAATTAAAAAAAATTATTCAAAGTTGAAAACAAACCTAAAAGAACTCTAGGCTAAAAGTTGAGCTTTGCATCTAATTTATAATTAAATTCTTTTAATATAAATTTTAAATAAATTTACTAATATGTATTTTTTACATTACTCTCAAAATGAAAATGTAAAATGTTAAATCATTGTTTCTTTTTGCAATTTTAAAAATATTAAAACTAAAAAACTTAATTTAATTACACCAAAGGGCTTTTCAAATATATATTTACCAAACGGTTTTGCATTTCCCTAAAGCACTTTTCAGTTATAGCTTACCAAACAGTCTAGCATTTCGGAAAACCCCTTTACCTCAAAGGTCTTTGCATTATCCTAATGACATTTCCCCAAAACCGAACCAAACGGGCCCTTAGCAGCTCCGAATTAAGACCTAATTGTGGGATGAGATTTGGCAGCTGGTTTTGGTGCTTTAATTCATCAATTTGGCTGCGGTTTTTGATCAATTAGCAAGCTCACGTATAGTCGTTTAAGATCTTTTCTAGCTTTCGCAATTGTACTCACTCAATTTTGCAAGAAAGTCCCTCAAAGTTAGTCATTTTCTTATCCGAAAATACCCAATTCAAGGCAAATTTGGTCATTTTGGCCCAATTTGATTGATTCGACTTGGCCCAAGTTCAATTTCAACTTAATTGGGGGCTAAGATGATGATTTAAGGGCTCGGGTGAAATTTTACAAATTTTGCGAATTGGTCCCTCAACTTTTGGAAATTGCATTTTGGCCCCAATTTGCCATTTTAATTCCAATCGACCTCCCGAGCTTGGCTAGTCACATTTAGATCATTGGCCCCGACTTTTTTTTTTTTTCTTTTTCCGCTTTTTTAATCTTTAATTTTTCAATATTTTTTTTAATATATATTTTTAATTAATTTTTTTAAAAGGAAAAACATCCTCCATTTTAAAAACTATACTAAACACTTAGATAATCTATATGAAATATTTTTGTGGAAAAACAAGTTCCCATTTTTTCAGAAATAATTTTTGGACAAAAATTTAGGTGTCAATAGCCTAATTGAAGCATTACACTACATTACTTGATATAAAACAATTTGTGCTTATATCATTGCTTTGTTTCACCTATTCAACTCTCTCTATGTAACCACCGGGGGTTCGCCTCAGTGGCCACCCTTCCATCTTGAAAGGGGGAGGTTGGGGGTTCAAATCCCTACATTCTTAGGGGGGATTGGGGTGAGGACGATTTCATTTTAGGAGTGGGTTTCGACTCCCACGCCCTGCACGGAGGCAGGGCAAAGTCTAAGAGTGAGTGTTAGAGTAGGATTAGTATAGGACCGACAAAAAAAAAAAAAAAAAAACACTCTCTATGTGATTTTGCTAGCTAACATCTATTGGTATTTGTTAAAAAACTTTGGATGTATGCACTGCGGAAGTATGGTTTTGGTATTAGTTATAGTTTTTGGTTAATGATGTGTGCAAGTGTTTGGTATATTTTGTAGATAGGAGAGACAAGGGACAAGATAGGATAATTGTGTTAGGACTAGAATTAACACATAGAGGGGGGTGAATAGGTGATTAAAGCAATTTTAACAATTTAATCCGAATGAAGAATTAAAAACAACAATCGCTGCAAATGAAAGTAATGAAAGATAAAAGGATTAGGGATAGAGAATCAAGACTCAGTTTATAGTGGTTCGGCTTAGACCAAGCCTACGTCCACTCTCCCGCACGGATAGCCCTTCTGGCTGGATTTCACTAAGAATCAAAAAGAGTGATTACAGTCTCACGCTCTTGAGTCCACAATGTAGAAGCTCTACTACACTTCCTCAAGGTCTCACCACAATATGATCTCTCTTTTGATTACATATAACGCTCGAAGAATAAGATCGCAAAATAGAAAAGGAGATTCAGACTTTGGAATTCTTCTATCCGGCACCCTTCAACAATTGGAGCATCTCTCTTATATACTTCTTCATGCATTCAATACCGTTGGCACCTTCCAAAGAAGTTCTTCCAATCAACCCGTTGGACAGAATCAATTAGAGAGATCTCGAGCTCTTTAAGGTAAGTGTTGATAGCCCATCAATCCTGCTCGCTCATACAATCAGGATCTTAGTTTCCATAAGTAGATCATTCCAATTATAAGCTGTGAAATCTTTAGAGAATCTATACATATTAGAATACGAAAGTAAGATCTTCTAGTGTTGAATCTAGTAGAAAGATATTCTCTAGCCGTTAGAGTAAAAACCATATAAGATCATAGTAGAAGTTGGTTTGGAGACTGTCCATGAGAGTAGACTTTGAAACATGAGTCTTGCTAGCTTCGGACTTTGATCTTCAGATTTTGCCGAGAGTCTGTAAGTCTTCGACTAGATTGAGGAAAATGTTTTGTTAACTTCAAAATACCTAAGAGAATTTATCCAACAATCTCCCCCTTTTTCATGGTGACAAAACTTTCCTGCAGATTTGAATATTATTGCCCTGCAATACAACTTTTAAGCAAGCATTGATATCTTATAAAAGATTAGAATAAAAATAGTAGAAGTTATCTTGTACACAGATGTCCTGTACACATATCTGCATCCACATAAACCTCATTAGTCATGTGCAGACATTACTATCTTTATTAAATTTAATAGCTTAAAGTAATGCAATAATGAGCACACATTCAAAAAACTCAAGATAAAGTCAAAATATCAATCACAATCATAACAAATCAAAAATGTTTAAAAATGAAGATTTTGTTTGGTTTGAGGATAGAGTCTTGAAATTGAAATGTGCTTGAAATCTGCAAAGTCTTCTCCCCCTTTTTGTCAGCATTAAAAAATCAAGGAGCACGAGGAATGCGAACAAGTTGAAAGTCCTCCATAGACTTGACAGTTCCTTCTAGCTTCCTCAAATCTTCTTGTAGTTAGGTAAGAGCGGTGCCTTTTGCGGTATCCCGAATCGACGCCGAACCTCTTTAAGCCGATCATGCATGGTGATGAACATTGCATGATTTTCATTCTCTCGCAGTCTGAAATTCATACCCCATAGCATAGATTTGGCCTTTGAGCTCCAAGATGATGTCAAGCAACCTTCCAAAATCTCCTGAATTGTCGGGCCTCGTGTGCTTGCGTCAACTCGGTCTGATGGTGGAGTCAAGCCAGTATGAATATCAGCAGGGAGATCAGTATTTGGAGATGATGCCTCTCCCTCAGGAAACTAAGCAGCATAAACATCTTCTACATCATGAGGTGATCGACTAACACCTGTTTGGGTATCTCCCTCTGTAAAAGTCAGTAGAAGAGGAGTACATTCTCTTTGGGTATCTCCCCTTGTTTCAATGTCTTACGGAGGAGAAAAGTACTCTTCTTTCGAGGAGTTTCCTCGGTGACGGGTTGTCGTTGATCCTCTTTTTCTGCTGGAGAATCTGTTTTTGCCGGTTCGTCCCATTGTTCTTCTTTTTCCTCTTCCTCTTTCTTTCTTTTTCTCTTCTTCTTTCTCTTCCTCTTTCTTTCTTCTTTCTCTTCTTCTTTCTCTTTTTTTTTTTTTCTTTTTCTCTTCTGCAAAATGTTGTTACGGAACAGGCTGAAATAGTGCAGAAAATTGAGAGACAAGAGCAGAGATGGGTAAAGCATCCTCATCATCTTCATCTTCCAAGATGATTACCCTTCTCTTCTTGATAGGACTAGTCACCGGTTCCTTTCCTTTTCTTTTGGCTGCAAAAGAGTCTGGTCTGAACTTAATAGGAGTCTTCTCCTTGAACTGCTCCAGCTTCTTGCTGAGTTCTTTTAGACGCATCTTTGTTATCATCCTCAGTCCGATGACTATTTTATCAATAGTCTTCACAGAGAGAATGTGAGGAGGCTGAATGTTCAGGTGTCTGAAAAGACGAGTGATGAGAGCAGCATAAGGGAGTTTTCCCTTGTCCTTTGCCATGGACCTGTACATGTGAAACATGATAGTGTGTGGCAGAGAGAAATTAAGACCAATCTTGATTGTATACATCAACGTACTCCTAAAGCTTAAGCTGATTTGCATAGCGTTTACATACGTCTAATCTCATCTAGTCTTCACTAGTACAAAGGGAAGCACGTTCGCTATGCTTCAACTAACATGACTCCTGGTTTTTCCACATTCAGCCACGGGCATGTTCCTTAAAATTTTCCAGTCCAGTCCGCGTCTCTTTGGGTGAAACCGGTCGGGCTGAAAAGTTTGGATAACGTTGTGTTATCGAAAGAGAGAATAGAATAGAGAGAGAATGGCTAATTGAGAGAATGATTGTTACTGTCAAAGATTTGATGGACTAATTTCTAAAACTTTCATGTTAGGAGAAGTACTTATGGTGCTTTTGAGTATAACAAAATATCTTAAGCATACTAATACATGTAAGTAAGTGTGCAGAAGATACTACTTCTTGATGTTATAATAAATTATTATCTTCTACAGATCTTCCTCATCAAACAGATCCAATTTTAGGTTCGGAAAGCGGGAAACATATCTCATGGATTTAAGCAACTAGTGCATCTCCTTTAGCTAACTCTTGAGGAGTATTTACCAAAAAACAAAATAATAATAATTGAGGAGTGATTGTGATTGGTGTTGGAATTTGAATTGAATCTCTTGATTCTTCAATGGATCCAGAGGTGGTAGGTCTGATTGGTGTTGTGACTCACATCATTTTGAACGACCTTCCACATTAGACATTCGATAGATCCGATTAAAGTTTGATTTTACTCTTCCAAATGTCATAATCTTTCTCATTAAAGTAGGAAGGTCTGGTGTTGCTCTATCCTTCGAGATTACTTACTCCTAGCATGCTAGCTATAACAAATCGTGAACTTAAAAAGTGAACATTTCAAAATAATAAGCACCTTGCTTTGATACCAATAGATGTTAGATAGCAAAATCACCTAGAGACGATTGAATAGGTTATTTCAAGAGACCTACCAAACATTGCAAAATTAAAATAGTCAAGCTTGATATAATTTGAACCGGGTGAAATAGGGCATTGATATAAGCACGGATTGTTTTATATCAAGTAATGTAGCGTAATGCTTCAATTAGGCAATTAGTGAAAATGAGCAAAGAGATAGAGAACAATGAACATAGAAATTATAGTGGTTCAGCTTGGTGTTACATAAACACCATTCTCCCACACTAATGACCCTACTAGCTAGATTCCAATAGAGATCTTCTCGAAGTTACAATACTAAGTGCTACTCATACTCAAACACTTCTCCTCAAAGCTTGTGATGCTTATATCCAAGTTGATAGATCTCACTATTTCATACCTAAGCACAAAGTTTCATACTATCAATACTTTTTGAAAAATTATAAATTTAATACTCTCAAGAGACAATGTCAAGATGTAGAGCTATCTCTAAATTTGGATTTTATGAACTCTTGATATGTCTTGATCTCCTTTTACACTCCTTTGCATCCAGTCTTCTAGTTGGACAATCTTCAAGAGGTATAATTTCCAAACTAGTCGTTGGACAATTGTTGAGAAGATCAATTTGCCATTGAAGACGATCAATCAGAATTCTCATAGATATGGTTGCACATACAATCAAATCTTGGCTCCCAAAATGGAATGCTTCAACTATGTAAATTATCTTGCCTTCGGGATGATTATCAATCAATTAAGATATCTTGCATGATTGAATATTTCACATAAATAATTTTAAAGATTGATAATCAATCAAGACCTTCTAAATTAGGAATCTATACAAAATCATTAGCTGTTAGGAGATGAGTTAAAAAAAAAAAAAACCCTCAAAATAATAATCTTGAAGTTTGTGACAAGATTGATGTTGTGGGTAGTTTGAGTCTTCTACTTATATCAGTAGTTCTAATTATATCAAGCTCTCTAGCTATCTAATAATATCATACTTTTGCAAGCTGTTAATGTCTTAACTGATTAGAACGTGAACAAGCCTAAAATGAAAAGTTATGGAAGGATCATAAGATAGAAGCTTGATATAAGTGGACGTTTGCGGGAGCTTGATATTAGTAGCATATTGCATGAATATTAGCAACGTATTAAATGGATATCAGCTTGTGTATCTTCAGCTTGTAGACACATTTTCGCCCAATGCCTTGACCTCTCATCTTTAGACGATCCTGTTTGGACATTAACAGTTTGTTTATCTTCACGTGGTTACTCAACCATTAAACGCATTAGTAGCTTTTGATTATTCTGTCATCTTCAAAAAATGATAAAGGATTTTCCCAACTACTTGACATTAAAACGGTCGTTCCCCAATGTTTAGGCCCTAGTCCAGTACAAAAATTGAACTAAAAGATCTAATGCAACTAAAAAAAAATTGGATATATAAATTTTTTTGAAGATAGGACTGTTTTGTATATTATGCTTGTCTTAGAGTATATACAAATGTTAGTAGAGCATTTAGGCATGCAATCAGTGAATCCAACGAGTATCCTTTTACATCATAGCTTAAATTTTCCAGTAAGGCTCTGTTTGGTAATGTTCTTATTTCTCCAAATTTCTATTCTTTTAATCCTTGGAAAAAAAAACAGAAATCTATTTGGTAATGTCAACTAATTTTTTTATTTCCCGAAATAGAAAACTGGCTGGGGAATAGATTTGAAATAGAAACAAAATATAGAAAAAAAGTGATTGTTTGTCCCTGAAAACAATTTCTAGAAGTAAGTTTCTTTCTTCTTCTTTTTTTACCCTTTCCTTCTTCTTCCTCTTTTAATCTGTCACCGGAGCCTCGTTGCCCACCGCTGTCATTTTATCAGCTAGAGGAGGAAGAATAAGTAGAGGGAAAAAAGAAAGGAAAAAGAAAGGAAAAAGAAAAATCTCAAAATTATTAAAAAAATTTAAAAAAATTCTACATGATAGAAAAATCAGTAGTTAGTATCAGACACATTTATGTTCTTTTTCTATTTTGGGAATAGAAAGTTTGTGCAGTTACTAAATGTGCTATTTTACTCAGAAATTGTTCTAGGGAATAAAAATTGAAAAGAACTATTCATGAAAAGAAATTATTTTCAAGAACAAAATTGTTATTAAACGCCCCCTAAGTTACCAACACGGACTAAGGATAAGGAGGAAGACCATAGTCTGCAAAGTGGATCCTTAAGCATCTGAAGAGGATGGCAGAGTAACGTCAGTTTCCAGGCTAATGACACTAAGAGCATCAAGTCACTGGGCATATTAATTCGGATTAAGGTCAAGATCAAGTAGACGTTATAGTCATTGAAATGGCTATCCTTTCAGTTTACCTAGTCGTGTTGTGAAAGGAAGACGTCTTTGTAGGTGACGAAGGCATAGTGAACGATGAAAGTTTGCGTATATGGCAGTAACAGAAGCTAAAAAAAAAAGACTCATTGCGATTGCACAGTGTAGCTTCTGAACTTGGTTTAGAACAGCAATTTGCTAATGTATTCTGTGATTGCTAACAGAAAACCAAATGCACCAAGAGTGTACCAAAAGCAGTGATGCCAGCCTTCAGGTATCATGTTATGGGAAATTTTATGTCGTGGGGTTGTGGTAGCGGATCGTCCGTGAGAAAAGATACCACGAGTAATGATCCGGCGGACGTGCAGAGAACAGTCAATTTCGCTGGCCAAGTTCAAGCACTGCTTAGACACGGAAGCGTGAAGGACTTGTGGATCGGGACCATGACTTGCCGTGGAACATCAACCCAGTATGGAGATTCATTGCATTAGTGCCTTGACTTTGAGCCCAAATCAATCAAAAACCGACTCAATTCAATGCGCACGCCCGACAAGAGGAGAAGGTCTGAATTGTGTTCATGTTCAGGGTTGGAGATGCATTAAATTAGGTGCCGATTGACATTCCGCTCGTGCCTTCTAAACCCAGGAATATGGTTGAGCATCTGACCTTGAGGTTAGCGGCCTGGCTCGTGCCGGACTTAAGTTCACACGCATTTTTACGTCGCTTTTTTTAGGGTTCTTTTGGCACGACTCAAGAGTAAGCACTTGAGATTCATTTGTGAGATTGAGTAAATTTCAATGAGAAATCAAGAAATTAACCATCTGAGTGATTCATGGGTGTAACTGGGGGCCCGAAATCGAGAGATGCGGAGTGGTTGAAAATTGAAATTCTCCATTGAAATTCTTAGGGAATAGTCAAACCCTAATGTCATTCACCCACCATCTCTAGCATGCTTATTGATTATGACAGCGCAAATTGCATTACTTTCTCACTCCATGATGTCAGCTTGGTGCGCACAATGCACAAAGAACTGGGAAGTGGAGTATACAGGTTCAATTTGGCCCAGTTTGTTTGTGTTCCTGTTTCTTGTTTGTGGACACAATTCCTGTTTTTTTGTTCCCGGGAACAAAAAAAGAATAGAAACATGTTTATTTGGGTTTTTGTTCAAAATCTATTTTTTGTTCCTAGGAACAAATTTGGAACAGAAACAAGAAACAAAAAAAAAAAAAAAACTTGTTTCTTATTTCTAGAATACTTCCGAGAAACAAATTTTCTCTCTCCTCGTTTTTATCTTATATTTCTTTTCTTCTTTTTTCTTTGGCCGGTGGCCGACGACCGGCCATTGAGGGCCGTCGACCTTGCCGAAGCGTCATCGGCCCTCGGCGAGGCCGAGTGTCGCCAGCCCTCGGCCTCGCCTTGGCCGGGCGAGCTTAGGCTCGCCCAGATCCAATAAGGCCGAGCTCGCCTAGCCACAAGCGAGGCTTAAGCCTCGCCGGGGGCCGATGAGCCTCGCCGTGGCTGGGTAAGGCCGCCGGGGGCCGGCGAGCCTCGCCGTGGCTGGCGAGGCCGTCGGGGCCGGCGAGCCTCGTCGTGGTGGCGAGGCCGCCGGGGCCGGCGAGCCTTGCGTGGCCGGGTGAGGCCGCCGGCCCTCGTCGACCGGTCGCCGGCCATGGCCGAGGCCATTGACCAGCCATGGCCAAGGCTAGCGACCGGCCAAAAGGAAGAAAAAATAAAGGAAAAAAAATAAAAATATTTAAAAATTAAAAGAAACAAAAAAAAAAAAAACACAAATTTACCAAACATGTTTTTGTTCTTTTTTTTTTATTCCAGGAACAAGTTTACCAAAAGTGTTCTTCTGTTTAAAAATTGTTTCCTCGAAACAGAAATAGTTTTTCCTGGAATAATTTTTGAACAGAAACGTTACCAAACGCGCCATTTGTGAACACCCACTTCAAACCTCAAATTCAACACACACATATTCCCGATGCAACAAGATCCATCAGAGTGCATTACTTTCGATACCTAACGTCATTTGGGCATTGTGATCATCTGAATTCCATCATGATGGATTCAGCAATTATGAAATTCAGGTGGCACCTTTTTTTCTTTTTTTTTTTGCATAAATGTCTATTAAGGTTTGAGAAAGCAAACTTCGGACAGCTCGCAAATCCAATGCAACCAGTAAGGAATCGCGCAACTAAAGGAGAAAACCATGGTGGTAACGGAGAATTTTTTCTTCATACAGATCATTGATTATTGACTATTGCTCATGTCCGATCAAAAGTAAAAAGCATTGTTTAGCGGATGACTGCTAAAACCTTTTAGTGATGAGAGTAAGTGCGCAACGACATGCGGGGTTCAACTCTAATTACATAAGGGAGAATTACCCAAAAAATCCTAAAACTTATTGCAATTGTGCAAATTCAGTCATAAATTTTTTATTTTGACCAATTTAGTCGTAAACCTTTTACAATTGTGTCAATTCAGTCCATCCGGCCAAAATTGGCCGACCGGCACTGATGTAGACGCCGGCCATCCGACGAAAGCTGACGTGGCAATTTGTAATTTGTAATTTTATTTTTTTTCGAATTTTTAAATATTTTTTTTTTGAATTTTTGAATTCTTTTTTTCTTTTTTTTCCCACATTCTCCTTCCCTTGGCCGGCCGGAGGCGATGGCTGGCAAGGCCAGCCTCATCGGCCAATGGCGAGGCTCGCCCTTGCCAGTCACTGGCGAGGGCGAGGCCCCGCCGAATCTAGCGAGACTCGGCCTCGCCCAGCCTTGGTGAGGGTCGAGCTCGCCGGACCGGCAAGGTCGATCCTCGCCATGGCTAGGCGGGGTCGAGCCTCACCAAATCTAGCAGGGCCTCGCCCAGCCAAGGCAAGGGTTGACCTCACCAATGGCCGGCGAGGCTCCTTGCCCAAGAATGGCGAGGCTTGACCTCGCTAAATCTGGTGACAGCAGCCTTGCCAGCCACTAGCGAGGTCGACCCTCGCCCGGCCCGGGCGAGGGTCGACCTCACTAGTGGCCTGGCAAGGCTCCTCGCCCACGACGACAAGGCTTGACCTCGCCGGATGTGGCAACGGCGGCCTCGCCGTCTTTAGGCGAGGCTCGCCTTCACCAGTGGCTAGCGAGGGCGAGCCTCACCAGCCCTCACCTCTGCCCAATGCCGACCGGCTAGAGGAAGAAGAAGGTGGGGAAAAAAAAGAAAAAAAGAATTCAAAAATTAAAAAAATATATATTTAAAAATTCAATTTTTTTTTGCCACATCGGGTTTGCTTTGGCCGGCCAAATTTGGCCGGATGGACTGAATTGACATAATTATAAAAGGTTTTGGACTAAATTGGCCAAAAATAAAAGTTTATAACTGAATTGACACAATTGCAATAGGTTTAAGATTTTTTTGGTAATTCTCCCCATATCAATCGAGGAGTTCTTGGAAGTGCTGATCGACCACTTCTTTTCCGCGGCGAGGACAAGGAGCCCGTGCTTTAGCAAGATGGACTGAGATTTATCTTTATTTTGTGTTATTGTGTCATTTATGTTTAACAGGAATTTTCATGGAAATTATGCAAACTAATATTCTTTTTTTATATGATTATCAACTAAAATAATCGCTTTTTTCATCATAATAAAGCTCCTAGGTGGCGTGATCTCTAGTTAGAAGTTAAGGAGGTTCATGAAGTGTAGCAATCATGAAGCTTATGCTTGTAAATCACGTAATGTATAGCTTCTCCCATATGGCTTCTCTCTCTACTTTTGATTTTGAAGAGAGAAAATCTTCTTCACTTTGCGAATATAACTAAAAAAAAATCAAGAAATGTCTTACAGTAAACAGCATGAAATGGAGAAAAAAAGAAGGGAAGGGGAATCAGAAGAAGTGATTTTTACACTAAGAAAGATTTTGTATCCGTTAATGACCCAATTTCAATGGGTGAGTAATGTTCCAAATTCAATTTGGGAACCCAAGTAGCTTGAGAAAAAGACCAGGTTCAATTTAGTTCCCAGTGTGAGGATAGAAACCGCCAATTCTACATCAGAACCAAACTGACCAAGTCAGTCCAACGGCGAACTGATTTCGAACCGGTTAATAATATTTTTTTAACAAAAATCTCATTTTGTTAATAACTAAAAGGTTAATTAGATAAAAGGCTCGAAATCCACTTGCTTATTCTAGCTTTACATCTCTTTTGGTCTCTCCAATTTGGCCCAAAAACAAGGATCAGAGAGTAAAAGGAGCTTAAGGATAAATATAGAGGGGACAGATTCCACGTTCTATCTAGGAACCAGCTGATTCGGTAGGCCAATTCCAAAGCAGGACCAATTGGGTTCCCGATTTTACCCGGAACCGGACCATGCTCACTCTTGATTCATCACACTTTAACAATCAGAGAGAAAACAAAAAAAACAAGAATTTACACAAAAATATGCAAGCTCATAGCCAAAAAAGATGAATGCTCAAATAAGCAACTCCCCGGATTGATGATGTTATATACACCATTGATGAACTTGTTCGCCACACAACAGACTGATGCACACCACATAAACAAGGATTGAACTTTTTCAATCAACAGAATAAATGCATTGCTGGGCAATCGATTTTAACACATATGCCGAGAGAAATCTTGAGTATAATGAACAAACGTCATATTCTCAAATCATTCCACCTGAATTAAATGGTTGCCGTATCGCTTGGCCTGCACTGTATGCCTCCTCCTATTGACTGCAACCAGAAACTCGTGCAACTCGGGTTTCACACTGACACAGCCTGCTTGACAATCCTTTGACTGCAAACCCCGCCGATGGTTCAGAAGATTACAACTTCTCACGTGGTTTGAGAAATTCTCAGCCTGCTGTAATGTCTTTCTGCATTGTGCAAGGGTCGGGGCACTTGGTTGAGGAAACAGGGGTTGAATTTAGCTCCAATTATTGCTTTGGTTCCTTCATTGTAAGTAGCCACACATATTGTGTCGCCACGACCATGCCAAATTCCATCCTGGACATTGTTCATCTCCAAAGTTCGGGATTCCTGCTCAATGGCAGAGAACAGGAAAAAAAAATCGTAGACTTCCCATTAGCAACACATGATAAACAACTGTCTGTGCAGAAATTTGGCTGAACAAATCTCATGGAGTATGAACATGATTTCAGGAGAAACTTTACCTGACATAAGGCACAGCACGGACATATAAAATGGTAGACACAATCGTCCAAAGAGCTGTCGGAGCCCTGCAACAAGAGATCAGCAAAGAAGTTGAATGTCAAGGTCCATTAATATTGAGAAATAAAAATAGATCCAATGACATTAATCAGCCCAGAAGGGAAGTCAAGTGATATTATGACAAGGGAAAAATAGGAAATAAAAGGAATAGAAAAGAGAGGAAACATCAATATGCGTAGCAATTTAGTGAATTATATGATTCCTGACTTCACCAAAAAGTGTGTTTTCATTTGTGTTGGATAAATTCTCTTAAGATATTTTGAAGTCGACAAAACATTTCCATCAGTCTAGTCTGAAGACTTGCAGACTCTACTGGCAAAGTCTGAAGACCAAAGTCTGACGATATCAAGACTCAAGTTTCAAAGTTTACTCACATGGATAGTTTCCAGACCGACCAAGTTAAAACTTCTATTCTGATTTTATTTATTATGGTTTTGACTCTGACGGTTAAGGGATTTCTCTCGACTGGATTTAGCACTTCAAGATCTACTATTCGTATTCGAATAATCTAGATTCTCTAGATTCGCAACTTATACTTGGAAGGTTCTACTTATGGAAACCAAGATCCTGATTGTATGAGCGAGCAGGATTGATGGGCTATCAACACTTGCCTTAAAGAGCTCAAGATCTCTCTAAATTGATTCTGTCCAACGGGTTGATTGGAAGAACTTCTTTGGAAGGTGCCAATGGTAATGAAGGCATGAAGAAGTATTTAAGGGAGACGCTCAAGTTGTTCAAGCTTGCCAGATAGAAGAATTCCAAAGTCTGAATCTCTTGTTATTTTGTGATCTTATTCTTCGAGCTATACTTGTAATCAAAAGAGAGACTAAATTGTGGTGAGACCTTGAGGAAGTGTAGTAGAGACTTTACACTGTGGAATCAAGGGCGTGAGACTGTAAATTCTCTTTTTGATTCTTAGTGAAATCCAGCCAGAGGGCTGTCCGTGCGGGAGAGTGGACGTAGGCTTGATCTAAGCCGAACCACTATAAATCTGGAGTCTTGATTCTCTATCCCTAATCCTTTTACTTTATATTGCTTTCACTTGCAGTGATTATTATTTTTAATTCCTTAATCTCTTATAAGAGAATTTGCTTATACTTTCGGTTAAATTTATAAAATTGTCTTAATCACCTATTCACCCCCCTCTAGGTGCTAATTCTAGTCCTACCAATTGGTATAAGAGCTCGTGTACTCATTTATAAGAAGTGTCTTTACTTCTGAGTAAAATATCTATGGCTAGTATGTTGCCTACAGGGTTGGTTGAAGGTCAAAGCAACACCAGACCTCCATACTTTGATGGAAAAGACTACAGCATATGGAAAAACAAGATGAAAGCATTCCTAAGATCGAAAGATCCTTTGGAATGGGAAGTTGTAGACAAATGAATCATTCATGCTGCTGCATCAGAATCAGATAAAGGAAAAGAAGTTGTTGGTCCTACCGAGATGACTCAAGAAGAAATAACCAAGAGACAAACTCTTGACGCTAAAGCCATTTATTCCTTATATTGTGCTTTATCCCCTACTGAGTATAACAGAATATCTTCTTGTGATACAGCGAAAGAAGTCTCGGATAGGCTTCACATTACCTATGAAGGGACTGATCGAGTGAAAGAAACAATGATCAATATTCTTTTGGGACAATATGAAGTCTTTAAGATGAGATCAGGATAATCAATAACTGACATGTTTAGTCGTTTTGCTGAAATTGTGAATGGTCTTGAATATCAGGGACATCCAATCTCAGGACATATGAAGGTCAACAAACTTCTACGTGAACTCTCTAAAGACTGGAATTACATAAAGACTTCAATAAGGGAGACATAGAGGATAGCACCACTCTCTGTAGACGAACTAGTTGGAACTCTTTAGTCTTACGAAGTAGAGCACACCAACGAAGAAGAAGATTCAAAAGGTAAGAAATCTATTGTCTTAAAGTCTAATGATTATTCTGATGCTACATACTCCGAAGAAGATCTAGATGATTAAGAACTGGCACTCATGATAAAGAGATTCAGAAAGCTGAACAAAAAAGGCAGAAAATTCAATTGGAAGAAACAAAGCTCACAAAGGATTCAGAACAAGTCAACTGAGGAAGATGATTCCAACAAAGAAGTGACTTGCTTTGAATGCAAGAAAAATGGACACATCAGACCCAACTGTCCTCTGTTAAGGAAAAGGAAAGGAAAGGCTGAGAAATACAGAAAGGCACTCAAAGTAGAGACTTGGAGTGATACTGAATGTGAAGAAAGTGATGATGATTATGCCAATATCTGTTTAATGGCAAAATCTGATTCAGACTCAGACCTTGAGATAGATATAGACTCAGATAGTGAGCTTGAGGTTAGTAATCTAAAAATACCTGTCAAAGTTTTGAAATATATTGATGAACCGTGTCTTGGTCTAAAAACCTCTCTTAAGAGGATCTCCGAATTAAAAAAAAATGAGAATTCTACATTGAAGCAACAGGAGAAATTTTGGAAAGAAAAGTTTGAAATTTAGATAAGAACTTTACAATCTTGAAAGAAAACTCAAATTTTGTTTCCAAAGAAAATACTCATTTGAAAAATGATATTTCAAACATATCAAAAAGATTTTCAAATGGTTCTGAAAAATTGGATAAGATTTTTTCGATACAAAGACCTTATTTTGATAAGTTAGGTCTCGGTATGACTTCTGAAACTATTTTACTAATTGATTTCCCAAAGGTGAAGGAAAGAATCAGACAAAAACCAACAAAAGTGGCTTATAAAAATCATTTCCAGAAAGTCTTTGTAAAATATGTTGGCAGAAATGCTCTAAAATGTTCGAAGTGTCAAAGCTCAGAATATTTTGAGAAAGAATGTCATTTGGTTTGGAGACCCGTTAAAAGGAATTGGGCAAAGACTGTTTATTGCTCTAACTCTTCTAGACCCAAGATGATGTGGGTACCAAAGAAAGCTTGAATTCTTCTTAATTGCGGTCACTATCAAAAGGAAGATAAAATGATATCTAGATAGTGGCTGCTCAAGACATATGACATGAGATTCGGGTTGTTTCATAAAACTTGTCCAGATAAATGGAGGAAAAGTTTCTTTTGGTAGTAACAACAAAGGAAGAATTATTGGTCGTAACAGTAAAGATTGGAAGTCTATCAATCAAGAATGTTTCCTTAGTGGAAGGATTAAATTACAATTTGCTTAGCATAAGCCAATTGTGCGATCTGATTCAAGATCAATTTCCAGGAAGGAACGTGCTCAGGAATCAGTAAAGACTTTACTCAATCTTTTACTGGACGTAGACATAGAAATATCTATCTTTTGGATGTGAATCAAGAAAAATCACAGTGCTTAATATCAGTACAAGATGAAGCTAATCTATGGCACATAAAGCTTGGCCATACCAATATAAAGCAAATCGCCAAAATCTCTTCCAAGAAACTTGTTCGAGGATTGCCTATTCTCAATTACCTAAAGTCTGATCTATGCACACCATGCGTACTGGGTAAACAGGTTAGAAACTCTTTTAAACCAATAAATAAATTTTCCACTAATCGTATACTGCAGCTTTTGCATATGGATTTGTTTGGACCTACAAGAACGCAAAGCATTGGTGGAAAAAATGTTTTGCCTAGTAATAATGGATGATTATTCACGATTTACTTAGGTCTACTTTCTTGCAAGTAAGTCTGAGACTTTCTCTCACTTTTCTAAGTTTGCTAAGAAGGTGCAGAATGAGAAGGTCGCATTATTTCAAGCATTCGTACAGACCATGGAGGTGAGTTTGAAAATCAATATTTTACTAAATTCTGCGATGAATCTGGTTTTTAGCACAAATTCTCCTCTCCATACACACCAGAACATAATGGGGTTGTGGAAAGGAAGAATAGGTCTTTACAAGAAATGGCAAGGACTCTTTTGATTGAAAGTAATGTTTCTTCACGGTTTTGGGCTGAAGCTGTTTCAACTGCTTGCTATATTATTAACAGAGTGTTTTTAATACCAATTATTGAGAAAACCCCTTATGAAATTTTTAAAGGAAAGAAACCAATTGTTTCTTATTTTTAAGTATTTGGTTATAAATGTTTTATTTTGAAGAATGCAAATGATCGAGTTGGTAAGTTTGAAGTAAAATCAGATGAAATATTCTTTTTTGGTTACTCAACTGCAAGCAAAGCCTATAGAGTATTCAACAAGAAGACTCAGACTGTGGAAGAATCAATGAACGTCAAATTTCAAGACTCTCCACAAATTCAGCCAATTCAGACTGAAGAATCAGAATCTGTTCCAGACTCTGCTAGATCTACCTCCCATGAAGCAGTTCAAAATTCAGAAGCAATACAACATGTTGTTGATGAAGAATCAAATCAAGAAAAAGATCAACAACCTATCAGACTATCCAGTAACTGGAAGCACAAGTCTAGTCATCCCGAAGAACTCATTATTGGAAACGTTAATGAGGGAATTCAAACAAGATCCAAAAGGCGAGAAGAGTCTAGTGCGGTTGCACTTATTTCTGAAATAGAACCCAAAAACATTGAAGAAGCCTTAGCTGATGAAAGCTGGATTGAAGCAATGCAAGAAGAGCTCAGACAATTTAGTATTAACGATGTTTAGGAATTAACTCCTAAACCAAAAGGTAAATCTGTTATTGGAGCTAAATGGGTTTTCAGGAACAAAGTCGATGAAAAAGGCAAAGTGACAAGAAACAAAGCAAGACTCGTAGCTAAAGGATACACGCAAGAAGAAGGGATAAACTATGATGAGACTTACGCTCCTGTAGCAAGGTTAGAAGCAATCAGATTATTACTTGCTTTTGCATGCTATAAGAATTTCAGGTTATTCCAAATGGACGTCAAAAGCGCATTCCTGAATGGATTTATTCAAGAAGAAGTCTATGTGGAACAACTCCTGGATTTGAAGACTCAAATAAACCAGACTCAGTGTTCAGACTGAAGAAAGCTTTATATGGATTAAAACAAGCTCCTCGAGCTTGGTATGAAAGACTAAATAATTTTTTAATTCAAAGTGGTTTTACTAAAGGAAATGTAGATACTACTTTATTTATTAAAAATGAAGGTAAAAGCTTTTTACTTGTTCAAATTTATGTCGATGATATTATATTTGGATCATCTAATGAGACTCTATGCAAGAAATTTTCTAAGTCTATGCAGGATGAATTTAAGATGAGCATGATGGGTGAACTATCCTTCTTCCTTGGTCTACAAGTGAAACAATTGAAAGAAGGAATATTTATTCATCAAGAAAAATATGCAAAATAACTTGTTAAAAAGTTCGGTCTGGAGAATTGCAAAAAGACTGACATGCCTATGTCAAGTTCTTTGAAGATAGATAAAGATGAAGCAGGGAAGAAAGTCGACCAAAAATCATACAGGAGTATCATTGGTTCACTTCTTTATCTTACTGCATCTAGACCTCACATATTATTTAGTGTTTGCATATGTGCTAGGTTTCAATCGAGTCCTAAGGAATCTCATCTAATTGCTGCTAAACGTATTATTAAATATGTTGCAACTACTGCTAAGATTAGTCTATGGTATCCTAAATAAGGAGACTTTACTCTTCTTGGTTATTCAAACGCAGATCTTGCAGGTTGTAGAGTTGGAAGAAAGAGCACTTCTTGCACTTGTCAATTACTTGGTAATAGGGCAGTATCTTGGTTTTTCAAGAAGCAAAGTACCGTAACTCTTTCAACAGCTGAAGCAGAATACGTAGCCCTTGGAAGTTGCTGTTCTCAAATACTTTGGATAAAACAACAACTACGAGACTTTGGAATCGAAGACTCTTGTACCGAGATCAAATGTGACAATACCAGTGCAATCAATCTTACAAAGAATCCTATCTTACATTCAAGAGCAAAGCATATTGAGATTCGACATCATTTTATAAGAGATCATGTTCAGAACAAAGAAGTCTTGATACAATTTATTGACTCAAAGAATCATTTGGCAGACATCTTCACAAAGCCACTTGAGAAAAGTTTATTTGAGTCTATTCGTTCAAGACTCAACATTTTATCTCTTGAAAACTGTTGAAGTTCAAACTCAGAATCTAAGTCTAACAAAGTATCAGACTCAAAAATTCAGACTTGGAAGACCAATCGTCACGACTGTAAGTTGTTACAATTACAGTTCATTTACTCGATTAAACTGATATCTCGAAAAAGTAAGATTGCTTGTTTATCTCTAATTGAGTGTATTAAGGCAGTTATTTTTAAACGAATGTGGTTATCGATTTGTTTTTAAAAAGGCAGTTATTTTTGAAAAGGTATTTTTATTTTTTTTGCTTCAGATACCCCGTATCGATTGCCTTTTATACTCTTTCTCCTCCTCTTTCTCTTTTTACCCAAAAACCCTAGAACACAAACTTTCACTCTCTGAGATTTTCCTTCGCAAATTCATCTCTTCAAGTTTTCACCTTTCTTGTGATACAAGTGTGAAAGTTCTTTCAAAGACAGTGACAATGTCGTACCAAAGGAAATCTTCCAGAATTGCAAGCAGGGGACCACAAGGCCTGGGTGAGGGGCCTACGCACTTTGATCTTACTGAAGAAGGAGACTCGCCAAGTAGACAGATGCATCAACATTCTCAACAGCGCACTTCTTCCACTAGATCACATGTTCGTAACCCTCAACTTGCAGAGGAAAACATCGTTGAAGATGTAGAACCAATAAGGTCTCTTAAGCCAGCATTTATTTATAGGCTTTATTCTGCTTTGAAGGAAGGTGGTTCTGCGATGACGTTTATTGACGAGTTCTTGAAAGAAAAATGCTATAAAAATGAGACTCATTTTCTGACTATGATGGAACGGTCGGGTGTTGTTCCTGCTAGAACAACGGTAATGCTAGAACAACGGTAAAGACTTTTGCAAACTTTTCAAGTGATCCTCGTTTTGGTAGTTTCAATCAGCCTAAAGGAAAAGATGATGATGAGAAAATGTATGTGCATTTTAAGCCAATGATGGGTGTGGTTGCACATCTTCGGGGACAGTGAGACGAATTGTTTCGATCGGATGAGCATAAGTAGGTTTATGCTAAATTGCTGAAGCGTGGGGTGATGAACCCACGAACTGTGGATTTTGATTTTCTCGATCTGTTGGACATCAATTTGAGGGAGAAGTTTGAGAAGCTTCAACTTTATAAATTCTGTACTTGAGAGCAAGGTTGCTCATTCTGAATTGACGGCCTATTTTTATTCTAACCTCAATTTTCTTGATGCGAACAGCTTTTCTTTTAGTGTCAGAGATAGAGAGTATGTGGTTGACACAGATACTCTGGTTGATGTTATTAGAGTGGAAAGATGAGCTTTCCAATCAATTTTTGTGTCTGTTAGCCATGCAACTCTGGAGCTTGCAAGAGATAGAATCGCAGAAGGTCGTCTCTCCTACTCAAGGATGAATGCTACAAACACTCTGCTTCACAAAATTGTGATCAACTGTCTCAGACCGAAGTCGATATCGAAGACAGATGTATCCATCTCTGAAGCCAAACTGATGTATGCCATCAAGATCGGTCTCAACTTTTCCTTGCCCCATACCATAATGTTTCACATGTATAGGTCTATGGCGAAGGACAAGGGAAACTCCCTTATATTGCTCTCATCACTCGTCTTTTCAGACATTTGAACATTTAGCCTCTCTTGAAAACAATTGATCAAATGGTCATTGGGCTGAGGATGATTACAAAAATGCGTCTGAAAGAACTCAGCAAAAAGCTTGAGCAGTTCAAAGAGAAAACCCTTGTTAAGACCAAGCTAGACTTCTCTGCTGCAAAGAGGAAAGGAAAGGATCCTGTGACTGGTTCTATCAAGAAGAGGCGGGCTATCATCTTAGAGGATGAAGATGATGAGGATGATATTCCTATCTCTACCTTTGTTTCTCAACATTCTGCTCCTGTGTCAGCAGAACCAGAACAACAAGTTGCAGAGGAAACTGAGAAAGGGAACCGGAGAAGAAATCTGTGCAGACAGAAGAAGAAGAAGAAACAGCCATAACAGACTCACAGCAACAACCAGCAAAATCACATGCCGAAGAAGATCGAGCAGATTCTCCAGCAAAAAATGAGGATCAACAACATTTTTCCACTGAGGAAACTTCTCAGCAAGAAAAGTACTTCTCCCCTCCAGAAGGCATTGAAACAGGGGGAGTTGTTCCAAAAGAAAGTACTCCTCTTCTTTTGACCTTTACCAAGTGCAAGTGTTAGTCGATCACCTGCTGATGTAGAGGATGTCTATGCCTCTCATTTTCCTAAGGAAGAAGCAACATCTCCACATGATGATCTTCCTACTGATATTCACTCCACTGGCTTAACTCCACAATCAGACCATGTTGATGCAAGCACACAAACTGACAATTCAGGCGATTTCGGAAGGCTGCTTGAAATCATTTTGGAGCTCAAAGGCCAGATATATGCTTTAGGGTGTGAATTTTAGACACTGCAGAGTGAGAATCATGCCATGTTCATCTCCTTGCATGATCAAATTAAAGATATTCAACATCAGGTTCAAGCCATTACCAAAGGAACTGCTCTCACTCAACTACAGGAGGATTTGACGAAACTGGAAGGAATTGTCAAGTCAATGGAAGACTTTCAACTTGTTCACATTCCTCGTGCACCTTGACTTTCTCACCTTTTTATGATAACAAAAAAGGAGAGAAGCCTTTGCAGTTTTCCATTCCATTTCAAAACTTTTTAAATACTCTTTGGATTTAATATTTTGTTTGGTTGTGATTGACCTTATGACTTTATCTTGAGTTTTGAAATGCTTGCTTTTTACTGCATTACTTTAAGCCATTAAAATAGATAAAGATAGTTGATTGATATATGCACAGGACTAATTTGTTTTCTGTGGATGCAGATATGTGTACAGGACAACTTATACTATCTTTACTCTAATCTTTTATGAGATGTCATTGCTAGCTTGAATGTTGTATTGCAGGGCAATAGTATTCAAATTTGCAGGAAAGTTTTGTCACCATCAAAAAGGGAGAGATTGTTGGATAAATTCTCTTAAGATATTTTGAAGTCGACAAAACATTTCCATCAGTCTAATCTGAAGACTTGCAAACTCTACTCGCAAAGTCTGAAGACCAAAGTCTGACGATATCAAGACTCAAGTTTCAAAGTTTACTCTCATGGATAGTTTCCAGACCGACCAAGTTAAAACTTCTATTATGATTTTATTTATTATGGTTTTGACTCCGACGGTTAAGGGATTTCTCTCTACTAGATTTAGCACTTCAAGATCTACTATTCGTATTCGAATAATCTAGATTCTCTAGATTCGCAACTTATACTTGGAAGGTTCTACTTATAGAAACCAAGATCCCGATTGTATGAGCAAGCAGGATTGATGGGCTATCAACACTTGCCTTAAAGAGCTCGAGATCTCTCTAAATTGATTCTGTCCAACGGGTTGATTGGAAGAACTTTTTTGGAAGGTGCCAACGGTAATGAAGGCATGAAGAAGTATTTAAGGGAGACGCTCAAGTTGTTTAAGCGTGCCAGATAGAAGAATTCCAAAGTCTGAATCTCCTTGTTATTTTGTGATCTTATTCTTCGAGCTATACTTGTAATCAAAAGAGAGACTAAATTGTGGTGAGACCTTGAGGAAGTGTAGTAGAGACTCGACACTGTGGAATCAAGGGCGTGAGACTGTAAATTCTCTTTTTGATTCTTAGTGAAATTCAACTAGAGGGCTGTCCGTGCGGGAGAGTGGACGTAGGCTTGATCTAAGCCGAACCACTATAAATCTGAAGTCTTGATTCTCTATCCCTAATCCTTTTACTTTATATTGCTTTCACTTGCAGCGATTATTATTTTTAATTCCTTAATCTCTTATAAGAGAATTTGCTTATACTTTCGGTTAAATTTATAAAATTGTCTTAATCACTTATTCACCCCCCTCTAGGTGCTAATTCTAGTCCTAACAATTTGTTCTTTAATTTAGTTGGTATGATTGAAAGCAGGAAATAAGAAATGAAATTGTAAACCTTCTTGGATCTTGGACCTCCATTAATGCCACACCATCAAAGGGATTTTTCAATTTCATCCCCAAATTCTCAAATTACATGGAGATCAATCAAGTGAATCTTGATCTTGAATTCTGGATCGTGACTCTTAAAACTTCCTAGATCTTGGACCACTAAGCCAAGCCATCATTTCTACTTGAGATTTTCAATCTTCCTACCGGATTTGGGCACCGTCATGGCTCTTGGCACGGCAACAGACCTATCATGGAGATCTACCAACTCAAATCGCATGGCTAGATGGCAACCCAACTCATATTCCAGCAAGATCGTGAGATGCATTGTTGCTTGTAGCAACCATGTGACCAGGGGTCCACTGACTATGGAGTATGGTCATCATCAACGACTATCATGCTACTCGGAAACAATTGGTGTAGATGCAAATTATAAAAGATCACACAAGATCTCAGCTCTATAACTTCAAATCCTCCATTGATGATGATTGACCTCATTATGCCATTTACAATGTATATGGCCCGATGTTATATTTAGTATTCAGTTTTTCTTTACATTATTATATGGCCCGATGTTATATTTATGGTGTCTTTTGCCTCTTTCTCAAGTTCGAAGAATGCAAGTTGGAGCTCAACTGCCAACCGAATGGCCATCACAAAAGCCACCACAAGGATCACCACAGGGGCCACCAGAAGAATCACTACAAGGGTCACCACAAGTGTGACGGCCCGAGCGGCGATGCACGGGGAGGAGGAATGGCGGTGCGTCCGTGCCTCGGTCCCCAGACATGCGCAAGGAAGGGTCCCTCTCTTGTCCCACATCGCCTAGGGAGGGAGTTCTGGGCTTGTTTATAAAGGCTTGGGCCTCTTTAATCTATGTGACGCGTTTCACACATGCTTCCGATGTGCTAAGAACAAAGCCTTAAGGGAAAAGACCGTGGCTGGGATGGCGGTTCGTCCGCGCCAGGGCAGGTGACCCAAAGAGGACAATATCATGGCTTGGGAGAGGGATAGCCCAAGGGTGGCCCTCTGCCCCTGCGTGACGCGTTTTAAAGCCGTGAGGACTCAATGTCCAAAGCGGACAATATCACACAGTGAGGCTCGGATCGTTACAACAAGTACCCACCAGAAGGCCCAACAGAAGGTGTCACTGAAGTTAAAGGGCTACACAGAAGGACAATTAGAAGAAAGCCAGGTGAAGGGGCAGCTATACAAAGGCCATATAGAATACGTCCAACTGAAGAATTGGTCGAAGAAACCCCGACAGTAGCTAAAGGGCCCAAGAAATCATTGACAAGAAAAAGAGCCAACAAATCACAAGTTCCCGAAAGTGACGCCCATCTTCAAACAAGAGGGGCACTTGGGAAGAGGTTAAGATAATATTGGCTATAGTCTTTATACAGATGAGCGTATTGGAACAGTCATTATGAATATAAGTTTTATTGGCTACATTTAATTTAATTTATGCTGCAAACTTTTGCTGACAATTTATTGTCTTTTTGTAGCCTTGGAGAAGTTCAGAGGTTCTTATCTCAAGCCCAACTCAAGAATCAACAACTGCACCAACAAAAAAGAAAACATCAACTGCGCCAACAAGAAAAAAGAGCAAGAACCCAGTTGCAAGTCCATCTGATTTAATTCAACCCGGGACATTTGTAGCTCCTTTTGAATCAATTCAACCTGGGACATTTGCAGCTCCATTTGAGTAAGTGGATATTGAGAAGGTTGAAGAAGAAGTTGCACGTCCAGTTAGAAAGAGTGCGAGAATTATGAATCAAGTTAAAGGCCCATCAAAAGAAGCACGAACAGGGGATGTTGTGCATATTGATTGATGAGATGAGACGTGATAGGATTTGTGGAGCTTAGGAGTTAGTTTTGTAAACGTTTATAATAACTTGCTATCAATGGTTATCTTTTTTTTTTCTTTAGTTTGTCATTGATTTTAGGATTAATACCCTAAAAAATCTTAAATTGGTACACCTGTAACAAATTTACCCCAAACTATTTTTTTACCATGAAAAACCCTAAATTAGTACATTTGTGACAAATTTACCCTGACTGACCATAAAAAAAAAAAACCCTAAACTAGTATGTTTATAACAAATTTACCTCAAACTAATTTATTCGATCGCAAAAAAACCTAAAAATGGTAAATTTATGACAAATATACCCTCCGCTAAATTGGAATAATATCACACAAAAATCACAAAAATTGTAAATTGTGACAAACAGAGCATAAAATCCCAAATTGGTATACCAGTCAACTGTTACATGTCATTTAACTTAATAATTTAACGGTAAAATTTAACGAAAACTAACATATGGTAAATTTGTCACAAGTATACTAGTTTGGGATAAATTTGTCAAAAGTATACTAGTTTGGGGTTTTTTGTGGTCAAAAAAATTGTTTGGAGTAAATTTGTCACATGTGTACCAGTTTGGGAATTTTCAGGGTATTAACCCTTGATTTTATGAGACTTAATTTCAATATCAATGGAATGATCATGCTGCTTGTCAAATTCTTTTGCTTTTTGTAAGATATGGATTTTGCTTTTACTTGCTTGCTGCTGTTGGTGTTGGGTCTGTGTTGGTAGCTGGAGTGCTGGTGTGGCTGGTGGTGGTGGTGGTGGTGGTGGATGGTGATGCTTGGTGGTAGTGAGTTTGTTGTTGGGGTGCTAATGTGATGGCTGGGATGCTGGTGGTGGCTGGTGATGCCCGGTGATTATGAGTTTGTGGTGGGGGTTATGGGCTTATGAAGCACCCGGTGCAAGTGTGCAGTTTGCACATCTTACACCATGTGTATTGGTGCAAGCTAGTGCAAGGCTTAGCTTGCACCAATACCTTGTGCAGAAACACCACCAGCACGGTGGTGGCTGGAGCGCCTAGTGTGGCTAGTGGTGATGGTTGGTGATGCAGCTGGTGGTGGTGGCTAGTGCAATTTTTAGAAAACTCAGCACTTAAATGATCACATTCTAAAAAACTTGGCACTTAAATATTCACTTTTAACTACAAGTAACACTTAAGTGATCATTTTTCATTGTGACTAGCACTTAAGTGATTACTAAATACAACTTATGACACTCGGGTAATCACTCATGTTTGTCTTATGTATATACTAATTTGCAGCAAAACAGAGAAGGTGATGGTAATTTAACTTATGACAACTCCATTCAATTCCAATTATATTTGGTTTATGTTTAAAAAAAAAAGCCACCACAACACATTGACACAATACACACCCATCATTATTGGTTTATATTCAAAAACAAGTAAAAACATAGTACAAGCAGCATCTAATTCACTCATTCCATTTCCTTAACCTCCCCACAAACACAAGAAGTAACCCACGATACATACGATGTCACAAACAATAACAAAGCCACAACAATCTTGTGGAACAACACAAACTTCTTCTCATATTTCAAAAAGAAAAAAGCCTACATTTAATCCAAAACAATTACATTTGTCCACTTATTTTTAACTATGGCAGTCGGAGAAACTTTTTCTCACCTTCAAGTACTTTACATTTCATCATAAAGTATAGTAGACAACAAAACAACACCATAATAAACGCTTGGTAATACTTCAATTCAATTTTCATCATTGAAACTTCATTCTTGAAAGGTATAGTTGAAGATGCTTAAGCTTGCTTGAAACTTCATTCTTGAAAAGTTTAGCTAAACACGCTTGAGTTTGCATTGAGTCAACATCATCCAAGTCGTCCATGAACATAGATGGAGATTGATGTCTTTTCTAAAGTAGATCCAATATCACCTCTGTGGCTTGGTCAGAGAATTTCGCATCGACTCATTTGAAGTATTTGCACTTCGACCATTCTTTATATCGAACGCATCCATAAAATCTTCTCTCAGGATTGATTCGAGTCCATGATGTTCTTCTTGGACTCGGTAACCCACAAAAATAGAAACTCTAGCCTTCTCCTTCGCTTCGGTGAGAGGAATTTGAGGCGTTGCTACGAGTCCTGCTCTCCATTTCCAATATTCGATGATGGAATTTTGGGCAAATCAAAATTAGGGTTTGAGACTTGGATTCGAGCACTTCAATAGGGATTTTGGCCGATTTAGGGTTTTAGACTTGGGGCAATTTGGGAGACTAAGATCATTAGCTGTTAGGAGATGAGATTAAAAAAAAAAAAAAAAAACCTCAAAATAATAATCTTGAAGTTTGTGACAGGATTGATGTTGTGGGTAGTTTGAGTCTTCTACTTATATCAGTATTTCTAATTATATCAAGCTCTCTAGCTATCTAATAATATCATACTTTTGCAAGCTGTTAATGTCTTAACTAAGTAGAACGTGAACAAGCCTAAAATGAAAAGTTATGGAAGGATCATAAGATAGAAGCTTGATATGAGTGGACGTTTGCGGGAGCTTGATATTAGTAGCATATTGCATGAATATTAGCAACGTATTAAATGGATATCAGCTTGTGTATCTTCAGCTTGTAGACACATTTTCGCCCAATGCCTTGACCTCTCATCTTTAGACGATCCTGTTAGGACATTAACAGCTTGTGTATCTTCACGTGGTTACTCAACCATTAAGCGCATTAGTAGCTTTTGATTATTTTGTCATCTTCAAAACATGATAAAGGATTTTCCCAACAACTTGACATTAAAACAGTCATTCCCCAATGCTTAGGCCCTAGTCCAGTACAAAAATTGAACTAAAAGATCTAATGCAACTAAAAAAAATTTGGATATATAAATTTTTTTGAAGATAGGACTGTTTTGTATATTATGCTTGTCTTAGAGTACATACAAATGTTAGTAGAGCATTTAGGCATGCAATCAGTGAATCCAACGAGTATCCTTTTGCATCATAGCTTAAATTTTCCAGTAAGGCTTTGTTTGGTAATGTTCTTATTTCTCCAAATTTCTATTCTTTTAATCCTTGGAAAAAAAAAAAAAAACAGAAATCCGTTTAGTAACGTCAACTAATTTTTTTATTTTCCGGAATAGAAAACTGGCTGGGGAATAGATTTGAAATAGAAACAAAATATAGAAAAAAGTGATTGTTTGTCCCTGAAAACAATTTTTAGAAGTAAGTTTCTTTCTTCTTCTTTTTTTACCATTTCCTTCTTCTTCCTCTTTTAATCTGTCACCAGAGCCTCGTTGCCCACCGCTGTTATTTGATCAGCTAGAGGAGGAAGAATAAGTAGAGGGAAAAAAGAAAGGAAAAAAGAAAAATCTCAAAAAATTATTAAAAAAAAAAAAAAAAAAGTCTACATGATAGAAAAATTGGTAGTTAGTATCAGATGCATTTATGTTCTTTTTCTATTTTGGGAATAGAAAGTTTGTGCAGTTACTAAATGTGGTATTTTACTCATAAATTGTTTCAGGGAATAAAAATTGAAAAGAACTATTCCTGAAAAGAAATTATTTTCAAGAACAAAATTGTTATTAAACGCCCCCTAAGTTACCAACACGGACAAAGGATAAGGAGGAAGACCATAGTCTGCAAAGTGGATCCTTAAGCATCTGAAGAGGATGGCAGAGTAAGGTCAGTTTCCAGGCTAATGACACTAAGAGCATCGAGTCACCGGGCATGTTAATTCGGATTAAGGTCAAGATCAAGCAGACGTTATAGTCATTGAAATGGCTATCCTTTCAGTTTACCTAGTCGTGTTGTGAAAGGAAGACGTCTTTGTAGGTGACGAAGGCATAGTGAACGATGAAAGTTTGCGTATATGGCAGTAACAGAAGCAACAAAAAAAAGACTCATTGCGGTTGCACAGTGTAGCTTCTGAACTTGGTTTAGAACAGCAATTTGCTAATGTATTCTGTGATTGCTAACAGAAAACCAAACGCACCAAGAGAGTACCAAAAGCAGTGATGCCAGCCTTCAGGTATCATGTTATGGGAAATTTTATGTCGTGGGGGAGTGGTACCGGATCGTCCGTGAGAAATGATACCACGAGTAATGATCCGGCGGACGTGCTGAGAACAGTCAATTTCGCTGGCCAAGTTCAAGCACTGCTTAGACACGGAACCGTGAAGGACTTGTGGATCGGTACCATGACTTGCCGTGGAACATCAACCCAGTATGGAGATTCATTGCATTAGTGCCTTGACTTTGAGCCCAAATCAATCAAAAACCGATTCAAATCAATGCGCACGCCCGACAAGAGGAGAAGGTCTGAATTGTGTTCATGTTCAGGGTTGGAGATGCATTAAATTAGGTGCCGATTGACATTCCGCTCGTGCCTTCTAAACCCAGGAATATGGCTGAGAATCTGACCTTGAGGTTGGCGGCCTGGCTCATGCCGGACTTAAGTTCACACGCATTTTTACGTCGCTTTTTTTAGGGTTCTTTTGGCA
The DNA here is from genome assembly GCA_014182395.1 of Eucalyptus sp. ANBG9806169. NCBI lineage: Eukaryota > Viridiplantae > Streptophyta > Magnoliopsida > Myrtales > Myrtaceae > Eucalyptus > Eucalyptus sp. ANBG9806169. The sequence continues at coordinate 6,330,923 of CM024574.1, forward strand.
TAACTCAAGAGTAAGCACTTGAGATTCATTCGTGAGATTGAGTAAATTTCAATGAGAAATCAAGAAATTAACCATCTTAGTGCTTCATGGGTGTAACTGGGGGCCCGAAATTGAGAGATGCGGAGTGGTCGAAAATTGAAATTCTCCACTGAAATTCTTAGGGAATAGTCAAACCCTAATGTCATTCACCCACCATCTCTAGCATGCTGATTGATTATGACAGCGCAAATTGCATTACTTTCTCACTCCATGATGTCAGATTGGTGTGCACAATGCACAAAGAACTGGGAAGTGGAGTGTACAGGTTCAATTTGGCCAAATTCGTTTGTGTTCATGTTTGTTGTTTATGAACACAATTTCTGTTTTTTTTTTGTTCCCGGGAATAAAAAAAGAACAGAAACACGTTTGTTTGGGTTTTTGTTCAAAATCTATTTTTTGTTTCTGGGAACAAATTTGGAACAGAAACAAGAAACAAAAAAAAACTTGTTTTTTGTTTCTGGAACACTTCCGAAAAACAATTTTTCTGTCTCCTTGTTTTTTCCTTCTCTTTCTTTTCTTCTTTTTTTCTTCTTCTTTTTTCTTTGGCCGGTGGCCGACCTCGACCATGGCCGACGACCGGCCGTGGAGGGTCGGCGACCACGCCGGAGCGTCGCCGGCCCTCGGCGAGGCGCCGGCCCTCGTCGGCCGATCGCCGGCCATGGCCGAGGCTAACGTCCGGTCAAAAGGAAGAAAAAAAGAAAAAAAAATTAAAAATTAAAAAAACAAAAAAGAACACAAATTTACCAAATGTGTTTCTGTTCTTTTTTTATTTCAGGAACAAGTTTACCAAACGCATTCTTCTGTTCAAAAATTATTCCCTGGAACAGAAATAGTTTTTCCCGAAACAATTTTTAACATAAACGTTACCAAACGCACCCTTTGTGAACACCCACTTCAAACCTCAAATTCAACACACACATATTCCCGATGCAACAAGATCCATCAGAGTGCATTACTTTCGATAACTAATGTCATTTTGGTAATGTGATCATCTGAATTCCATCATGATGGATTCAGCAATTATGAAATTCAGGTGGCACCTTTTTTTCTTTTTTTTTGCATTAATGTCTATTAGGGTTTGAGAAAGCAAACTTCGGACAGCTCGCAAATCCAATGCAACCGGTAAGGAATCGCGCAACTAAAGGAGAAAACCATGGTGGTAACGGAGAATTTTCTTCATACAGATCATTGATTATTGACTATTGCTTATGTCCGATAAAAAGTAATTAAGCATTGTTTAGCGGATGACAGCTAAAACCTTTTAGTGATGAGAGTAAGTGCGCAACGACATGCGGGGTTCGACTTTAATCACATATCAATCGAGGAGTTCTTGGAACTGCTGATCGACCACTTCTTTTCATGGAAATTATGCAAACTAACATTCTATTTTTATATGATTATCAACTAAAATAATCGCTTTTTTCATCATTGTAAAGCTCCTAGGTGGCGTGATCTCTAGTTAGAAGTTAAAGAGGTTCATGAAGTGTAGCAATCATGAAGCTTATGCTTGTAAATCACGTAAAGTATAGCTTCTCCCATATGACTTCTCTCTCTACTTTTGATTTTGAACAGAGAAAATCTTCTTCACTTTGCAAATATACCTAAAAAAAATCAAGAAATGTCTTACAGGAAACAGCATGAAATGGAGAAAAATAGAAGGGAAGGGGAATCAGAAGAAGTGATTTTTACGCTAAGAAAGATTTTGTATCCATTAAATGACGCCAATCTCAATGGGTGAGTAATGGTCCGAATTCAATTTGGGAACCCAAGTAGCTTGAGAAAAAGACCCGGTTCAATTTAGTTCCCAGGGTGAGGGTAGAAACCACCAGTTCTACCTCAGAACCAAACCAACCAAGTCGGTCCAAAGGGCAAACCGATATCGAACAGGTTAATAATATTTTTTTAACAAAAACCTTATTTTGTTAATAGCTAAAAGGTTAATTAGATAAAAGACTCAGAATCCACTTGCTCATTCTAGCCATTTACATCTCTTTTGGTCTCTCCAATTTGGCCCAAAAACAAGGATCAGAAAGTAAAAGGAGCTAGAGGATAAATATAGAGGGGACAGATTCCACGTTCTATCTAGGAACCAGCTGATTCGGTAGGCCGATTCCAAAGCAGGACCAATTGGGTTCCCGATTTTACCCGGAACCAGACCATGCTCACTCCTGATTCATCACACTTTAACAATCAGAGAGAAAACAAAAAAACAAAAATTTACGCAAAAATATGCAAGCTCAAAGCCAAAAAAGATGAATGCTCAAATAAGCAACTCCCCAGATTGAAGATGTGATATACACCATTGATGAACTTGTTCGCCATACAACAGACTGATGCACACCACATAAACAAGGATTGAACTTTTTCAATCAACAGAATAAATGCATTGCTGGGCAATCGATTTTTACAAATACACCAAGAGAAATCTCGAGAATAATGAACAAACGTCATATTCTCAAATCATTCCACCTGAATCAAATGGTTGCCGCATCGCTTGGCCTGCACTGTATGCCTCCTAAAGACTACAACCACAAAGTTCAAACTCGCGCAACTTGGGTTTCACACTGACACAGCTTGCTTGACATTTCTTTGACTGCAATCCCGGCCGATGGTTCAGAAGATTACAACTTCTCACGTGGTTTGAGAAATTCTCAGCCTGCTGTAATGTCTTTTTGCATTGTACAAGGGTTGAATTTAGCTCAATTATTGCTTTGCTTCCTTCATTGTAAGTAGCCACACATATTGTGTCGCCACGACCATGCTAAATTCCATCCTGGACATTGTTCATCTCCAAAGTTTGGGATTCCTGCTCAATGGCAGAGAACAGGAAAACAAAAAATCATAGACTTCCCATTAGCAACACATGATAAACAACTGTCTGTGCAGAAATTTGGCGGAACCAATCTCATGGAGTTTGACATGATTTCTGGAGAAACTTTACCTGACATAAGGCGCAGCACGGACATATAAAATGGTAGACACAATCGTCCAAAGAGCTGTCGGAGCCCTGTAACAAGAGATCAGCAAAGAAGTTGAATGTCAAGGTCCATTAATATTGAGAAATAAAAATAGATCCAATGACATTAATCAGCCCAGAAGGGAAGTCGAGCGAAATTATGACAACAAGGGAAAAAAAGGAAATAAAAGGAATAGAAAAGAGAGGAGACATTAATATGCGTAGCAATTTAGTGAATATATGATTCCTGACTTCACCAAAAAATTCGTAACTCTTTGGGTGTTTTCATTTGTTCTTTAATTTAGTGGGTATGATTGAAAGCAGGAAATAAGAAATGAAACTGTAAACCTTCCTGGATCTTGGACCACCATTAATGCCACACCATCAAAGGGATTTTTCAATTTCATCCCCAAATTCTCAAATTACATGGAGATCAATCAAGTGAATCTTGATCTTGACTCTTGGATCGTGACTCTTAAAACTTCCTGGATCTTGGACCACTAAGCCAAGCCATCATTTCTACTTGAGATTTTCAGTCTTCCTATCGGATTTGGGCACCGTCATGGCTCTTGGCACGACAGCGGACCTATCATGGAGATCTACCAACTCAAATCGCATGGCTAGATGGCAACCCAACTCATATTCCAGCAATGATCGTGAGATGCATTGTTGCTTGTAGCAACCATGTGACCAGGGGTCCACTGACTATGAAGTATGGCCATCCTCAACGACTATCATGCTACTTGGAAACAATCGGTGTAGATGCAAATTACAAAAGATCACACAAGATCTCAGCTCTATAACTTCAAATCCTCCATTGATGATCATTGACCTCATTATGCCACTTACAATGTATATGGCCAGATGTTATATTTATGGTGTCTTTTGCCTCTTTCTCAGGTTCGAAGAATGCAAGTTGGAGCTCAACTGCCAACTGAATTGCCATCACAAGAGCCACCACAAGGGTCACCACAGGGGCCACCAGAAGAATCACTACAAGGGTCACCACAAGTGTGACGGCCCGAGCGACGGTGTGCGGGGAGGAGGAATGGCGGTGCGTCCGCACCTCGGTCCCTCTCTTGTCCCACATCGCCTAGGGAGGGAGTTCTGGGCTTATTTATAAAGGCTTGGGCCCCTTTAATTTATGTGACGCGTTTCACACATGCTTCCGCTGTGCTAAGAACAAAAGCCTTGAGGGAAAAGACCATGGCTGCGATGGCGGTTCGTCCGCGCCAGGGTGGGTGACCCAAAGAGGACAATATCATGGCTTGGGAGAGGGATGGCCTAAGGGATGGCCCCCTGCCCCTGCGTGACGTATTTTAAAGCCGTGGGAACTCAGTGTCCAAAGCGGACAATATCACACAGTGAGGCCCGAATATCACACAATGAGGCCCGGGTCGTTACAACAAGTACCACCACAAGGCCCAACAGAAGATGTCACTAAAGTTAAAGGGCTACACGGAAGGACAATTAGAAGAAGGTCAGGTGAAGGGGCAGCTATACAAAGGCAATCTAGAAGACGTCCAATTGAAGAATTGGTCGAAGAAGCCTCGGCTGTAGCTAAAGGGCCCAAGAAATCACTGGCAAGAAAAAGAGCCAACAAATCACAAGTTCCTGAAAGTGACGCTCCTCTTCAAACAAGAGGGGCACTTGGGAAGAGGTTAAGATAATATATGGCTATGGCCTTTATACAGATGAATGTACTGGAACAATCATTATGAATGTAAGTTTTATTGGCTGCATTTAATTTAATTTATGCTGCAGACTTTTGCTGACAATTTATTGTCTTTTTGTAGCCTTGGAGAAGTTTAGAGGTTTTTATCTCAAGCCCAACTCAAGAATCAATGGCTGCACCAACAAAAAAGAAAACATCAGCTGCGCCAACAAGAAAAAAGAGCAAGAACCCAGTTGCAGGTCCATCTAATTTAATTCAGCCTGGGACAGTTGCAGCTCCTTTTGAATCAATTCAGCCTGGGACATTTACAGCTCCATTTGAGTTAATGGATACTGAGAAGGTTGAAGAAGAAGTTGCACGTCCAGTTAGAAAGAGTGCAAGAATTATGAATAAAGTGAAAGCCCCATCAAAAGGAGCACGAACATGGGGTGTTGTGCATATTGATTGATGAGATGGGACGTGATAGGATTTGTGGAGCTTATGAGTCAGCTTTGTAAATGTTTATAATAACTTGTTATGGATGGTTATCTTGTTTTTTTCTTTAGTTTGTCATTGATTTTAGGATTAATACCCTAAAAAACCTTAAATTGGTACACCTATGACAAATTTACCCAAAACTATTTTTTTGACCATGAAAACCCCCAAATTAGTACATTTGTGATAAATTTACCTTGATTGACCATAAAAAAAACCCTAACAAATTTACCCAAAAATAATTTATTCGACTGCAAAAACCCAAAACTGATAAATTTACGACAAATATACCCTCCACAAAATTGGATTAATACCACACAAAAATCACAAAAATTGTAAATTGTGACAAACAAAGCGTAAAATCCCAAATTGGTATACCAGTCAATCATAACCACCGGGATTCGCCCTAGTGGCCACCCTTCCAACATGGAAGGGGGAGGTCATTTAATTTAATAATTTAAAGGTAAAATTTAACGAAAATTTAATAATTTAAAGGTAAAATTTAACGAAAACTAACATAGGGTAAATTTGTCACAAGTATATCAGTTTGGGATAAATTTGTCAAATTATACCAATTTAGGGTTTTTGGTGGTCAAAAAAATAGTTTGGAGTAAATTTGTCACATATGTACCAGTTTTGGGATTTTCAAGGTATTAACCCTTGATTTTATGAGACTTAATTTCAATATCAATGGAATGATCTTGCTGCTTGTCAAATTCTTTTGCTTTTTGTAAGATATAGATTCTGCTTTTACTTGCTTGCTGTTGGTGTTGGGTCTGTGCTAGTAGTTGGAGTGCTGATGTAGCTGGTGTGGTGGTAGTGGATGGTGATGCTTGGTGGTAGTGAGTTTGTTGTTGGGGTGCTGGTGGTGGCTGGTGGTGGTGGTTGGTGATACCCGGTGATTATGGGTTTGTGGTGGGGGTTATGGGCTTATGATGCACCTGGTGCAAGTGTGCAGTTTGCACATCTTACACCGTGTGTACTGGTGCAAGCTAGTGCAAGGCTTAGCTTGCACCAGTACCTTGTGTAGAAACACCACCAACACAGTGGTGGCAGGAGCGCCTAGTGTGGCTAATGGTGATGGTTGGTGATGTAGTCGGTGGTGGTGGCTGGCGCAATTTTTAGAAAACTTAGCACTTAAATGATCACATTCTAAAAAACTTGGCACTTAAATGTTCACTTTTAACTACAAGTGACACTTAAGTGATCATTTTTTCATTGCAACTAGCACTTAAGTGATTACTAAATACAACTTATGGCACTTGGGTAATCACTCATGTTTGTCTTGTGTATATACTAGTCTGCAGCAAAATAGAGAAGGTGATGGTAATTTAACTTATGACAACTCCATTCAATTCCAATATTTGCTACTGGTTTATGTTTATATTTGGTTTAAGTAAAAAAGCCACCACAACACATTGACCCAATACACATCCATCATTATTGGTTTATATTCAAGAATAAGTAAAAACATAGTACAAGCAGCATCTAATTCACTCATTCCATTTCCTTAACCTCCCCACAAACACAAGAAGTAACTCATAATACATATGACAGCACAAACAACAACAAAGCCACAACAATCTTGTGGAACAACACAAACTTCTTCTCATATTTCAAAAAGAAAAAAGCCTACATTTAATCCAAAACAATTACATTTGTCCATATTTTTAACTAAAATTAGTTTCAAGTATATTTCATCATAAAGATTAGACAACAAAACAACACCATAATAAACGCTTGGTGAAACTTCATTCTTGTTTAGTTGAAGACGCTTAAGCTTGCTTGATTTTAAAAGATGCTAGCTTGCATTGAGTCAACACCATCCAAGTCCTTTGATTGATGTTGTTCTAAAGTAGATCCAATTTGGGCTCGATCGATTGACTCATTTGAAGTATTTGCAATATCAAGTGCATCCATAAAATCCAAATAGTTCTAAAACTTAAACTCAGAGGAATTTGAGGCGTTGCTAAGTCCCGCTCTCCATTTCCAATTATGATGGAATTTTGGGCAAATGGGTTCGAGACTCACTTCAAAGGGATTTTGGTCGATTTAGGGTTTTAGACTTGGGGCAATTTGGGGAGACAAAATTCCAATATAATATTTCCAAGTCACCAATTGCAGTTTTTCGGAAATGGCATTTAAGTGTCCCACTTTTCAAAGAAAGTGACACTTAAGTGTTCATTTCCTAACTTTTGGCATTCAATCATCATGTGTTCTTGCCTTTGTCATTTGAAATCTTGCGGGCATGGTTTAATCATCAAACTTCTTTTTACTCATTTCTATCATCTGCTCTGTTTATTCGACGAAAAATGGATAATTTAAAAAATAATTTTTGAAAAATGATCATTTATATTGTTCACATTTTTTTTTTTTTAAAAAAATATCCTTTATGTCTAAACATTTTCGGGGAAATAAAATTGTTTTCATTTTATTCATTTTTATTAGTGATACAAAATACATTTTTAAGAAAAAAATTTCAAATCATTCATTTCTAACAAACATACCCTAAAATTAGGCAATTGGTCCTTTGATTGAAGAGAAAATATCCAAATGTTCTAAACTTATCATACGAATTTCAATGTAGTCAAACAAATGTTTAGGATCATATCCTTACAAGATGTAAATCAACAATTTCTAATGGCAATTGGTAGATAATATTGGAATTGAAATGATAATTTAGGATTGAAATGATAATTTTCTCTGTATTAAAATTTTCTTCAATATTTGATATGGTCATAGTACTTCAAGAAATAAATTGAACATTAGATAATACAACAATAGAAAAAAGGGGGAAATGTAACAAGAACGTGCAAGAAAAGACAAATTTGCAGTAGTTACGGAGACATTAGAAGGAACCAACCATAACCTTTTCTGTCTAATGCTTTGTAGAGTTTATTTAATATTGACATTAAAGCTACCAATCTTGATTAAATGTCTTATTATATTTGGCCAACCAAAAATGTAAAACATGGTTTTCTTCTGCCCACGACCAGCCTTTTCTTCTTCCTTTTTTGATTGGTAAAAAGTTTTTGATTCTTGATACAGCTAGAGCAGCATCACTCGTTAATTTGACAACTAATTGAACTCCCAGTTGGTTTAGTATGCAGTAATAAATTAATTAAGGAGAGATTTTTTTTAAAATAGTAGTACCCGTAAAGCTCATGATTTAAGTAGCGTTCACATGCATCTAATCTCATCTAGTATTTACTAATACAAAGGGAAGCGGGTTTCTATACTTCAACTACCATAACTCCTCGTTTTTTCCTCGGGCATGTCCTTAAAACTAACCGAGAGAATAAGTGGTGATGTCAAAGATTTGACGAACTAATTTCTCAAACTTGAAGCTAGGAAAAATCCACATGGTGTTTTGAGGATGACAATTTTTAAGCATACTAAGACGTGTAAGACCGGTTCTTGACAGTATAATCAACAGTTATCTTCTGCAGATCTTCCTCATCTCGCTATGTGCAATTGAATTCAGACACATCCTATTTTAGGTACAGAGCAGGAAACAAATCTCATGGAGCTTGAACATTATTGCGGAAGAAACTTCACCTGACACAATGTGCAGCATGAATATATCAAGCAACTATCCTTTTCAAAGTTGAAAAGGCATGAACTTTGCATTGTTTTCCTCATGAAAACCTGGATTTTAATACATGAAGATACGGTCTTGTGCTAATATGGAACTGAAGATGAGAGGACTTGTGCTAAAGGAAAGTCCAGTTAGATCTCTAAATTTCTTTTGAATCTTCAGTTCAATTATGTACCGAACACTCGGGACGGCGTTGGTTTTTGTAATTTGCTGCGAGATTGCCTGGTGAGGCTTTGAATACATCTGTGCAGTTTGATGGTGGAGAATAGAATGGAGATCAAACAGATGAAAAGCAGAGTTTCTCATTAAAAGTCATCTTCCTCATTGCGCATACTCAACAGAGAGAAAATCAGACAAAACAGCATCCGGAAATATCAAGAACCTCTACATTTTCGGCTTCTCCAAGAGTTCCTTCTGAACTCTTTGAGATTTGGACAACGCCTCAGTTTCAGTACATGCAAGGAGGCCATTGTAACGCCAATTCTCTCTCCAGCTTTGGTAGTTCCATAAGATCCGAGGTCTTCAATGTACGCTCTGCAGGCGCATGAGGTTTAAATAGCTCTTTCGAGCTTGGAACAGTATTCGATTTTCAGTTGTTTCAAATTCTCCAGGCTCTCAGGCTTCATCTTCTGACCGCAAATGGCCTCCAGCCTAGTCGCACCGGAAATATAGAGAACCTCTAGAATTTTCGGCTTCTTCAAGAGTTTTTTATAAACTCGTAAGATTTGGACAATCTCACTTCCAATACTTGTGACGAGGCCATAGCTGTAAGGACCTGGGCCCCACTGTGTAATAGTGTGACGGCCTGAGCGGCGGTGCGCAAGGAGGAGGGATGGCGGTGCGTCCGCGCCTCGGTCCCCGGATGTGCGGATGGAAGGGGTCCCTCTCTCTTGTCCCACGTCGCCTAGGAAGGAAGTTCTGAACTGCCTTATAAGGCAATGGGCGCTCTAACTGTACATACGTGTTTTCTTGGTGTAGTATGGGCTGCCCCGAGAAGAACAAAACCGTGAGGACTTAGTGTCCAAAGCAGACAATATGTGTACAGTGGAGACCCAGGGTGTTACAATAGCAATGTCGATTCTCTCCAGCTTTGGTAATATCACGAGATCCAAGTTCTGTAATTTACACTCTGCAGGCGTACGAGTAAATAGCTCTTTGATTTCATCACAAAGTTTGATCTGGAGGGTCTTGAGGTTCTTCGACAGCTTCACAGTTATAAAATGTCGCAAGCATTGGACAATACTTTTATGTATAAGCTCTTAAGATCTGAGAAGACCTCTGTCTCAGACTGAAAGTTATCACGACATACAGATTGTAAGGAAAAAAGACTACACAGATAAAGAGAGGCAAGATTTCCGAAATCTCTAGCCTCTTCTTCTACATTTACTATACTGGGAAATTCTTTTTGCTCTCTACTATCTCTTTATTTTGCCAGGATACAAATTCAAGAAAAAGTGCGCATTTTTTACCAAAATATTGCGTAGCGATTTTATTCTGTCAATAGACGATGCAATTATCACAACCAAACATAATTATGTAGAATGTAACGCGAACATGCATTTCTTTTTTTTTCTTTCATATAGGAATGGGCACAGCTTTTAGAGATTGAGCCTTTTGGACGGCTAATCCGAACTTTTCTTCCATGTTCATGTTCTCGGGGATAACACCATCTTCGAGCTTCCAATTGAATATGTTGATGAGTGAACCGAGCATCAAAGGCAACATTCTCGCGGCCAATGGCAACCCCGGACAAATCCGTCTGCCACCACCAAACGGTACCAGCTCAAAGTTTTGTCCCCTAACATCAATATCAGATCCAAGAAATCTGTCGGGCACGAACTTGTCTGGATCATCCCAAATGCTCGGATCTCGTCCTATCGCGAACACATTTATGAAAACCTGTGCACCCTTTGGAATAGTGAAACCGCCTATAGGAAAATCTTCCCCAGATTTTCGAGGAAGAAGGAGAGGAGCTATTGGGTGCAACCGGAAAGTCTCTTTCAAGACAGATTCTAAATAGGGTAAGTGTTGGATTATGATGTCTCAAGTTGCTGTTTTCTGTTTTGTTTTTTTTACTCTGTTTTCTGTTCTGTTTTCTGCTATGTTTTACTCTGTTTTTTTATTAAAAAACAGCCAAGTTCAATTTAGTTATTTATTTAGTGTTTTTGCTATTTTCTAGGAAGTTAATAGCACGTTTATGTGCAGTTATGTGTTGCACGTACGTGAGCAGTTTTTGCTTTGTTTAAGTTGTCCTGTACTTGACAGTTTTCTTTAGAACAGATGTATGAAAGTTTGTGTTCTGTTTCTCTGCGCTTCTCTTCCTCATCACAAAAATATAGCTTATGGTTTTCTATTTTCTTGTTTACTGTTTTGATCAGTAACAACAGTAAGCGAGAAATATCGGCTTCTTCGATCGTCTTGCCTTTGCTAATGACTTGATGGAGCTCAGCTTGGGTTCTTGATAGCTTTTCCGGGTTGCGAAGTAGTTCTGTCATTGCCCACTCCAGAGTGCTCGAAGTGGTTTCGCTACCGCCGGTGATTGTGTCCTGCATGATCCACGTCACAAATCAAAGAGCATTTTTCACGGAAATTACATCATAATTATCACAATTAGGGAAGCATGATAGAGGAGACGGTACCGAAAATAGATGCTTGACTAGGAGATGTCCGAGGTCTCATTTTTCTCTTCAATTAAATCAAGGAGATAATCCAAAACATCGTTACACCTCGCCCAACCCTTCTCTGTCCTCAGGCTGCAACCTTCTCCTGGATCACACCATCGAAAAAGTCGAACAACTTCTGGATAAGCGCCTCGAGGTGACGCTTGAACCGTGCGGGTCGATCTTCTTGAGCATGGGAAAGTAATCTGCCAGTTAGGCTTTCCAATCTCAAAAATATTGCCACACCACCTCCTTCAGCTCTCAGGTGGATTCAAAGGTTCCATCATGTCCAAAGAGAAAGCGTGTTTGATACCAAGTTAAGGCTGGTCTGAAAGCCGCCTCACCGGGTATTCACCGCCTCGCCGGCATCTCGCGCATTTCCTCACGAAGGCGACCAGCTCTTGAACTTTCTTCTTGAAGGTGTTGGTTCAAATCGAGTTTTTGCTTTGGAGACGATATGCAAGTTGTATACTTTCCCGAGGTTTCGGAAGAGAGGCGAAACGGGTAGCCGGGCAATCCTAGCTTGTCATGGTCATGGGCCGTGATGGAATTGGGAACCGTGCGATTCGAGAAGACAGCGT